>OZ020507.1:189619265-189931765 GCA_963971375.1 Platycheirus rosarum | reverse complement strand
CAATCAATGTGTTATAAACATTAAGTACATCGTTTCCCTGATGAATACCAATGATCGGTTACAACTTGTTGGTGATTTTAATTAACCAGACATTGAATGGGACGTTCTTCAAGAAGACGACAAAATTTTGTCACCTACATCGTTGACATCAGAAAAGAGTATTTCTTTTGTGGACTCAATGTGCTCTTTAGCTTTAAATTAAGTTAACCCGTTTAAAAATGAGAGAGGTAATTTTTTCGACCTCGTGTTTACGGATGATGTTAATGGCTTAGCGGTGCAAAGATCATGCCCTTTATTGGATGATGTTAGATTTCACCCTGGCTTTGAAGTTTTAATGGAAATGCCGACCTCCGTTTGTGCTAGTCAATACGATCATGGCTATGAATTTGACTTCAAGAAAACTGATTTTGAAAAACTCAATATGGAACTTTCTGAATTTCACGGGGATAGTGTCTTTTTTAATATGGATGCTAGTTAAGCAACTGATACTTTCTATGAAATATTGTACAATAGCTTTTTGAAAACAATACCTGTTCGCCGCATCAAAATTGTTGATAATTGTGTTCCTTGGCTCACACCTTTCCTTCAAAGGCTTAAAAACAAAAAAAAACTCCACAACAAGCTTAAATTCAAGTTTACAGTTTCCACTGCTCAAGAGTTCAGCAGAATTAGAAGACAATTCCAAGTCAAATCAAGGGCTGCATATAAAATCTACATACTATCTATTAAAGCTAACCTATTACGGAATCCTTCATCTTTTTGGAATTTTGTTAAAAATAATAGAAAAATAGCTGAATTCCCGTCCTCTATGAATTTGGATCAAATATCTTCAAATGATGGGGTAATGATCTGTGATATGTTTGCAGAAATGTTTAAAGGCATCTACAAATGTAATAATGGGTTGACTGGGCTGCATAAAATTACCTATAACATGAGCATTACAATTTACTTGCCATTTATTCAAGAAAACGATGTGAAGAGTGCAATAAAGAAGCTAACATATTCATTTTCTACTGGACCTGATAATGTCCCTTCTTGTGTTTTAATAAACTGCTGTCATTCCTTGGCTAGTGCTTTATGTTATTTGTTTAACCTATCTTTGTCGTCTTCCGTTTTCCCGCGTGCTTGGAAGTCTTCATTTATAATTCCACTTTTTAAATCGGGAAACCGATGCAACATGCGTGATTACCGAGGTATAGAAAAACTCAGCGTTATTCCTAAGATGATGGAATCTATAATAGTCCATGAGTTGATACATGGTGTAAAATCGCAACTAACGGACAGACAGCATGGATTCGTCAAGGGCAAATCTACCATTACAAATCTGTTGGAAATTACATCATGCATAACAAAAGGATTCATAAATGGTCATCAAACGGATGTAATATACACTGACTTCTCCAAAGCCTTCGATCAACTTAATCACCAGCTGCTTGTTAGAAAACTTTCACTTTTTGGCTGGTCCCCAAAACTTGTGCAATGGATTACAAGTTATTTATCATCTCGTACTCAATATGTTAAGTTCAAGTCTCATTTATCCAACGCAATAGATGTCAAGTCTGGCGTGCCTCAAGGAAGCCACCTGGGAGCACTGTTATTCGTAATTTTTATAAATGATTTACCCTCTGTGATAAAATACTAAGATATACATCTCTATGCTGACGATGGGAAAATTTCATATTCATATAAAAATAATGCTGATTACCTTCAACTGCAATCTGATATTGATCATTTGCAGGAATGGTGTAATAAGAATTATCTCAGACTGAACTCTAAGAAATGCAAAGTAATGACCTTCGCTAGAGTTAAGAATGTTTTCTTTAATGAATACTCTATAAATAATTCAAAACTTGAAAGAGTTAATTATTTTATAGACTTGGGAGTAATATTTGATTCAAAATTAGACTTCAGAATGCACATCGATTCTATAACTGCAAAAGCTTCTGTTCATCTAGGAATTATTAAACGATGGTCAAAAGAATTCAACGACCCTTATGTGACAAAGAGCCTGTTTGTTGGACTGGTTCGTTCGATCTTGGAATATGGTTGCCAAGTTTGGTGCCCATATTACTCCTGTCACATTGCCCACATTGAATCCATTCAAAAACAGTTTCTATTATTTGCTCTTCGTCATCTTAACTGGGATAATCATCACCATCTTCCACCATATCGTTCGCGACTTACTGATTGGTCTTAATACGCTAGAGGACAGGAGGTCATCACTCAATGCTGCATTCATATTTAAACTTTTAAACGGTGATATAAATTCTCCTTATTTGCTTTCCTTAAAAAAACTAAATGTGCCATTCCGTCCAAGTCAAAATTATAAAATTTTGCGAACACATGAAACTACTTTAAACTACTTAAATTATGAGCCGTTCTCTCTCTTATGTAAACAGTTCAATAATTATAATTCCTTCGTAGATTTTAATCTTACTTCATTGAAATTTAAACAAATTATACTTTTATTCAATTTAAATCGTCACTAATTATGTAAATGTAATATTATTTGTATAATCCAAATAACTGTGATCAATTATGTATCTGTAGTTATAGTAAAATAAATAAAAAAAAATAAATAGGGTGCTTACAACCGACAGGCCTATAACATCACAGAAATAGTTGAGTAATCTCGTTACGATGTTATTAAGCAAGAAATTGACCTTAAAGTCACACCAAATCAGAACGCCACTATATATCGGAATAAGTCTATGTAAAGTTTCTTCTAATTCGTACAAATTTTCTTCAGTAAACATTTTTGGTGGACTGTATAGACACTTTTCAACTGAATTTTTTACTACAACACATACAAACTCTATATTGGTGGCGTTTGACATATAAACTGTAGAAGCTCACGCACATATAAACATTCACCGCCCCCAACCCTGTCCTAACGATCATTTCTAAATACGTGAAAACCAGGTAGTCCTACAATTGTATTTGAGTTATGGGCACATAGGCATGATTCAGAACCATAATTCCATCCACCTTAGAAGTACTAAACATTTGATAAAACACAGTATATTTAGCACGTAAGCTCTCAGCATTCAAACAACATACATTAAGGCCATCAAACGTACGCCGCATCACATTAAGAACATGCCTTACATTATCAGGATCGGTACCAGAAACCATATTTAACAAAAATGTTTACATAAAAAACCATCACCATCAACTTCAAAAAGAAAAAAATCTGCACTGAGGTAAAATCATTAAGATATTTATAAATATAAGAAATTAAAAAATCATTTAAGTTAAAAATAGAAAATTTAATAAAAAGTTTCCATAACGAATATAAACAAGAGCTTATCTCAGCGATTTTTATGATGAGAGGGGAGCTGATCTGCCTTAATTACATACCACATCGAGAGGATTTGCCTATCTACTGCACTTTATGTAACCTAGGTGAAAAGGAAGATGTCATCCATTTCATAGGGAAGTTTCCAATTCTGTGTGAAATACGGAGAAATTCAATGGGCAGCAATGTGAAATCACCAGACGAAGTAGTAGCCCTCCTCAACTGCGAATGCAACATCAACCAACTCTTCAATTACTTTCGAACCGCGATGTCCTATCGCAGCCAAATTATTAACGAAACATTTCAAAAGAGACTTATATATGTTTTTTTTATTAAAAAATACCTTTACTTTAATTAAAAACTTCAATAATTATAGATAATTTATTGTTATATCAGAAACAGATGTCAATCGGGCAGACGGCAATGCCTAGCCTAAACGATTTTGTTTAATACTTTTTGTAACAAATGTACCAGAATTAATTATAATAAATCGAATTATCTATCTATCTATCTATCTAATAAAAAGTTTAGTAAATTTGAAGAATTTAAATAAAAAACATTTATAAATGCACATCATATTAATAAATAAAAATTCTGCTCAGGAAATTCAAGTTTCAAGAGCACAAAACATAAGAGAAAAAATTACATATAAAATAAATAAACAATTGTTCAAGTACTTAATAAAGATCATTAATGTTGTGTACAAATAAATAATGAGAAATAAAAAAAAAAAAAAAAGTTCATTGATACCAAAGCGTTTCATGATTTGCTTTTGGTCAAGCTTTAGAGGATCAATTTATTTGTGTTGTGAAGCAAACATCAAATCGTTCAGTCTATATCGCTTATACGATATGGGATATTTATTGTTACATGAAGCTTGTCTATCGTCCTCGATAACGCAAACGATATCGCCAACCTTATGTGATGAGGGCCCAGGAAAACCAACTTTCAATATATAGTTATGATAAATGCGAAACTTCAAATGCTCAGAACCTGGTTTGCAATTCACAAATTAATAATGAGTGAACAATTAAGATGATGCATTTTAAACCATGAAGGTGTACTTCTAGCGTTTTTGATGTTTTCTATCATTCACATGATTGTAAAAAAATTTGTTTACCGCTACATATCTGTGGAGGAGACAACTTCACATGCAATAATTTGTGTTCGATGAACTGTTTTGAGACAGATTCAGTAGTATATATTGACAAAAACTTGAACTGGAACGGTCATATTGAAACAGTAAAAACCTATCTGACACTCGAAATTTAAAAGACGTATTTTCTAAATCCATACTTTCCACATAGTCAATGATTAACTACGTACTTGTTAATAAAAATCTACAATACGGTATAGTTAGTTCGGGAGGTGCTTATTATGAACACTTTTGGGTCCCTCTTAGTTATTCAGAAACATTTCATACGTATCATATGCTGTCAAAATCGGTTCGCATAAAGCGGGCCTCTTTTGTAATTTGGGCATCCTACCTCTTAGGCATCTACCTATATGTTTTCAATGTTTCGTTAGAATTTTATATACAAAATGGCAATGTTCCAACAAAAGTTTCGTCTGTATTTCACTTACCAGTAAATTATTTAGCACTTTTTAATATTCCGATGGCACGCAGAACACTTTTAACAAACTTTTATTTTGTAACCTCTGCTTTACTGTTTAATAAGCTTCCTTTATTTGTTAGAATTAACTGTAATTTTAAATCATTTCTTAAGAACGTAAAATCACATCTTTTTACTTTTGATCTCAATGATGTTTTATTTATTTATTTTTTTATTTATTTATTTCATTATCCATCAATTGAGTTACAATACTCTTACAGACAATTAAATTTACAATATTTATATACATAACTTATTAATAAAATATAAACTTAAAATATTTTTAAAATGTTGTCTACTATAGTGAAAGTTAAAATCAAAATCAATTAGGATAGTATTCTTTAACAAAGTAAATAATTGGCTCGTTCAAGGCATAATGAGCTCTGTGATAATCTTCATAGTATAACTGGGATAAATTTCGGTTTCTAAATAAACGACTTGATGCATGAAAACTAACCAAATTGAGCAAAAAAAGCAATTAATTCGATAAGATAATATATCTCTTATAAATATAATTGAAGACATCTTACGTCGATTCTCAAGAGTATGCAGGCCAATAAGCTGACATCTTGAATGGTAATGAGGCATATCATCCATGTTTCAACCAAGTCTATCAATAACAAATCGAGTAAATCTTCTTTGGACCCTGTCAATTCTTAAAATACGTTATATAACATGGATTCCACACCACACTACAATAATCAAGAACTGATCTGACATATGCGACATATAACGATTTAAGGGCATACGGATCTTTAAAACCTTTCGAATTACGAATTACAAAACCTGACATTACTAACTATAAAATCAATTTATTTCTAAAACTTTAAGCTAGAGTCAAAAATAACTCCAAGATCCTTCTTAACACAAACTTTTTCAAGAACAATATCATCTATATAATAATCATACAATAACGGAGAAAGACGACGAGTAAAAGAAAAACTTTTCATTTAGATATATTAAGAAGTAGTTTGTTTTTGTTGCACCATTCCGAAAGCCTATTGAGGTCTTCTTGTAACAGATAACAATCCAAAGGATTTTTAATACATGAAAACATTTTAAGATTATCTGCAAACAAAAGACATGACGAAATAGATCGTTAATGAAAATAAGACAGAGTAGAGGACCAAGATGGCCTTTAGGAACTCCAGATGCACATAGACTCCGATGGATTCATCTCGGCCTTGTGTACGACGCCTAATCTCGTCAGTCAACAAGTCGTCATAGTTTGGAGGTAAAAACTCCAACTTCAACTCGCGGACTAATTCCTGCCACGAACTGATCGACACCCTTACTGCTCTAAACCAAAAAAGTGCCCTACCTACGAAAAGATCTGCAGCCGACCTAAAAAGCTTTGCTTCAGTCACTGCACGAGCCTGACGAATCTCCTCAACCCTCTCCAGAAATGCATTTACCGATGCTCCACACGCTCTCCTGTGAACTTAACGTCCCACTTCGATATGTTTTCGAACTTCTCACTAACAAAAACTCTTTGACTACTTTCATTTTCCCTATCAACAACTGTTTTCCTATTAAGAATTTCTTCCGTATGCGTAACCACGGTTTCTAATGAAACTGTTGGTGTTGTTGCTGATGCTGTTGCAAATCATTGTATTGTTGTAACTGTTGGTGTTACCGTTTCTCTTGATGTCGCAATTCCTGATGTTGTTGGGCTGTTCCTGCCGCTGAAGCACTCATACCATCGGTTGGTTGCTGGTTTTCCTCTTCCTTATCCCCTCCCAATTCTTCAATATCTATAACTTATTAGAAGTCCGACAATGCCATGATTAATTTATTTTTCAACCCCAACTTAAATTTTTCTTCCTCACCATCCTTAGGCAGCGACCTATCCATCCTAGCTATCCCCACTCCACCTTAGCCAAAACTTTCAAATACTCTTTCGACTTCCTAGACTTTGTTCTATTTTCCAAAACTTTCCCTATTTCCATTAACTTGCTCTCAACCGCCTTGTAATCCTGTTCGAAAGTGAACGGGTACTTAGCGGGAATACCTTAAGGTCCCCTACGCTCCAACAATCTTGTACCTCGAAGAGATTTCCACATCTCGTCAACGGTGCCAACCTCGAAACCCCTACTCTCGATCTCATACGCGAGCTCTTCTTGTAACAACCTATATATATCCATGATTATGGGCAACAAGAAATAAAAAAAAAAAAAAAAATAATTAGAATATCAAAAAAAAAATAAGAATTCAAATAAAAGAAACCTCAACCTGAAAAGCTTATTAACCAACTCAAACTCAATATAATCAAAAAGAAAATATGTTAAAAAAAAACTCAAACAAAATCAATTAAAAAAAAGATTCCTAAATAAACAAAACCCTCGATTTCAAACAATGAAAATAAACCGTAACAAGAATTTAAATAAAATAAAAACTCAATACCCAAAAATACAAAACACCAAACAACGATAAAAAATCAAAATCGAAAAATCAAAACCAAAAACGAAATCTCAATATGAAAAAAATAAAAACAACACCAAATACAAACAAAAAATTAAATCAAAAGGAAATTTCAAAATATAAAAAAAAACAAATAAACACCAAATAAATAACAAATAAATCAAAAAGATTAATATTAGTAAATAAATTATAAACTTATTTTCATTAAAAAAAAACTTTATTTTCCAATCGGGCAGCGTTTCCGCTTGCTATGATACAATTGACAAAGTGAACTTAATTTCTAAGGTTTAAATACTATTTTTATGCTGACACATCCCAGTTCCCACAGGTTGCATCGCGTACGTGATGGAATTTGCGGTGTCGGCTTTTTGTTGTTCTCATGGAAGTTGTTGTATTACAGACTTGTTGTTGACTGTTGTGAGGTGTTAGTTTTCGTCATATTCGTATTCAGCATAATTGCCGTTAACTCCTCCACCGTTAAAAAGTCGAACGTCCTCGTTCGATTATCCTTTTAAAATAACGAAATTTGGTTAATGCTTGACACCTTTGGTAAAGATGTTTCTATTATTATATTAAGGCGCGTTTCAGGTGTGGATTCCAAAATTACTGGCTTTGCTTCGACTACTGTTTTAATTTTGATGGGTTGTTTATTTCGGGGGCATGATTTCAGGAAGAAGAACAGGATAAGTACGACTATTAACGTTGATAGGCCAATATTGGTTGATAGGCTTATTATGTTTTTGTGTTCTAGTAGTTTTAGGTCGTTAATGTTGTTTGTATGCAGCTCTTTTATCATCTCTAGGGATAACAATTCTTCAAATGTTCCATTCTTTGAAAACGGTTGCATTATTGCGGGTAAGGGCTTTGTGGTTGAGACCTCACTTGAAACGTAGGTTTGGTTGTTTACTGTAATGGTTTTATTACGGTATTGGAAATTAAATGTGCCGGTGAGCTTTATTTCTTCGCTGTCGATTAGAATGGTGCCGTTATATTGATTTAGGAGTAAACCAGGAGAAATTTCTTCAATTGTGGTTATGTGGTGGTTGTTGATTCTGGTACAACTGGGTGTCTGACTTTTTAATAGTTTCTTTATGCACGTAGAATTACTTATGTCTATAAGGTTCTTATGACTACAAATTGAGAGATAATAAAATTTTTTACAATTTGATTTTATGCCAAAAAGTTTTTGCTTACATTTCAATACATGTTCATATGGAATCTTGTTTATAAAATTATCTTTCTTTACGGGTTTAAGTAGCATTGTTTCACATGTTTCAATTTCTGTTGTTGGTAAAGTTAGAATATAAATAATTGTAGAGAGATTGGATGCAATTTTGACATCACTAAATTCTAATGCTTCTTCTCGATTGATATAAGGCAAATTTTCTTTTTCCAAAATTTCTTTTGTTATATTAATTTCTGTATTTGTTAAAATGTAGGAATTTACTACACCGGCCTTAGCCCAGTGGATAGCATAATCAATTTTCATAATTTCTTCTTTTATGATTTCAATCTTATATTTAATATTGGTTACTAATTCATTTGACAATTTCGCTTGTTCTTAATTTGCTAAGAATTTGGTTCGTAACATTGGTAATTTGGTTGATTTTTTCGAAAGACAATCTATTTATTACAACTTGTTTAGTGTTATTTTCTAAAGCATTATTTATTTTATTACTAATTATTTGGAAGTCGTCATGGTCTGGATTACCAGCAATCCATTTCCATGCGCTTCCTATAAAATCAATTGAACGTTTGGTTTTCATTGTTGGTTTTAATCGAGTTAAGTGGTTTTGGATTATTGAAATTTCATGGGAAAGGTATTGATAAATTGTTTCGCTGGTGCTAATATTCTGGTAAATTATTAGTCGTATGTCATCGATAAGTTTTTGGTATAGGTTAAGGTCTATAGTATGAATGATTTTGAAAGTACCCATTTGTAGTTTTGCAGTCCCCGTTCCTAGTGTTATCATTTGCTAGTTAGTATAGTCCAGTATTTGAATTTCTCCATTGCACGGAGTGAGAGTGAGTAAAGCTCTGAAATTAAAGTATGGATTATTAGTTGCGAATATGGCCCTTGTAAACAATTTTTGGAAAAATCGGAAAATAGTATTTGATTTGAACATTTTCTTTTTCTTTTTTGGGTAAATTCTAATAATTTTAATATAAATATGTATTCAATTTGAGATTGGATCGCAGTAATGATTGAAATTTAATATTTTCTTTGGAAAAATCGCAAAAAAGTATTTGGATGTTCCCCTTAAACAGTCGTACATCGTGAAGATGCGGTCGATTGTTTTTCTCGTCTTTTGGCATTAAGTAGTGATTTTAATTTTTAGATTTAATTTCTAGTAAATAATTTTCTGGATTTGTAATTTTTCTTTTCGCTTTTATTTAAATTCAATTATTTGTAATTTTTGTTTTCACTTTCATTCAAATTCAATTATTTTCTTATTGATTTTAATTTTTCGATTTAATTTCTAGTAAATAACTTTCTGGATTTGTAGTTTTACTTTTCGCTTTTATTTAAATTCAAATATTTGTAATTTTTCTTTTCATTTTCATTCAAATTCAATTATTTTATTATTGATTTTAATTTTCGATTTAATTTCTAGTAAATAACTTTCTGGATTTGTAATTTTTCTTTTCGCTTTTGTTTAAATTCAATTATTTGTAATTTTTCTTTTCACTTTCATTCAAATTCAATTATTTTATTATTGATTTTAATTTTTCGATTTAATTTCTAGTAAATAACTTTCTGGATTTGTAATTTTTCTTTTCACTTTCATTTAAATTCAATTATTTGTAATTTTTCTTTTCACTTTCATTCAAATTCAATTATTTTATTATTGATTTTAATTTTTCGATTTAATTTCTAGTAAATAACTTTCTGGATTTGTAATTTTTCTTTTCACTTTCATTCAAATTCAATTGTTTTACTTGTATTTCTTAAAAAATAATTATGAATTCAACTTATTGCCTTTTTCTTGGCTTACACTTAACAAAAAAATAAAATGTTCTTAAGTTTTTCTAAACTTAGAAAATTAAAACAGCGATGTCAATCGGCGAAAATTTGATGAACTTGATGGAGCGGCTAGCTTGATTTTTAGCTTACTTTTCTTCCGTTGTTGAGGTATTAGCTAACAACGGCTACTCGGGGGCCCTTTGGTTGTTTGTTTCTCCACACACCTTCAGGACCTAGATTTTTCGACCGGTTGCACTACTTGAGGGCTTCGGATTTTTACACGATCTAGGTCCCTGTTCAAGAGCCAGTTATTATGATATAAACTTACTTACTTACTTAGGTGGCGCTACAGTTCGGGACTAACCTGGGCCTCAACCAACATGCCTCTCCAGCCAGCTCGGTCTTTGGCTATCTGCCTCCAGTTTTGCACTCCAAGTTGGTTCAGGTCGTCCTCCACTTGAGCGCGCCACCTAAGGCGAGGTCTTCCTTGACTGCGTCTACCCTCTGGGATGGAATCGAAGATCCTGCGAGCCGGAGCATTGTTGTCCATTCGCTCTACATGACCTAGCCGTCTTAAACGTGATATGCGTATTTTTTTGACCAAGTCAATGTCACTGTACAGCTCGTATAGTTCTTGGTTGAACCTTCTCCTCCAAAGCCCGTTAACGCAGATAGGGCCAAAAATCTTCCGAAGAATCTTACGCTCGAAACGACTAAGGATATCTTCATCCACTTTAGATAAAGTCCATGCCTCGGCGCCATAGAGCAGGACTGGGATGATTAGGGTCTGATACAGATTCTCCTTTGTCTTTCGAGAGACGGCTTTGCTACTCAATTGCCTTTCTAGCCCATAGAAACAGCGATTGGCAAGTGTAATTCTTCGCTTTACTTCTGGCGAGATGTTGTTGTCAGATGTTATAGCGGATCCGAGGTACACAAAGTCCCTAACTACTTCAAAGTTGTACCTGTATATTGTGATGTTTTGTCCAATCCGCCGGTGTTGTGTGTCCCTTTTTGTGTACAGCAGGTACTTCGTTCTGGCCTCATTGACTGCTAGTCCCGTCTTAGCCGCTTCAGCTTCAATGCTAGCAAACGTTCCAGTGACAGCTCGCCGAGTTCTGCCAATGATGTCTATGTCGTCAGCGTATGCTAGCAATTGCACAGACTTGAAAAAAATTGTCCCACTACAATTGACTTGCGAGTTTCTAATAATTTTTTCAAGTATTAAGTTGAAGAAATCGCACGATAGCGCATCACCTTGTCGGAATCCTTTTTTGACGTCAAAAGCTTCTGTTAGATCAGAACCAACCTTGACGGAGTAGCGAGAGTTCTCCATCGTCATCCTGTACAGTCGGACGAGTTTTGTGGGAATACCAAAACCTGACATGGCTCTGTATAGCTCGTCTCTATAAATGCTATCTTACGCGGCCTTAAAATCGATAAAGAGGTGGTGGGTATCGATTTGGAATTCTTGGGTCGTTTCCAGGATCTGTCGTAGAGTGAACATTTGATCGATTGTGGACTTTCCTGGTCTGAAACCACACTGATAGGGGCCAATCAGGTTGCTGACGAAAGGTTTCAGGCGTTCACATAGTACGGCAGAGAGGATCTTGTAGGCGATATTCAGGAGACTTATTCCTCTATAGTTGGCGCAGTTTAGAGGGTCTCCTTTCTTGTGGATCGGGCAAACGATGCTGAGGTTCCATTCATCAGGCATACTTTCTTCTGACCAAACTTTAGAGATGAGTTGGTGTATGCACTCCACCAGGTCATCTCCGGCCGCTTTAAAAAGTTCGCCGGGTAGTCCGTTGGGTCCAGCAGCTTTGTTGGTTTTTAGTTTAGATATTGCTATCCTTACTTCATTTTGGTCAGGTGGACGGAAGTTTGGCCTGTCATCATCCATGTTGAATGGTTCATTCTGCCTGACAGTGGGATTTTGGCCTTCATCGCCGTTTAACAGTCTGCAGAAATGGTCCTTCCATGTACTCAGCACCGACTGTGACTCTACTACGAGGTTTCCATTCTTATCTCTACACGCTTTTGTGCGGGTTTTTTTTCCTTGGCATGTTCTTTTTACCTGTTGGTAAAACTTCCGCACGTTTTTCCTGGAGTAGCATCTCTCAATATTCTCGATCGCGCGCTTCTTATGCTCTCTCTTTTTCTTTTGGAGAAGCCGGTGTTCTTCCCGTCTTTTCTGCTCGTAAAGCTCGCGAGCAGCTCTCGTCTTTCTTTGCAGCGTCGCTTTATATGCCTCTTGTTTGGTTGCATGGGCTTGCCTGCATTCGTCATCAAACCAGAGATTGCGATTGCGATTGCAGCTTTCCGACGTCATACTTCCTCACAGTATTACTCCGTTGTTGTGGAGTTCGGGTTATTCGCATTCTTACCTTTGCTGCAACAAGGTAGTGATCCAAGTCGATGTTAGCTGCTCGGAAGGTGCGAACATCCAAGATACTGGAGGCGTGTCTTGCATCGATCGCAACGTGATCAATCTGATTGACAGTTCTTTGATCTGGGTGTCGCCAAGTCCCTTTGTGTATATCGAGATGAGGAAACCGTGTGCTTGCAATGGTGACGTTATGTGCCGCTGCGAAGTCAAATACCCTAAGTCCGTTTTCAGACGTTGTGTCGTGTAGGCTATGTTTTCCGACAGTCCTACCAAAGATTTCCTCTTTACCTATTTTGGCATTAAAATCGCCTAGTACGATCTTAACGTCGTATTTAGGGCATTGCTCATAGGTTTTGTCGAGGAGCTCATAGAAGTCATCCTTGGTGGCGTCATCTTTGTCCTCTGTGGGGGCATGAGCGCATATTAGGCTAATGTTGGCGAATTTAGCCTTGATACGGATTGTCACAAGTCGCTCACTTACGTGTCGAAAGCCCAAGACTTCTTGCCTAAGTCTACCGCTTATGACGAATCCGCACCCAAATAAACGCTGTGGTCTTCTTGCGCAATCACCGTAGTACACGTCACAGTTTTTCATCCTCCTTTTGCCCGGCCCATTCCATCGCACTTCCTGGATAGCAGTTATTCCTGCTCTGTAGCAGTCTAGGGCCTCCGCTAGTTGTTTGGATGCACGTGGTCTGTTAAGAGTTCTAACATTCCACTTGCAGATCCGAAGGTCGTTGTCCTTGATTCGTTTTTCCGGGTCGTCAACAGTAAATCCGTCCTTTTCCGAGGCTATTGGTCGCTTAGCAACTTTTTCTATTTTCCGTGGCAGGGTTGTTAACCCCATGCACAACCCCCAACCTGGAGGGCCAGGTCCTTTGTTGGATTCCTTGGACAAAAGGAACCGGAGAATCCGGAGTCAGTAACCCACTTCGGGGATATGAGCGCTGCCGTTGGCCCATTAAGGGTTCATCAGCCACCATCTCTATTTCAATGACCTGACTTGCATTGAATTGTCCTAATGACCTTATCTCCAAATACGTCGAAGTAGCTCATTAGGGCGTCTGCTTCGTTGACTGTTGACGCCACCGTTGGTCCAATTGGTTGGTCTCCTCCGCCGTACGTCCTCTTTCTGAGGGGCTCGTGCAAGACTTCTGCGAATCGATCAGAACAGTCATTAAGCCAGAGCATTATAGTGTTGGTATTTTTTCTGTGTTCGACACTCGCGCTTATAAGTTTAGCAGGAATGTCCGGATAGACAGACCAGTACCCGGTGGTTACCGCGGGGAGGTAAAATAAGCACAATTGATGTTTACGATATAGTTGCAGCGACTGTGCATCACTAGTTTGATGCCTTTCAGTGCCTACCCT
The DNA here is from genome assembly GCA_963971375.1 of Platycheirus rosarum. Taxonomy (NCBI): domain Eukaryota; kingdom Metazoa; phylum Arthropoda; class Insecta; order Diptera; family Syrphidae; genus Platycheirus; species Platycheirus rosarum. The sequence goes on along the minus strand of OZ020507.1, from coordinate 189,917,708 downwards.
ATTCATACAGCACCCAACCACCATTATTATTTTATATGATATAATATTTAATATTTATATAATATATGAAGTTTATATATTATAAACTTGTTTTCATTAAAAAAAACTTTATTTTCCAATCGGGCAGCGTTTCCGCTTGCTATAATACAATTGACAAAGTGAACTTAATTTCTAAGGTTTAAATACTATTTTTATGCTGACACATCCCAGTTCCCACAGGTTGCATCGCGTACGTGATGGAATTTGCGATGTCGGCTTTTTGTTGTTCTCATGGAAGGTGTTGTATTCCAGACTTGTTGTTGACTGTTGTGAGGTGTTAGTTTTTGTCATATTCGTATTCACAGGTTGCATCGCGTACGTGATGGAATTTGAGATGTCAGCTTTTTGTTGTTCTCATGGAAGGTGTTGTATTCCAGACTTGTTGTTGACTGTTGTGAGGTTTTAGATTTCGTCATATTCGTATTCAGCATAATTGCCGTTAACTTATACGCAAAATTTTTAAATAAAAATCAAAATCAATAACATAAAAGAAAATATAAAATAAAAATCAAAATTAGAAATCGATAAAAAAACAAAACTAAATTATGCGCAAGTTGCGACGACCAATGCAGGCCCCTTTAGCTTGAAATTCTCACACCGTATGAGATAAAATGTTGGAATGCAAACCCCTGCAACAACAAAGTTACTGTGCACTTTTGTGTGCAAATAAACACACTTATAAAATGGTACAAAAAAACTATTTTATATAGGTTGTGCGAAGCCAGTTATCAAAAGTAACCTCTAAAATGAAAAACAAAAAAACTAACTTGGAAAGGGTTCTGTGAATACAGACCAATTAACTCCAATGTTTTATTTTTCTCCCCCGCTGTTGATTCTTGACACAACAACCACTGCCACTGTATCTGCTTCTGATTTTCCAAAAAATCAATGGCTTTACCTAGGAATAACAAAAAATTAGAAAAGTAAAAGGAACTTTTTAAACCAAATAACACAAAGAAATAAACAAGCACTTGCTTAAGACGGAATTATGGATACTATTGTACAGATTCACAGGCACAATTAGATATTTGTTAAAACAAATATGTATGTAGGTATTTTCCACACAAAAGAGGCCCCACGTTCGGACACCAATTTGTTACACTTTTTGTTTTTTTCGCGAGATTATTAACTTTAGGATGAAGACGAGAACTTGAAGACCGCGAAACTATTGGATATTTGAATCCAAATAAACAATTAACAAACGAAATTTATAAATCTGCAAGAAAATGCAAAACCGGTGCCGCGTGGAGAAAAAGACGAAATGAAAACTGTCAAATGGGATGGGGAAGATAAAAAAAAGTGCAAACAATGCAGCAATAAGAAAATGATGCCAGTCCACGACTACTCAGCTATGGGTTCAAAGAAACGTATGCGCACGTATAAAAAATTATGTGTGGAAAACAACGATGTATGCTAAAAAAAATAATTAATTCATAATTGAAGTAAATCGTGAACAAGGTGTTCACGATTTGAATGGGCACCAGGAAATCTTTTTATAACAAGGAATTTCCAAACCTTTTTTTTGCTCAAATTGAAAATGAAATGGAAATGCGACCTGTAAATGGACGACGATGAATTTGAAGCACGAAAGAAAGATTTTTTTTCTTTTTATGATTTTATTGTGGGGGAAACCTTGGCGAACCAGGATTAAACACCCAAATCTTTTAGAATGATATAAAAACGGTAAAAGGAAGTTATATGAAACGAAAATAAAATGTTAAACAAAGATTTGTATGAAACAAAGGGGTCTGAAGGATCGTTAAAAGATTTTTAAAGTCCAAGTTTAAAGGGTTGGACCGTTAATGAACGTCCAAGAAAATTCCCAATTTGGGGTTGAAATCACGAGGGCGCATGCCAGACAATCTTCTGGAATGTTTTAACGATTAAAAAGGGGCCACACGGTGTAATATTTAACCAATAATATAGAACCAAATGATACTACGAATAAAAAAATACACTCTACTTATCTTCTCTTTTTTTTAAAGATGTCCTCCTTCTAGAATTTTCCTCACAAGTTCTTCCCATTCTGACGATTCTTCTATCCTGCTTTCTTCTCTCTCTGGATCCAATTTTCCCAACTCAATTTCAATTTTCACTAAACCAAAAATTTTCTCACCAAGAAACTAAAACTTGTTTCCAATTTATTTTTTTTTTCACAACGAAATCTCAAAAAAGGTTTCAATCCTCTTAATCGCTTGATAGCTAGCCAAGAAGTGTCTCGCACTTCAAGCCTAGCTCTTTGTCTCGACTCCGTCCCGTACTCATACACACACACATTCTACCATTCAACCAATCACACTTTGAAGAGTTCAGTATCTTGACATCAACAACCAGTGGTGTTGAGCCAACGCTGTCGAACTTCAACGAAAGTGCGCATTCTCACTCTCTCCACACATACAGAGTGACAAGTTGTTGGGGTTTAGTCCCAAACTTGCCGATCGAAGGACGTGTCCAGACACCAAATTACCTAATATCAAAACCTCTTGAGAAAACATCGAAAATGAACAAACTGAAAACAAGTTTAACTCTGAGCATTTTCTTATCTACTCAACTTTGCGTGAAAAGTGAATCCAGAAAGACTAAAGACCAATGTACTATTTCCCTAAGACAATTATTTTTCGATAAAACCTATAGAAAGAGGAAATCTTTCACATCGCGAACCCTAAACTTATGCCGGTGGACCCTTTTGCAGATTTGGGGAAGTAAGGATGAACTTTTAACGTTCCAACCCTTTGATACCTTATTTGGATTATTATTTAGGGTGGGCTGAAGGCCATACTACATTAATGTGTTTTCAAAAGCAAAATTATTGATGTTGTGTATTGTGTTTATGATGTCGTCTATGGTATGTCGTGAGTATTTATGAGTCTTGTGGATCAGTGATTTTGTGTTTAATATTACTATTGTGTTTTTTTGTATCCATCTCGTAGTTTAGTATTTGAGTCTCCAGAGTCCTTCTGGCTCGACATACTGACATCATGCGTTTTGCTCATCCGCTGATTTGGGGTACCTGCTTTTGTCATTTGCTCAAAGCGATGTAACCTTCACATTGCTAAGAGCAAACAACGGAAAATGGTGGGACGAAGAAATGATGAGGAAGGTTTCAGGATAAAACGATGGGAAGACAAAATGAAAATAAACCATTGATAAGAATACTGCGGGAAATTTTACCGTAACAACATGAAGCTTAAACAAAGCTAACTGCAATCAAAAAACATTCGCCCCTTGTTAGTTCAGTTGTATGAGAACATCTGTCCTTATGGTAAATAGAATATTGAGATGTATTGAACATCTTTGCGTTAAAATGATTTGGGGTTAACCAAGTTTCAGTGAGAGCTATAACCTCATATTGTTAAGTAGAAGATGCAAATAATAATTGTGCGAAGGCCACCTACATTTTGATAATACCCATTCGGCCTGCATACACGAGATGAACTCATCCGGTGGAAAACCGGTTTTCTGGACAAGGGAATAGAAACGTGCTGTATACATTGGACTAAAATCTTCAACCAATTTTTGACTTGATGATTTGACGATTTTGGGTCTACATAAGGCAAGAGAAATACTAACACATAAGAAAGAAGTTCATGTATACATTTCATTCCACCAGAGTAATTCATGCCGTGTGTGCATGAAGTAAGATTTGAAACCGGTTTTCCCCCAGGTTGAAATCATCTCGTGTGTGCAGGCCCATTGTATATACACTACTGTAGTACTGTCATGACGACGTGTGGACCGTGACGCTCCAAGCGGCTCTTGGAGTAAATAACTCGATCAGTTAAAAGAGACGAACAAAGATAAGAGAAACTCTTAACTTAAGAAAAAGAAAGAAAAGGAAAAAAGATGTGTTGAGGTAAATTAACCTGATGTTGAGAATTGTTTTGTTTACTTACATTCTATGGGCAGATGAAAGATGTTTGTTTTTTTTTTGGTTGCGGTTGCGGTGTTGTGCTTTGTTCATAAGGAAGTTAGTATGTTACAGGTAGGTAGTTTATATACAATGAATTCGCTTCGCTGAGTTGAAATAATTTTTGTAAGGATTTGTACAGGATCCAACATTTTCATTGCTTACATTTTTTGTATATGGAATGAGAACTGGTTCTTACATATGGATTTATAAATATGTACGTACGTCATTGGCCAGACTAAATCATTCACCAGACTTTTGATTCAAATTCTTAGGATTTTCAATTTTTGTTTACTATTATGAAAGTTGGCGTTTTGAAAAAAATAAACACATAAATTCTAGAAATTTAAACACAAACTAACTTCTAGCTGGATATATACAAGCGTCCTTGAAGAAATGGATTTTTGTTTTGAATTTTGCTTTGCTTTCGAATAAGTATAAATTAAGTGCAAAATATTCGTAGAAATTCATTCACACAAAATTGTTTGTACATTGATTGTAGATTTTTATAGTAACAAATATCTTTTGTGGAAATATAAGAAAAGGTGGGGACTATTATTTGCGTTAATTTGTATTTCTAGTTGCGCAGTAGTGTTTTTTGTTAAAAATATATATTACTAACGGGTCCGGCAAATGTCGTCCTGGATTTCTTTAAATTCTTTTGATTTGTTCACGTAAACTTATTAAAAGGTTTTTTTTATAATTATTGGAAAAATTACACACGAAATTTCATACAAAAAATCAGACTTTTCGGAGGGTTTTCCCAATTTTTTTTTTCGTAACTATGGGTACTATAATGATGAATAGGTAAGTGCATTTGTGTCCTTTCGTATTTAACTGAACGCTAAAAACTAGATAGTATTAAGAATTTCAGATTTCGAAAAACTTGAAATTCACATTTACTTGCGATTATAGGTACTATAATGCAAGTTATACATTCGTGCAGATTACAAACTTTGAGGTTACCATCAAGCATGGCATTACGATGATAGAGAAAAATATTTCATTGTGTCTGTCTGCCTGTTCGTGTGTATTTTGGACTACAGCCTTAAGTTGGGCCAATCGTCTTCAAATTTAGAACTTAAGGTTATTTTTACATTCTATAGAAATTTTTTTTTAATTTTTTTTTCGAATATGAACGGTACCTGTCATATAACCGTTAAGTAATTCTTCTCGAAAACGGCTCGAAGAATATTTTTTTTTATTCATTGCACTTTTGTATATACATTATTATATTAAATATTTTGGTGGAAAAAAATTTAAGCTGATTGAAAAAAGGTATAGCACATTATTTTAAGTGTTGTCATTAATTTAAAATATATTTTTTCCAATGCAAGTGCTTTTTTAGAAAAGGGCCCCTCCTGCCTCCTCCTAGTAACGAATGTTTGTATTTTGTCCCTCTACATTAATCGGTTATTAATTTGCGGCGCCAATGTTATCGTACTCTCGGCTCGAATTAAAACATTTGTTTTGTACTTTTAAAATTAAAAGAATATTTTTTGGAACTATGTCCTTTTTATTTTCTAATATTTTACATTAATCTTAAAAGGAGCTTAAGGCTACTATAAAGTTACTATAAGACTGCCGATTCACTCATTATACAGTCGTATTTATATCCTTCCTTATCTCTCTACAAGGAGACCAAAGCATACAATCATTTTGCTTGATAATGAAGAAGAGATAATATTATCTATGCAACATTGTTTACAAACAATATTATCTCTTTTACATAAATGGTGTAGCGTTGTGTGCAAGACTGTACTAGATACTAAAGATATCATTGAATACAAATAATGTTATCTCTTTTCTCAATATGTAATGCTACGGATGCTTTATCCCCCCCCCCCCCCCTTGTTAAACGAAATCGTCACGATTTTTCGTGGCTATTTTTAACATTTCTCTTTCATAAGTTTAGTTATATGCGTCAATCTTTTTTTGGTTTTGACAATCTGTTATACATTGTATAATTTTTATCGTTACATACATAAATGCTAGAATAACAATCAGTGTTACAATTGTGTATATAGTTGACAATATCGGTTTTTCCTTAAAAGGAATAATTAGTTTTTTTAAAAGTATCTATGTTATCGAATTTGTAAATTGTATCTTCTTTAATTATTTAATCGATGTAAAACTATGAATTAAGATTTCTTAATATAACTTCTTTAATTTGCTTACGCATGTTTTTGTATATTTTATCGTCTAGATTTATAGTATTTTCATAAGTAACTAAGTTTATACCATTAATTGTTTGATTATTTAACTTATCTTAACACGTCATCTGTTTGTGTAAGTTTAAACTCCTTGTTGAGTAACTCAGTTATATGAATGTTTCCTTGCCCTTCTTGATTCTGTACAATTCCTAGTAATGTTAGGAGTATAATATTCTCGTCGTCTCAAAAGTGATATTTTTTTATGTTATCGTTGTGAATTTTTATTCCTTCTTTAGAGACTATAGTGTCTCCTTTATCTTCTTCTACTATTCTTGTTATGTATCTGGCGTTAGATTTCTTTCTAAGACCTGTGATTCTTACCATTATCTTATCTCCTTTTTTATACTCTCTGTAGTTCCTTTTTTTAAACGTTCGATCACTTTTTTGGATGCTGAGTTTAGTTTATTTATTATAATTTCACTATTGCTATATTTATTTTGGTTAAAGAAAATGTCTCTAGGTTTCGAACCTGTAACTGAGTGTATAGAATTATTTAACTCACGCACTGTTCTAAATATTTCCTCGATGAGTCTTGTCTTATTCTGAATTGTGAATATTCTAGACAGTTCAGTTATTGAACCGTTTACACGTTCGACTTGACCGTTCGCTGTCGATCTGTATACTGGAGTTTCTACTTTAGTTATGTTGTATTTCAAACACATTTGGTTCACCATTTCTGTTTTGAAGCCCTTCTCGTTATCTGTCATGAGTCGTTGACATTTTTGGAAATAATTAGATAAGACCTCTTCCATAACGTCGTACAGTCTGTTTCGAGTTTCGATTTCCCGAAGGATTATATATTTAGAATACTTATCTACTGTTACAAGCAAAGTATACTTTTCGTTGAAGTATATGTCCACATGAATGTGTGTTCCCATATGTGTTGGTATATCTGTTGGTAATTCTGATAGGATTTCTTTCATATTTTCGAAATAGACATGCTATGCATTTTTTGTTAAAACTCTTTGCTTGTTTATTTAGATCGGGCCAATAATAATTCTCCGAGATTTCTTGTTAATTGTTACGTAATCCTGGATGTGGTCTTTCGTGAGTGTTCTTTACAAGTTTTAATTGTTCTTCCAAATTTGTCACGTCTTGAAGTTTTCTTGGTGTGAATATAAATCTTACTAGTGGAAATTCCTTTTTTATGTTTTCACCATATTTGTATATGTTTTCCAATTTTGTATGTAAAGCTATAATCTTCTGGGGTTGTATAACTTCTTTCATCTGCCTTAGTAAAGAGTCTTTGTCCTTAAACTTTATTATGAGTCTTATTTTGTTACTAAAACAGATTTTTGTTTCGATATTATTTGTTATATCATTAATAAGTTCGAATTGTGCAGCGTATGTATTAAAAGGCTGATTCACAGTTTTTATTATTTTATTTGAACAACTTTTAGCTGAATGTGCTGTTTCTATGGTAGAAGTATTTATGCGTTGACGTGATAATGCATCAGCTACAAGATTTAGGTTTCCTGGTTTATAAACTAATTTTGGTCCAAAGTCTTCTATGATTCCCTTTCAACGTTTCAGCTTTGTGTTGGGATTCTTTTTTGATACAGAATATATAAGGCTCTGGTGATCGGTATATGTGGTTAAGTCTGTTATACCATATATATAGTTTCTGAGTTTTTGTAAGGACCATATGGTCGCTAATAGCTCTTTCTCGTTTGTGCTATAATTCTCTTCTGTCTTACTCAGTGTTCTTGACAAGAAGTGTATAGGTTGCTTATTCTGACATAGTACGGCTCCAATAGCTATGTTGGATGCATCAGTAGGAATTTCGAATGGTTTACTATAGTCCGGTTGAAAAAGTTCAACTTGTTTTTTCAAATAATTTTTTAAAATTCTAACCGCTTCTAATGCTGAGTCATTCAGATTTACCTTAATATTTTTACTTTGTTTTTTGTTTGCTTTACCGTTATCTCCTCGTTAATATAATGTCAGGGGCTTGGCTATGCATGCGTATCCTTTTATTAACTTACGATAGTAACCTGTAAGACCTAAAAATCCTTTCAAATCCTTTACCGTTTGTGGGGCTGGAACATTTTCTATAGCTGCTATTTTCTCTGTAGTGATTCTTCCAATGTCTGATTATGTGACATAAGTATTCTACTTCTTTTTGAAAAAACTTACTTTTCTCATCAGATATTTTATTGCGGCTTTATTGAGTACGTCAAATACTTGATTTATGTGCTGTATATGTTCTTCCTCAGATGAAGAATATATCAATACGTCATCAATGTAAACGTGTACAAATTTACCTACAAAGTCTCTCAAAATGTTGTCCACGCATCTCTGAAATATGCTTGGTGCATTTTTGAGCCCAAAAAGCATTCGTTTAAAATGATATTTTACGCCATTTATAGCAAAAGCAATTTTTTCTTTATCTTCTGCTTTGATTTTAATTTGGTTGAAACTTGATTCCAAATATAACGTTGTAAAGTACTTGGCTTTACCTCAATTTTGAATAGTTATGTTGACATCCGGAATGGGGTATCTGTCTTTTACAGTGTGAGCGTTAAGTTTTTGGAAATCGACAAACAGGCTCCGTTTTGGTTTTCCCTTTTCGTCCAAACCTTTCTTAGGTACTGTCCATATGGGACTGTTATCATCTTGACAACAGGTGTCAATTTGACAAGTCAGGTTTGCCAAATTTGTAGAGCTTTAAAAGTATAACGCCAGTGATGCCAGAATATATCAGCTTCCTCCCATTTAATCAGGATAAAATACGACCTTTTTTCGTCGCTGCTCGGACCTTCTAAGCTCTGGTGTAGAATCCGATGAATTCGTATCTATTGCAGTGCTTCTGGAAAGTGTCATTGGATCTACATTCAATGTTGCTTGTGAGGAAGAATCAAGATCGATGTTAACTGGAGACGGATCCGGCTGAACCATGATGTCAGGGTCGTTCGAGTCTTGTCTATCAACGTTTGATGCAACTTGACCAAAATCTGCGTTGGGCTGGTTTTTTGAGTTCAAACATGGCGTAAAAATACGAACATTCTTAATTTCAGTTGAAGGCCTACATTTCATCTGATTCTGGTGGCGTCGGAATGTTCCTGTGCTAGCCCGGACATAAAACATTCTTTTTCCTAGGTTTTTTTCTACGACTGCAGCAATCCATTTATTTTTACGTTGATATTTGCGTATAAAAACTGGTTGACCGATTTTGAATTTAGTTTTGAATTTTATAGTTGTTTTGTTTGTAGTTGCTTTATTTGCTTCTGGTACCATCGCGTAAGGAATCGTGCGATGTTCTCTTCCATGCAGTTTTTCAGCTGGTGAAGTTCCAAAATCATCTGGTGTACAGCGATATGATGAGAGAAATACCAGGAGTGCTTCTTCCCATTTAGGTGTATCCAGCAAAATTTTCCAAAGAGCGGTCTTAAATGTCCGCACCATCCTTTCAGCAGCTCCATTGGATTGGGGTTGAAAGGTGCTGATGTTATGTGCTTGATAGTGTGGCTTCGGCAAAATTCCTGGAACTCATTTGAAGTGAACTGGGTGCAATTATCAGACACTAACGTCTTGGGGAGTCCTTCTAAAGCGAAAATTGATCTTAACGCTTTAATAGTTGCTTCCGATGTGGTAGATGCCATCCGAATAACAAATGGATACTTTGACTTGGAGTCAACAACAATTAACCACATCTGATTCTGAAATGGGCCAGCGAAGTCAATGTGTATACGTTCTCACACTCTTTCAGTTGTCGGCCAACTGGTGTACTGTCGTGGTTAGCTGCTTGCATTGCTTTGACACGCAACGCACCTGGAAACAGTCTTGGTGATGTCATCATCAATGCTGGGCCACCAGCAATACCTACGAGATGCTTCATGCGGGTAAGTCCCCAGTGTCCTTGATGTAGAAGCGCCAACACATTTGGTTGTAGTTGTTTGGGTACAACTACTCTTGGACTTCCACTGTGGAAAAGAAGTACATTATTTAGTATTTCAAAAGAAAATCTTCTACGAAAATAGGGTAATAAGGAATTATTTGATTTTAGCTTTTCGTTTGGCCATCCCCTTTGAATATAATGAATGACTTTTGTAAGCTCACGGTCGCTATTTGTAGCCTTGGCTATCGTATGGGAATCTACAGACAAATCGTCAATTAATGCGGAGCTTATTTCATCCACATGGTAACAAGATTCTTCAGCACGGTCAAATGTTTCATCCGATCCTGCTGGCAGATGCGACAAGCCATCTGCATTCCCGTGCTGTTTTGTGGGACGGTAACGTATGCTATATGTGTATCCCATCAGAATGAGTGCCCATCGTTGGAGACGCTGAATCGTCATATGTGGCAGTTTTTTTGGATGGATTGAAAATTGTGACCAATGGTTGGTGATCAGTAACCAATTCAAATTGACGTCCAAAAAGGTATTGATGGAATTACTTAACTCCATAAATGATGGAAAGAGCCTCCTTCTCAATCTGGCTGTATTTTTTCTGTGATTCCTCAAGCGTTTGCAATGCAAACGCAATCTGTCTTTCCTTTTGTCTGGAAACACATGCGAAATCACTGCACCAATTTCGTGTGAAGATGCGTCTGTGGCTAATGTGATTGGATAATCATCACGAAAATGTACCAATTGTGTTACATTCAATATGTCTTGTTTGAATTGATTGAAAGCCCTCCTTTGATATTCTCCCCAAATAAAAGGCTGATGTAACGCACGTAGTTTGTTAAGTAGAGCGGCTACTTGAGCAAAATTTTTGATAAACTGATTATAATAATTCAGTTTTCCGATAAATGCCTCTAAATCTTTTAAATTCCTTGGTTCAGGTAAATTACGAATCACTGCTACCCATGCCGCCGATGGGCGTATCCCTGATGCATCGATGATATGTCCTAAATAATTAATTTCAGTTTTAGCAAATTGACATTTTTCAAGCCGACATTTCAATCCATATCGTTCCAAACGCTCAAGTAGAGTTGTAAGGTTATGAAAATGCTCTGTATCAGTTCGACCAGAAACAATGATATCGTCTAAATAAGATGTGCAAAAATCTATGTCAGAGGTTAATTGCTCGATGTACCTTTGGAAAATTCCAGTGGAACTTGAAGTTCCAAAAGGTAAGCGTTGGTATTCAAAATTACCAAATTCTGTGCTAATAACGCAAAGTTTCCTTGACTCTTCGTCTAAAGGAATTTGGAGGTAGGCGTCAGACAAATTAACTTTTGTGAAGTATTGGCCACCTTGAAGTTTGTGGAAAAGTTCCTATATTCTGGGAATAGGATGACGATCGATATCTTACTGTGGGCTTATTGTTATGCGAAAATCCCCACAAATACGTAAGCTGCCATTAGCTTTCTTCACCACTACAATGGGTGCTGCCCATTAACTAGTTTCGACAGGACGAAGGATGCCTAACTCTTGCAAACGTGTTATCTCAGCTCGGACGGCCTCTTTTAAACCAAAAGGTACGGAACGATGCTTAAAATACTTGGGTTGACTATTCGATTTTAAAGTCAAATGAGCCACAAATAATTTACTGCAACCTAGCTCTCGATTAAAAATAGCTTTGTACTTCTCACAGATGGACCTTGCATTGGTTGCAAACTATCTCCGGTTGCTAATTGTAAAAGTGATTCTCCCTTTGAATAATTAATTGAAAAATTAAATGCCTCAAACCAATCTAAGCCCATAATATTTGCACCATTTCGACACTCGCTTACCAAACAATACAGATTGTGTATTTTGTTTTCATATTGTATTGATGCATTAACAACTCCCTTGATAGGTACGTTTACGCCCCCATAAGCCAAGATTACCAAGTGCCTGATACCCTTCGAGGCCTACGACTGAACATGTTGCTCCAGTGTCTAACTGAAAAAGCATTGGTTGCTGATTAACATGAAGCGACACAAAAAAATTTCGGCCTTTTTGTCCAGCCTCCCAATGAGCTGACGAAACCTGATCAAATAAACTTTCTTCGTTTATCACATTAATTGAATGATTTGTTTCCGTGGGATTGGAGCGACTTTTGAGGTTTGAATGATTCTCATGTTCATGCATAGCAACGGAATGTGACGATGACCTACGCCTGCGATTTTTGCAGCGCTGTAGTGACTTACTACGAAAACCTGATGTATTATTTTTTGTTGACAAACAAACTGTACTGATGTCCGCTTTCCGGTGACAATTATTGCAAACTGAATTCAAATGTTTGCACTGGTCTCGGTTGTGGTGGATTATACATCCAGGGCAAGATTTTCTAGCGAGATAATTTACATTGGACTTACTTGATTGTTGTTGCTCACGCATATGGCTGAGTTGGTTAATATCAATTGTTGTTGGTGCTGACGAAGCAACATTTCCTTTTAAAATTTCAGCGGCAGTTTGGGTTGACTCAAATGCTGTCACCAGCTCTTCAATCTCTCCTTAGGTTGGGTCTTTCTTTTGGGTAGCAGCCATGCGGACGGATTCATGTGGGATGTAGTAGACGATCATATCTCTTATCATGCAGTCGGCGTATGATGTACCACAGCCTTCCTTTGCACATAAGAACTTGCAGTCTCTGGCTAGTCCCCTTAAATCAGCAATCCACTTGGCGTACGTTTGGCCTGGGGCCATTTCCTGTCGCAGAAATTTGCATCTCGGTGCGAGTACATGTAATTTTGTTTGGAAATGCTTTGTCAGTTTTGTAGTCAAATCTTTATTCGTGTGTGTACACACATCTGTGGTTTCGAACAGTTTTTGGAGTACCTCATCGATGTAGTTTCCACTGGTTGACAAAAAGTGTGCCTTTTTCAGATTGTCGTCCTCTACTGCGTTGGCTTTGAAATGTTGTTGAAGCTGGAAAAGGTAGTTTTCCCAAGATTCTTTTTCTACAGAAAAAGACCGAAATTGTGATATAGAACTGGATGTCGCAGACGTGGATGATGTTGAACTCTGGAAAAGTTTCTCCATGCGGTCTGCGTTGGATTTTAGCACGTTCTCCATCCACTCCATCTGCTGCTGTAGTAACTTTTCCACCAGTTTTACGCCCATGGTATTCGATTGTGTACCTCGTCGCCAATAATGTTGTGTTTTATCGCGAATTAAAAACAACTCAGATTTATTCTTATCTTAATTTTATTGTTAAATTAAGTAAAAAGGTGGACAATTGGAGGAGCTCGTCTTTATTGCTTTTGAGGCGGGAATCAGAATGAATGTTAGGCGGGAAAAAAGAAAGGTGGTATCATCTTGACAACAGGTGTCAATTTGACAAGTCAGGTTTGCCAAATTTGTAGAGCTTTAAAAATATAACACCAGTGTTGCCAGAATATATCATAAGAGTTTCTGTATTTCTTTGTTAACGAATTCGTTATCTGCTATGGGATATGGATATTGTTAAACATAAACCGGATTATCGTTGGTCGTCCTAATGCTTGCTTCTATAGTATCTGTAAAAGGTGACGGTCCTATGCTGTTATTAGTCTTCATCAGTCTATCTATGTCTGCTTTATAAATATTATTTTCCCTAATTATGTAATTAATTTTCTGAATAGATTCGACACTGCCTATGGTGGTAAGAGTCATATTCCTCAAATTTATTTCCGCGTTTAAAAATTTAAGTCCTTCATATCCCAATGTCATATCAAAAGACTGAATATCTTCTAATTCAAAAACTTTTATATTTTTCTTTTGTATGTTAACTACTTTCTTAGTATCTACCATGGAATAACCATGCATTGTTTTTATTTTTATAGGTTTAATTTTAATTTTTTCATTAGAATCGTATTTTCTACTAATGTAATTATTGGTTGATCCGGTATCAATAAGTATTTAAAAAAATTTCTTAGAAATAGTACTTGTTAAATTTAAGCAGGGCAACATGTCTACTAGTTTAAATGATCTATTCTTATGTTATTATTTACCATACAATCGGCTTCATCTGCTTCTGCATATGTACTTCTGACATCGTCTCTTCGTTGTTGTCGGGAGTTATTTATTCTCTGCTGCTTGAAGTTCTGCTGATAAGATTGTTGCGGTCTGTTATGTGTGTTGGAACTTCCACCGTGTTCACGTTTCACTGGTGGATTATATACATCGGGTTTGTACTGATTCGTATTTTGTCGCTGTGCATGTATAATTTGTCTCGAGTTTACCTCCATCAGCTGTGGTCCGTCATTTCTCTTGAATGGGTTTAGGCGTGGTCCTCGATTGTGTTTCTACATATTAACGTACTGCTTCTGGGGTTGATAATTCGTTGTTTGGCTTGAATAATTCGGTCTTCTCTCGTGTCTGCGTTCATGTGGCATATTTGTGTGGTGCCTATCTTGAGTAAGATGTAAATGCCTGTGCTCATTATCATGTTCTATTCTGCGAGCAATTGCAAATGCGTGTTCTAGATCATTAATTGTAGCTGAATATAATGATCCTCTTGTAAAGTTGTCACTCATACCATTAATGAATATGCGAACTGCGTCGTCGTTAGCATATTTAATTATTATATTATTATATTCGGCGGACCACCTGAGATAGTGATTTTTGATACTATAAAATTGAGATTTTTATTTATCTCGTCGTGGTATTCAGACAGTGTGCTTCTTTTTTGCGTGATCGTTTTCATCATGTCTTGTAGCACGTATAGAGGTTCTTGATTAGAGTACGTATAATCTAATCTGTTACGTATCGCCTCAAAATCAAAAATTGTGTTATAATTAGTTAACACATTCGCAGCTGCACCCTTGACTTTACTTTGCACTATAGTCAATGCTGCTGCGTACTAACTGTGTGTTTAAAAGTTTTTAATGCTGTCCATATATCTGGATGCTTCTTCACGCCACGACCGATAATTTGATTGATCGCCGTTGAAAATAGGTAGACTTTAAAATGCGTCTAACTGTATTTCACTACCATCTGTATGTGTGTATCAGGTATGTTTGGTACTATGGCTAATTCAGCCTTCATTTCACTTAGTTTTGTTTCTAAATTTGTGTTTATTTGATTTTGGTTAGTTATTATTGCTGATAACCTTGCATTCTCTGTGCGTGTGTGCTCTAGGGTTTGTGTTACTGTGTTGCACCTGGTTTCTTAGGCTTCTAATCTTGTCATCAATACTGCGAGTTACTCCATTTTGAACTCGTGTCTGTTGTCGTCGAATTTTCGTGTTTTTTCCCACACATACACTTTCACTGATTTATTTTGCTGCTGCGTAGGAAGAAGCTATATTTGTACCTGGTATGCTAGGTAGTTCTTGTAACCGGTAACGCGAGTGTTCTTTTTATACGAGATTTCACCACTTAATTCCGAGGTCCGCTCGATTGAAGTTAAAAAGTATATTTAACCTCCTGGCATGATCGCCAATTACAACATTTGTTTTGTACTTTTAAAATTAAAAGAATATTTTTTGGAACTATGTCCTTTATTTTCTTATATTTAACAATTATCTTAAAAGGAGCTTAAGGCTACTATAAAGTTACTATAAGTCTGCCGATCCACTCATCATACAGTCGTATTAATATCCTTCCTTATCTTTCTACAAGGAGACGAAAGCATACAACCATCTTGCTTGATAATAAAGAAGAGATAATATTATCTATGCAACATTGTATACAAACAATATTATCTCTGTTACATAAATGGTGTAGTATTGTGCGCAAGACTGTTCTAGAGACTAAAGATATCATTGAATACAAATAATGTTATTTCTTTTCTCAATATATAATGCTACGGATGCTTAACTCTCGTCATGTTATGTTAAATTGTTATCTCAATTTTTTTATGTTCATGAATCCTAAACTTGTCTTATAGTACCTTTAATTGCAAGTAAAAAATCGCCTCCCCGTTTTTAAAATATTGATTTTTTAAAAAATAATTTTTTTAAAAATTATTAAAAACACAAAAAAAAGTTTCCGAAAATATTTTAGTGTAAGATTACGGCTATATATAAAGCTACTTACATTTTCCTAATTATCAATTTTGGCTGTAATCGGTTACATAACCAGTTCTAAGGAAAGTCGATGACAAAAAAAGCTCCTTTGGGAGGTACCGGTTTTAGCCCACCGTCGTAATTTGTTCACCAAAATTGAATGCACATTGATTTTTTACATAGAAAATTCTTGGAGCCGTTTTTGAGAAAAATAAGCTTTTACTTGACGGTTATATTGCAGGTACCGTTAATATTTCAGCTTTGAAAGAAATGAAATAAATTGCACGACTTGATCCCACTTACTTGCTCATATGTGCGGTCACTTCGTCGAATAAAATTTAAAAAAAATGCAGGACAGATAATTGCTAAGTTCCTGCATAATGTGTGTATATAAAGGTTGTTTTTTTTACGTGTGATTTTCAAGAAGAAATAAACGCATATACTTCAGTGTTATGGCCAAGAATTAAGCTTTATTATTGCTGATCGGTAAATTTTGTTTCATCAGAAAATATAAAATTATGCAGATTTCCGGCTGCGTACAAGGCTTTCAATGCTTTCGATTGTTGAAGGCGAACATTTCTTTGTGCTGGTGTTAAATCCTGTACTTTTTGTGGTTTGCAGGGCTTCAATTTAAGATCATTTTTGAGTATTCACCGAATGCTGGATGCCGACACGTTCAGATCTTTAGACAATTTTGCTTCGCTCTGTCGTGGATTTCTTTGCATTCGAGCCTTCACCTTACGAACCATTTCTGATGAAGTTGCTGTTTTTCTAGCACAACCCTTACAGCGTTTATCAATGCTGCCAGTATCATTGTAACGTTTTATGGCCCGATACACAAACATTTTGTTGACACGCAAAAGCTGCAACTCACGAACAATAGTACACTGGGATTTTCCTGCCAAATACAAACCAATCACATTGTTTCTTTTAAACTCCGTCCCGAATATTTCTTTTAAATTAAGAAGAAAAACCATGAACTTTCTTACAATTATTAACAACGTTGTAGATTAAAAATAAATAAAACAAATTTATTGGCGCGACAGCTCCTTAAGGAGCCAAGGCCTAGTGACTTATACTCTCAACCATTCCTGTGTGTGTGTTGTTAATCTGCAAAAATGGAGATTACCAATATATAAAAAAATTAAAAAGTCTATGCCCTCGTCGTCAGTAATGCCAACATAAAAATAGTAAAACTTCATGTGACGGACACTGTATATGTACAAATAGGACAAATATATATATAGGTAAATGGCAGTGTTCGTACAAAACTTGAAAATACTAAAAAATTAAATTTTAAAGTTTGGTCAAAGACGTACGCATGTATAAATACTTATGTAAGAACCAGTTTTCATATTCCATATTCCATGTTAAAAAAATGTAAACAATGAAAATGTTGGATCGTGTATAAATCCTAAGAAAAAACTATTCGCCTCAGTTAAGCAGAACAAGATTCTCAATTATTTTATGTCCTTCTTCTGTTTTTTCATGCCTCACATTGCACATGCGCAGTAAACTAAGCACAAAGCATTACACTAAAAACCATGCTCTTAATTTTCTCTCTATCAAATAAAATGTCCCTACACTAGCGCTCCAAGCGGCTCCTTGAGCTAAGATTTTTTCGCGTTCATGATAGTACTATAGCAGTTTATATGCAATGATAATACTCAAGAAGATTGTGCGTCACTGTTGACGATAGAAGAGCAGCGAAAGCATTTACACTGTTTAAAGGTGATATAATTATACTAGCACATAGGTTTTATATTGTTAAAAACTTTATTTGAACCTATTTATCAATATAATGACATATTTTAAATATAAATATTTTCTCTTATTTATAAGATACTTTTTATTTCAAATAACGACGTTCGTCGATACATTAATAGCAAAAGTAAGGAATATCAATCTGGGTACCGATATTTATACCTATGTTTCTACATCCCTTATCTTATTCCATAATGGTTTTAGTGTTGTTTGGATTCTTATCTTGTTCTTTCAATTTGTATCTGGCAATTATCATGTGTTTGCCTATTGGTATTGTTTATAGTTTCTTAGAATTGTATCTTGTGTTTTTTAATTGGCGTCGTTTGCTATCTTGCATCTGGCGATTATTTTATCTTTGTCTTGTGCACAAAATGATAAAAAAACCATTTTTATCTCAAAGACTAAAGTCTTCGTCGTGTTAACTCTCCCGTCAACTCTAAATTGAGCTCCCTGTTTAATCCTGAAGTCTTCTCGATATTTGTCCATCATATCTCTGAGCCTTCGTTTCCATCATTTGTTCTCTGGATACATGTTTGCGTTTGCGACTGTAAATGAGAAGCTTGAACCTTTTTATCAATATAATGACATATTTTAAATATAAATATTTTCTTTTATTTATAAGATACTTTTTATTTCGAATAACGACGTTCGTCGATACATTAATAGCAAAAGTGAAGAATATCAATCTGGGTACCGATATTTATACCTATGTTTCTACATCCCTTATCTTAGTCCATAATGGTTTTAGTTTTGTTTGGATTCTTATCTTGTTCTTTCAATTTGTATCTGGCAATTATCATGTTTTTGCCTATTGGTGTTGTTTCTTAGAATTGTATCTTGTGTTGTTTCATTGGCGTCGTTTGCTATCTTGCATCTGGCGATTATTTTATCTTTGTCTTGTGTACAAAATGATAAAAAACATTTTTATCTCAAAGACTAAAGTCTTCGTCGTGTTAACTCTCCCGTCAACTCTAGATTGAGCTCCCTGTTTAATCCTGAATTCTTCTCGATACATGTCCATCATATCTCTGAGCCTTCATTTCCATCATTTGTTCTCTGGATAAATGATTGCGTTTGCGACTGTAAATGAGAAGCTTGATAGTTAGGTAAA
Organism: Platycheirus rosarum; assembly: GCA_963971375.1. Lineage (NCBI taxonomy): Eukaryota > Metazoa > Arthropoda > Insecta > Diptera > Syrphidae > Platycheirus > Platycheirus rosarum. The sequence continues at coordinate 189,898,811 of OZ020507.1, read as the reverse complement.
TTAACAAGATTATAAATAAGGTTGCGGATAGCGTTATTCCAACATTGTTTTCTGCTTGGATTCTTATTTTTTGGAAAAGATTAATGTTTTTGAACTTGAGCTCGTTGTTTATTGTGTCGATGTATGTTTCGATTTCGTACTGTGTATTTGAATATCCCTTAAGATAGTCTCGGATTTGTTGTGATGGGTCCCCAAAAATCTGTCCATCGATAGAAACGTTGTTTTCGTATGTGATTAGGTAAACTCCGTTATATGATGAATTAGTTATCAACGATGTGGTCTCCTGTGGCTAATAATGATCTTATTGATTTTTACGTTTGACTATTTTATTTTTAATAAGTAATTTTCCATCACCTTGGGTGATTGCTTTAGATATATATGTTTTATATTTTAGAGTTATTAATGGATAACTCGATAATTGATTAATATAACAATTACATCTTTATTTTGTAATATTTAAAATGTGCTTACATTTAGCAAATCTGTTAAAGTCAATGCTGTGGTCGTAATATAGCCGTGTTCAGAATATTAAGATACATAGAAACTCTTTGCAGATCTGTATCTTTTTTCCAAGGAAAGTTATAAGCAAAAAACCTAAAAGCTTAAGTCATATTTTTAAAAAATGTCATAAGCCAAAAAGACTTAACTTGAAAAATATATATTTTTTTATAACGACCCACTTATAACTTATGTTTAGTTTTTTTAAGCATCAATACTTTGATTTGCCATAAGAACCTAACTCAATATAAACTACTATTATGTGGCGTTTTGAGAAAAAAAAATTGCCATAAATTTATAAGTTGAGTAAGGATATCTTTTGTCTTCCCATATATAAAAAACTGTATTTTTCCCCATTTCATAACTCAATATAGGATGTTACTCCCAAATGCATAATAGATATATTATTTCCGTAACTTGAGTAAGGCTTTTATGGATAATTACATTTTTGATTTTGAATGCACTTAAGTTAACTTAAGTTGTTATGGCATCCTTAATATTAGTAATTTCAAAATAATACATCGATTTAGGCCTTTATTCCATATTTGAATCTAAGTAGACATAGGTTTTTCTGCGTCGAACAAAATCGTGGGGAAATGAGTCATAGCTTGATTTAGGTTTGTTGTTTCCGGTCGCATCAGATAAAGTTAAAAGTTAGTTTTTTGTTTAAGAAGTTATTGTGGTTTGTGGAAGTAAAAAGTGAGTGAAAAAAAAATTGAAAATACAATGTCGAGCAGAGCATTGCAAATGGTGCAATTAACGAGGCGGCTCGCAGAGCGTGTTCAAGCTAAAGGAAAGTTGATTATTTGTGTTACTATTTAAAAGGCCAATATGGTATATGTACATTATGTATGTAAAATAAAACATTTGGAGATTTTAACAAATATTGCAATAACTGAGACTGTCGAAGTAGTTTAAGTTTCCTTCATGCCACGTTGGCTGTTGTTGTCGTCGTCATTGCTTATGTGTATGTGTCCGTTTGTCTGTGCATTCCTGAACATTTTTTGTCACTATCCTGGTGTTGTTGACATAGGTAAGGAATTTATTAAAAAAACTCAGATCGAAATCAGAAATATTTATTTTCAACACTTAGAAAAACCAAGTGAAATAAAAGTTCACTGTCAAATAAGTTCAAAAAACGATTATCCTGCATCAAGACAACAATTATTACGTTCTTAAGAGATTGTTATGGATGAGATGCCTAACTTTGAGCCTAGTGTACAAAACGAAACGCATTCTTCATCGAACAGGATAAATTTTGATGTAGATTTCCTCCGATGTAAGAAAATTTGTAGTTGATACTTAGATTTATTAATCTAGTTATCAAATCATTTCATCTATACTTTTTTTACATTGAATCCAATGTTGATATTAATATTAAGATAATTATTTTTTCTAAAATAAGGTATGTTTCAATATACTGAAAACAAAGAATCCAAAAGTATAGTAGATAAGCCCGAGTGAATGGACTGGGATGATAATTTTAATGAATTTCAATTTATCAAGAAGTAATTCAGGTTATTCTAGCTCTGTAATTGATAAGGAATTAATTGTTATGGGAGCTCAAATTGAACAAGCCTTAGCATCACCGAAGTTCAAAAAAAAAAAATCGGGTTGCACAATGAAACAGTGGGAAGATCTATGAATCAGTCACTGGAAATACCGTTAGGGCTTGAATTTTTGAAACATTTGACAACTGGAAAAGCAAATGTCATGAAAAAGTAGACATTGAAAACATTGAACTATTATTCAACCAATACTGGTCGCTAGGTAGCTACGATCAGAGAATTTTGTATATGAGTTCTATAATTACCATAGTGTCTAAGAAATGTGATACTTTAGTGAATGAAGTAAACAGGAAGCGGAAAAGTGAGCATTCGGTGAGATATTCATTGACAGTCAATGGAAATACTGTGAATGTTTGTAAAAAGCATTTTTTTGACTGTTTTGACGAAACAGAGTTTCATCAAAAATGAAATACAGAAAAAAATATTGTCTTCTGCTATTCTCTCTCAAATTATGTGAGGAAAACATACTTCTGCCAACAAATACAGTAGAGAGGTTAAAAAAGAAATAACAAGACATATGTTAAAATTTCCGGCTTATGAAAGCCATTAAAGCTGAAAGGATACGTGTAAAAAATACTTGGCAAATAGCTTAAATCTTACATCCATGCATGACCTTTACACTAAAGGAACTGAAAATCTCGTTAGCGTGTCAAAATATTCTTAAATTCTTAAAACCATGGGTTTAAAGTTCAAAGCCCCAATTGTTGATACATTTTCTACCTGCGACTCGTATGTTTCCAAAATCAAAGTTGCGGAGACATCAAATTAAAACTAATTGAACAAAAAGCTTATCATTTAAACAAGGCCGACCTGGCTTACGAAGCAAAACGCATTGACAAAACAGAAGCAAATAATCGGAATTGATTAAAGCGTTTACTTTGACCTCCAGCAGTGCCTACCGATGCCGTTTTTGAGAAAGTCCATAAGTTTCTATTAAAGACAACTTTGGACGTTCAATTTAACTGTTCATGACTAAGAGTCGAATGCAGCAAAATATTATATGTGGCATGAAGGAATAGCGTGCCGTGGTGGGAAAGAAGTGTCATCTTGCGTTTACAAGCTTTTAAGGACGATTCCAGAGAAACTAAGGAAATAATATTTTACAGTGATTCTTGCTCTGGACAAAACAAGAATTCCTTCATAGCTGCAGTGTTTATTTTATTTCTATTGGACTCAGAAAATGTTGATCAAATAGATCATAAGTTCCTCAAACCAGGACATACACATATTAAGTGCGACAGCGATTATGCTCCTATAGAGCGGAAAAAAACAAATGTGAAAATAGAAACACTAAGAGAATGGTGGTATCAGTTCATCGGTTTGGTTGCAAAAAAGATGAAAGCCATAGAAATGAAAGGGGAAGATTTTTATGATTTTGCAAAATTGTCCAAGCCTAGTTTTTCTGGAAAAGCATAGGTGAATATGGTTGTAATTTTTTTGAAATGCTGTTCGCTGGTTGCGCTACACAAGAAGTATCAGTGAGGTGTCTTTCAAATATTCTTTAGATGACAAAGAACCATTCGAGATTTAAAAATAGGGAAAGAGGAGCTGGTGCAGTAACTGTGAGCCAAATTTCCAGCGTCTTGGAAATACCTTGCATTTCAAAGGAGAATAAGAAAGACCTCATGGTCTGATTTCCATTCATTTTATGACAATCTGAAATCTGATTTTTTTGTTTTCTTATATGGTGATGACGTGTATTTGATAAAACAATGGCTTTTTACTAAAACATTAAAACAACGCCAACTGGGACAACTACTTTATTTAGAATCCATTTACCATATAATTATCTTAAACAATTATGGTCTTGAGTGTTCAAAACTTTAGTCAGCAAAAAACATAACTTAACAAAAACAAATCTATCACGACATTTCATTGAAGACAACGACCTTAGTCCATATAGAGAAATTAATCATCTTACTTTAACATATCATAGCAGCCTAACTTGATTTAAGAAATTTGTCTGTAAAAAATAAATAAAGCAAAATAACTTGACTGGAGATACGCAATATATTTTTTTAAATTCACAATAAGCCATAACAGCTTAAGTGTTTATTTCTTAAATCCCTTCTTAACAAAAAGTTTTACATTTGTTTTCTCTTGACACATTAGAAAGGAGTAGTTTTTCTTTATTTTTACATTTAAAAATCTTAAAAATAACAATTTTCCTATTCCCAGTGAATTTTTGAAACTTTAAACTGCTCTCCTGAAAAGTATGAAAAATCTACTTAAGCTGTTATGGCTTTTGGCCACTGAATGACTTAAATTCAAATTTAGCAATTTCTTGAATATCATCATGACTTAAAATTCCTCGGGTTAATTTTTTCAGTTTAGCAAAAGTTAATGTATTTAACAAATTTTGTAATTCAAAAAATATAATTATTAATTGTCTAGAAATTATCTCATCTTTATGTGAGTATGTAAAGTCTTTTATTAATTTGAAAAGCTTTCAATTCGTTACAAACTGTTGATTATTGTTTTCAACTAGATCATTTATTTTGCTTTCGACAGTTATTGTTTCTTTGCGATCAGGTGTTCCTGAAATCCATTTCCATACTTTACCTATGGTTTCTATAGCAAAAGGTTTGCGTGTTTTAATATTATTACCGATATATTTCTTTAATTGAGTCATCAAACTTTCGACAATATTTAAATCGGCGAAGTGCAAACACTTCGTTTTTATCTTTCTAGTTTTTTCCTTCTTCTATGGTTTGGGTACTTGATCAATTGTTTGTTAAATTAAAGTTAAATTTGTCACGTGGAACATGTGTCGTGTTCCGTCCGTTATTACAGTGTCTCCGTCCTCTATTATGATGTATTCTTCTCTAGTATAGTCGGTCTCGGTAACTTCGTTAGAAAGTATAGTTGTCACTAATGTGAGCATGGTGAGACATATATTCAGCATCGTTTTCCGAAATGAGTGAATTATTTATTTTTGTTCAACTTATATATTTTCTGTTTAGGTTTCGGTTTAATATTATCTTTTTGGTGTGTTTTACTATCTTTAGTTTTAATTGTATGTCCTAATTCTTCTTGTCATATTTGCTATTTATATTAAGGATTTAATATATTCCTAGGCTGATCCTGTTTAATTAATACTATTTGATTCTTGTCAACCAGCATGCCTTGTTTGTTTTTATTATTGTGTTCTTACATTTTCTCCTGACTTTCTTTAAGCTTTTTACTAATATCCTCTGTAGATATATGATTGTATAAAACTTCTAATGATTTTGCTTTAATAGCAGAATGAATAGTTCTATTATATTCTCTTGTCGCTCTAAAAATTAGTTCTTCATTATCTATAATTTTAATTTCTTTTTGAAGGCATCTGGCTATCTCTTGGATGGTAGAATGAATTCTTTCAATTTGACCATTTGTATTACTGTGATTTCTTTATGTAAAATAAAATTCAATGCCGTATCTATGCATTAAGGATTGAAATATTGGTGATTTAAATGATGCTTCATTATCGCATGTTATATGTTTTGCTTCAGGGTATGTCTGAAGTATTTCTAAAGCTCTATTTTTTAAGTTTAATTTGTTTTCTAGTTTTAAAACCGTTACATATTTGCTGAACTCTTCTATACAAGTTAAAAATTGTAAACCATAAATGTAAAAATTTCGATGTGAAGAGACTCTCCCATTTTTTTGGAATAATTGTCTCGCCTATCGGTTCCTTGTGCGGATGACGATTGTATTTGTTTGAGTTACAAATGTCGCAAAATTTGACAAATTCCGCAAATTCCTCCCCTATTTTGGGCCAGAAATATACTTTTTCGATCTGACTCACATTTTCCCTAGCGTTCCTATGTGCTCTGTTAGGGGTCTGCTCTATAATTTCTAACTCATCTTTTTCAGTAATTACATCTTGTGCTAATATACTACAATGAACGAACTTATCATTTAATTCTTTTAAGCTATCTTTTATTAGATATATATCTTCTATTTTTCCATGAATACCTATTGTATCTGCATTTATGTATGTTTTTAATGTTTTTAATATATTTTCTGTTTCTAAATTCAATAATGTGCCTCGTATATTTACCATTGTGTATATGAACTTGTTGATGTGAGAATGCATCTGCTTGGTTAAATATTATTTGTTGTTTATACGAATTGACTGGTTTGTCTACCCGAGTTATGTTACTATTTTCAGTGCTTTCAGCTGAATGTTGTGTACCTGATACACTATTCGTTAATATATTCAAATTCTGTCGACTTAGGGCGTCGGCTACTAAATTCGTGTTTTCAGGTTTATATACCATTTTGGGAGCGTACTCCTCAATAAGAGCATGCCATCTCTTCATTTTAGTGTTCGGATTTCTTTTCGAAACCGCAAATGTGAGTGGATGGTGATCTGTATGTATTTCGAGATCTGATACACCGTATATGTAATTTCTTAGAGCCTTTAATGAATAAACTATTGCGTAAATTTGTTTTTCGTTAGCTGCGAAGGCTCTTTCTGTCTTACACAGTATTTTGTTTATAAATGTGATGAGTTTGCCATCTTGTGAAAGTACAGCCCCTATTGGGTCATCTGATGCATCGGTAGTCAGTACATTTTTTTTATTATAATCTGGTTGATTTAATTCAACCTCGTTTATCAAATGCTGTTTCAAATTATCAAATGCGTTTTCCGTTTCCTCATCTAAATCAATAGACGTTTTCTTTGCCGTATAAGTGGAAACTTGACCATTTTCACTAGACAAATACTTGGTTAGAGGTTTCGCTATCTGTGCATTTTTTTTGATAAATTTGCGATAGTAACTTATCATTCCGAGAAAACTACGCAATTGCCTCAAATTGTTCGCTAATGGGTATTCGCTTATAGTGTGCTATAACGTAACCCAGGAATTCGGTTTCTTCATTATAAAATGTACTTTTTTCAAGTGAAATCTTCATAAGTCCATGAATGGCACTTACATCGAAGAAACCGAAAAACTCTCAGTACTCGGTATGTGTGTCAACGACGACCTCCGTTGGAACGACCATATATTTGAAATCGCTAAGAATGCTGTTAAGTGCTTAGGTTTTCTGTATCGGTGTAAGAAGTATTTTTCCCCATCTGATCTGGCTACAATTTATAAAGCGTTTATACGCCCTAAACTTGAGTATAACTCCCACCTCTGGGCAGGTGCTTCACAAACATCGCTTCATTTGCTTGATAGAATACCAAATAGAGCGTTAAGATTGATAGGAAATAGAACTGCCACTGAATCAATTGCCCCTCTCGAACACAGACTCAATGTTTCATGTCTTTCCTTATTTTATCGTTTCTTTTACAAAAAATGTTCACTCGAAGTAGCCAGTTGCATTTCTCCCCTTAGAAGTTTCGCCCGTAATACTTGTCTCGCAAGGAATGCTCATCAGTTCACCCTTGAGCCCAATTTCGGACGTACCGTGAAATATAGGGATTCTTTTTTTAGCCGAACGACACGAATTTGGAATAGTTTACCGGCGAGATTTTTCCTTGCCATTTTGATCTGCAAACATTCAAAACCAATGTTAATCGACACCTCCTATCTCTCCCCTCCCTATTTTCCGAATGCCCGCGCAGTGTGTTACATTAAAATGGAAACAAGTAGTCCCTTGTGCACGCGTTAATTATAAAAAAAAATAAGTGCTTGTCTTAATGTTTCAATAATTTTATATATGTGTTCTGAATGTTCCGTAATGGATCTTAAAAAGATGATGTTATCATCAATGTACACCATGACAAAATTTACTTATGTATGATCATAAAATATCGTCCATAGCTCGCTGAAATATGCCTGGTGCATTCTTGAGTCCGAATGGAAGTCTAAAGTATTTATATTTTCATTATTAATGCTAAACTAGTTTTTTCTATATCTTATTGGTTTATTTTGATCTGGTGGAAACCGGATTCGAGATAAATCGAGCCGAAATACCAACTTTTCCTAGATTTGAAACTATGACATTAGTATCTGGTATCGGATAATCGTCAGGGATTGTAAATTCTTTTATTTTCTTAAAATCATTTACTTACCTCATTTTTTGCGTTTCATCTTCGTTAGAACCTTTTTTGGGCACTACCCAAACTGGTGAGTTATATGGTGGCTCACTGGGTCGAACAATATTATTTTCTAATAATTTCTTTATTTCCATGTTTACGAAGGTGTTCGCACTGAGCGGATATGGGTATTGTTTGGACCATATCGGTTTGTCTTCAGTTGTACTGATCTCTGCCTGTGCATCTGTTCGGAATGGTAATTATGCATTTATTTGACTATTTCAGTCTAAATATGAGTAGATACTCGTTTACGAAGTGATTCTTTATCTGTTTCACTTATATTATGTATACCGGGAAGATCATCATAAAATATCTTCTTCTTCTTGCGTCTGTACTCTATCGTATCATTGGCATAATTAATTCGTGATCCTTTTTGTCTCAACGTATTGGAACCAATTAAAATATTGTATTCCAAATTTGGAATTTCATAAATGCGGATCATTTTTTGGAATATGTGTGCATCATAGAAATCGTTTATTACGAATTCACCGTTAGGAGTGAAAGTCTTTCTTTATAGCTAAGGGATTTTTATAGTCAAGAACACCTGCTCTACAATAGTTTGCATTATCTCCGGTGTCTAATAATTTTTTTATTGTTTATTGCGAACTACTCTTCGTAAGTGTGGTAGTCCACATCTTGCTCTAAAAAATGCTCATTTTCATTTACATTTTGTTGTACAAAGTTTGTTGGTTCCCTCTTAAACTTATGGCGTGTCGGATTATTGTAAGTATTATATGTGGATCTTTTCCACTGTGGTGTAGCCTCATTTCTATAATTAGACTGTCTTTGTTTTTCAGGGTTCCTACGCTGTTGATTCGTGTTCTGAATCGGCTGGTTAACTGTACTCGTTTGCATTGGTTCGAAATTATTTGGGTTTTGTCTGTACCGTATTGGTAAATCTACTTGTTGAACGTGTTGTTCAGGTTTTTTCTGCGGAAATGGCATCCTTCTGTCGTCATGTTTATTTTTAAGCTGCTGATATGAGTCGCTGTTGAACTGAGCTGCAAAGTGCGCTCGAGAATTGTTGCTCTCTAGTTCTTGTGCTTTTGCCAAGCGTTAGGTAAGTTGTCCGGATAAATACTATCTTCTGGACCGTTCAATACAAGTTGTATTGGACGGATTCAAGTCTAATTCGCACAAAATAAATGCTGGTGTGCCCCAGGGCTCTGTTCTGTCTCCGACTCTTTTCTTGATTTTTATAAACGATCTTCTGTCTGTTACTTCTAATCCACTTAACTGTTTTGCTGACGACTCTACCCTCAGCTTTTCATATTCGTTCAATAGTTCACGTCCTTCGCCTTCGGACGTACAATTGCAACGGTACCATATGTCAAGCTCATTAAACTCTGATTTATACAGCATTGTCAAATGGGGTAATAGAAATCGTGTGGATTTTAATGCTTCGAAAACTCAATGCTGTCTTCTGTCGTTAAAGCTAAACATTCCCCCAATGCCATTGTCCATGAATGGCACTTACATCGAAGAAACCGAAAAGCTCTCAGTACTCGGTATGTGTGTCAACGACGACCTCCGTTGGAACGACCATATATTTGAGATCGCTAAGAATGCTGCAAAGTGCTTAGGTTTTCTGTATCGGTGTAAGAAGTATTTTTCCCCATCTGATCTGGCTACAATTTATAAAGCGTTTATACGTACTAAACTCGAGTATAACTCCTACCTCTGGGCAGGTGCTTCACCTGCTTCATAGAATACAAAATCGAGCGTTAAGGTTGATAGGTAATAGAACTGCCGCTGAAACAATTGCCCCACTCGAACACCGACGCAATGTTTCATGTCTTTCCTTATTTTATCGTTTCTTTTACAAAAAATGTTCACTCGAAGTAGCCAGTTGCATTTCTCCCCTTAAAAGTTTCGCCCGTAATACTTGTCTCGCAAGGAATGCTCATCAGTTCTCCCTTGAGCCGAACGACACGAATTTGGAATTTGGATTAGTTTACCCGGCGGGATTCTCCCTTGCCATTTTGCACCTCCTATCTCTCCCCTCCCTATCTTCGAAATGCCCGCGCAGTGTGTTCTGCATTAAAAGGGAAACACATAATCCCTTGTGCGCGCGTTAATTATAAAAAAAATTTGAATATTATTTAAATGTCCATTCAACCCTAAGATAAACACTCTAATTGAATCTCTCCAATGTTTATTGCGTAGTTCGTTTGTCACAGGTGTATTGTTACCGTGTGTCGTTATTATTTTATTTATTAACATTGTTACCTTTTCGTTTACTTTATTATTATATTCGGTAAGTGAATATTTACCCTGTCTTAAGATAGACGGTCTTTGATCGGCATAGCAAAAATCTAATCTTGCTTTAATTGCATCGAAATTAAGGACCGTGCCATTGTGAGGGAATCATTGGTGTGATCTATAATTTTGTTGCGAAGAACTATTAAAGCTGAAAAATATTGTGCACTTCCTTGTTTGTGTATGCTCATCGCATGGTTTGAGTCTTGTTGCCAACTTTTAAATCATACCTTTCTCATTTCTCTGTTATATACCAAATAGAGCGTTAAGATTGATAGGAAATAGAACTGCCACTGAATCAATTGCCCCTCTCGAACACAGACTCAATGTTTCATGTCTTTCCTTATTTTATCGTTTCTTTTACAAAAAATGTTCACTCGAAGTAGCCAGTTGCATTTCTCCCCTTAGAAGTTTCGCCCGTAATACTTGTCTCGCAAGGAATGCTCATCAGTTCACCCTTGAGCCCAATTTCGGACGTACCGTGAAATATAGGGATTCTTTTTTTAGCCGAACGACACGAATTTGGAATAGTTTACCGGCGAGATTTTTCCTTGCCATTTTGATCTGCAAACATTCAAAACCAATGTTAATCGACACCTCCTATCTCTCCCCTCCCTATTTTCCGAATGCCCGCGCAGTGTGTTACATTAAAATGGAAACAAGTAGTCCCTTGTGCACGCGTTAATTATAAAAAAAAATAAGTGCTTGTCTTAATGTTTCAATAATTTTATATATGTGTTCTGAATGTTCCGTAATGGATCTTAAAAAGATGATGTTATCATCAATGTACACCATGACAAAATTTACTTATGTATGATCATAAAATATCGTCCATAGCTCGCTGAAATATGCCTGGTGCATTCTTGAGTCCGAATGGAAGTCTAAAGTATTTATATTTTCATTATTAATGCTAAACTAGTTTTTTCTATATCTTATTGGTTTATTTTGATCTGGTGGAAACCGGATTCGAGATAAATCGAGCCGAAATACCAACTTTTCCTAGATTTGAAACTATGACATTAGTATCTGGTATCGGATAATCGTCAGGGATTGTAAATTCTTTTATTTTCTTAAAATCATTTACTTACCTCATTTTTTGCGTTTCATCTTCGTTAGAACCTTTTTTGGGCACTACCCAAACTGGTGAGTTATATGGTGGCTCACTGGGTCGAACAATATTATTTTCTAATAATTTCTTTATTTCCATGTTTACGAAGGTGTTCGCACTGAGCGGATATGGGTATTGTTTGGACCATATCGGTTTGTCTTCAGTTGTACTGATCTCTGCCTGTGCATCTGTTCGGAATGGTAATTATGCATTTATTTGACTATTTCAGTCTAAATATGAGTAGATACTCGTTTACGAAGTGATTCTTTATCTGTTTCACTTATATTATGTATACCGGGAAGATCATCATAAAATATCTTCTTCTTCTTGCGTCTGTACTCTATCGTATCATTGGCATAATTAATTCGTGATCCTTTTTGTCTCAACGTATTGGAACCAATTAAAATATTGTATTCCAAATTTGGAATTTCATAAATGCGGATCATTTTTTGGAATATGTGTGCATCATAGAAATCGTTTATTACGAATTCACCGTTAGGAGTGAAAGTCTTTCTTTATAGCTAAGGGATTTTTATAGTCAAGAACACCTGCTCTACAATAGTTTGCATTATCTCCGGTGTCTAATAATTTTTTTATTGTTTATTGCGAACTACTCTTCGTAAGTGTGGTAGTCCACATCTTGCTCTAAAAAATGCTCATTTTCATTTACATTTTGTTGTACAAAGTTTGTTGGTTCCCTCTTAAACTTATGGCGTGTCGGATTATTGTAAGTATTATATGTGGATCTTTTCCACTGTGGTGTAGCCTCATTTCTATAATTAGACTGTCTTTGTTTTTCAGGGTTCCTACGCTGTTGATTCGTGTTCTGAATCGGCTGGTTAACTGTACTCGTTTGCATTGGTTCGAAATTATTTGGGTTTTGTCTGTACCGTATTGGTAAATCTACTTGTTGAACGTGTTGTTCAGGTTTTTTCTGCGGAAATGGCATCCTTCTGTCGTCATGTTTATTTTTAAGCTGCTGATATGAGTCGCTGTTGAACTGAGCTGCAAAGTGCGCTCGAGAATTGTTGCTCTCTAGTTCTTGTGCTTTTGCCAAGCGTTAGGTAAGTTGTCCGGATAAATACTATCTTCTGGACCGTTCAATACAAGTTGTATTGGACGGATTCAAGTCTAATTCGCACAAAATAAATGCTGGTGTGCCCCAGGGCTCTGTTCTGTCTCCGACTCTTTTCTTGATTTTTATAAACGATCTTCTGTCTGTTACTTCTAATCCACTTAACTGTTTTGCTGACGACTCTACCCTCAGCTTTTCATATTCGTTCAATAGTTCACGTCCTTCGCCTTCGGACGTACAATTGCAACGGTACCATATGTCAAGCTCATTAAACTCTGATTTATACAGCATTGTCAAATGGGGTAATAGAAATCGTGTGGATTTTAATGCTTCGAAAACTCAATGCTGTCTTCTGTCGTTAAAGCTAAACATTCCCCCAATGCCATTGTCCATGAATGGCACTTACATCGAAGAAACCGAAAAGCTCTCAGTACTCGGTATGTGTGTCAACGACGACCTCCGTTGGAACGACCATATATTTGAGATCGCTAAGAATGCTGCAAAGTGCTTAGGTTTTCTGTATCGGTGTAAGAAGTATTTTTCCCCATCTGATCTGGCTACAATTTATAAAGCGTTTATACGTACTAAACTCGAGTATAACTCCTACCTCTGGGCAGGTGCTTCACCTGCTTCATAGAATACAAAATCGAGCGTTAAGGTTGATAGGTAATAGAACTGCCGCTGAAACAATTGCCCCACTCGAACACCGACGCAATGTTTCATGTCTTTCCTTATTTTATCGTTTCTTTTACAAAAAATGTTCACTCGAAGTAGCCAGTTGCATTTCTCCCCTTAAAAGTTTCGCCCGTAATACTTGTCTCGCAAGGAATGCTCATCAGTTCTCCCTTGAGCCGAACGACACGAATTTGGAATTTGGATTAGTTTACCCGGCGGGATTCTCCCTTGCCATTTTGCACCTCCTATCTCTCCCCTCCCTATCTTCGAAATGCCCGCGCAGTGTGTTCTGCATTAAAAGGGAAACACATAATCCCTTGTGCGCGCGTTAATTATAAAAAAAATTTGAATATTATTTAAATGTCCATTCAACCCTAAGATAAACACTCTAATTGAATCTCTCCAATGTTTATTGCGTAGTTCGTTTGTCACAGGTGTATTGTTACCGTGTGTCGTTATTATTTTATTTATTAACATTGTTACCTTTTCGTTTACTTTATTATTATATTCGGTAAGTGAATATTTACCCTGTCTTAAGATAGACGGTCTTTGATCGGCATAGCAAAAATCTAATCTTGCTTTAATTGCATCGAAATTAAGGACCGTGCCATTGTGAGGGAATCATTGGTGTGATCTATAATTTTGTTGCGAAGAACTATTAAAGCTGAAAAATATTGTGCACTTCCTTGTTTGTGTATGCTCATCGCATGGTTTGAGTCTTGTTGCCAACTTTTAAATCATACCTTTCTCATTTCTCTGTTAATTCGGCAACTTGCCGAGCTATGAGCCATATTTAATTTTATATCCTTTCTTACTACTTGAAGTAATGGAAATGAGGTATCGGAATATCTATCTAAATCGTCTCTTTTTAATACTCTACTTTTAAATTCTCTTTTAATTTTGTATTTAATTTGCTATTCAGAACACTTTTTGTAATTATCTTATTAATATATCTTACCTAAATAATATCCTTTAATTGCACTGAAGTCTTCTTAGTGCGGCTTCTGATGAGTCCGGAACTTAACTTAAAGTTACTTGTTGCAGCTTTCTCCAATTTCAATTCTGGATACTTTGGACTTTTTATTCTCGTAACAATTGACTAATTTTACTTTTTATGTCAAATGTTTAGGATGAATTTTTTTAAAAACTTTATTAAAACCTGTTTATCAATATAGTGACTTATTGCTACCTTAAATATATTCTTTTACTTATAAGATACTTTTTATTTCGAATAACGACGTTCGTCCATCCAGTAATAACAGAAGTGAGGAATATCAATATGGGTACCGATATAATGGATTCTATTATCATGTGTTTGCCTATTGGTGTTGTTTATAATTTCTTAGTATTGAATCTTGTGTTTTTTCATTGGCGTCGTTTGCTGTTTGTGAACAAAATGATAAAAACGTTTTTATCTCAAAGAATAAAGTCTTCGTCGTGTTAACTGGTGATGAATGGAACGGAGGAAAAGAAGAAAGAGCAATATTATTACTGATGATGAGAGATGGTAACAGCGGCGTTGATGTGGCGGTGGTTGCAACAACTGGTGTAAATTGGGACGAAGTGGAAAATGACGATGCAAGAATTATTTGTGATGCCGTTAGGTTTGTAGGCTCGCAGGTGGAGGTTTTGTCGTTGTTTTCTCTTGTTTTTTATGGGAACAAAATATTTAATTTGCACATGCTGCGCCCATAATGATGCATTCAAAACAGATGATAATTTATCATTTGAAACGCTTAATTGAAAAGTAACAAATTTTAATTCGCATATGTTAGCATCTTTTTTGTATGCATACAACATTTAAGCGTATCAGCTGATGAATTTGGCTTTTGTGATATATGTATGTTTAATTACATTTTCGGGAGTGGAATCATTAGAGAATCGAGACAAATGAGCCAAGTTGTTTTTGGAATGGAATTGAGAGAGGAAGACACATCAGTACCAAAAATTTTGGTGTCTCTTTTTGTTGTTAAGGGTGTATTGTCATTGTTTTTCTCTGGTTAAACATTCACATTATTTGGATTTTGGTTTCTTGTTGAATTTGATGGATCAGATATTATGGGCAAACGCAATGATTGAGGGACATTTGGTTCGAAATTATTTATGTTATCACTCACAATCACTTCATTACCTTCATCGATATTATTTGATGGATTATTATTTAAATTGATTGAGTCTCTTAAATTTACCGATATATTATTATTGCTTGCAGTTTTCCGAGGTGGAGAATTATTTTCACTGAGTTTATTTCCAAGAGCATTTACGTTTGATATAAGTTAGTTAAAAGCAATTATAAAGTTAGAAAGATTAAGGTTAGAGTAATAATTACACTTCTAAAATAATGTTTTTTCTGATATTAAATCAAAATCATTGTCACTAACTTCAACAATATTGAATTTCCCACCTCTTAAACCTTTACCAAAAAGAGTACAAAATAATTACTCGAGAAATACCAGCATACCTACACAATCGGCCGCGGCCGCAACCCCTTCATATCCATCACCACCTTGCCCAAGCCAAAAGTGGTCAACCCAGTCTAGTGGGCGAGCAATGACTTCTAACGATACTCTTTTTTCAATGGAAGAGATCCAGTCTCTTACAGTTGAGATGACAACACAACTTAGCCACTGCTCAACAAAAGCAGAACAATTCAATGTTATCGCCCAGTTAGCGATAAAGTACTTATACAATAAAAATGACAAGTGATCATACGTTAAGTGTTATATGTTGGAATGCACAAGGCATTCGTAGAAAAAGTATTGAATTTTTCTCTTTCTTAAGCAGAAATAAAATCGATGTTGGTTTGATCTCTGAAACTTGGCTCTCTAATAATGCAACTCTTTCTTACTCTGAATACAATTGTTAGAGAGTTGATAGAATTGATAGACTTGGCGGCGGTGTTGCCATTGTTGTGCGAAAAACACTCAAACATAAACTTTTACCAGTAATCAATACAAAATACATTGAAAATATTGGTGTTGATATACATTTTTTCAAATAATAGAAAGACTTCTATTTTCTCGGTGTATTTCCCAGGTCGCACAAGGTATTCCTTGCGGGCGAAGACTTTAAGTCAGATATCCTAAAAAATGATTAATATTAACGGTCCATATTTAATTGGGGATGACTTTAATTGCAGACACAGGAAATGGGGATGTGTAAGAGCAAATTCATGGGGTAACATTTTAGAAAATGTTAAAACAACTCATAGATTTGAGATTATGTTTCCAAGTTGTCCCACTTATTATCCATCTGACAGAAGAAAAAGTCCGTCAACTATAGATTTTTTTTAACAAATGCGTCAGCCTTATTTTCGCAACCTATTGTTTGCAATGATTTGAGCTCTGACCATTTACCTGTTAAGTGAGGGGTATTAGAATCTCCCAGCACAAACACAAGATATTTTTATAACGTTTATAACGTAAATAAAGCAAACTGGTCGAGGTATAGGACTACAATAAAAAATCGTTTAAGACACATTGATAAAAATATAGAAACTATAGAGTCCACTGATCAAATAGAAAGTTGTACTAATGTCTTCAACACAACTATTTCTGAAAGTGTAGATTTATCCGTTCCAAAGGAAACTCCTTCAGATCAGAAAATAAAGCTGTCGCAACATATTTTAAAAATTATTAAGCTAAGGAACAGCCTTAGACGACAATGGCAGCGTAACTGTATTCCTAGTTTAAGCTCTGAAGTCAAACAACTTAATAATACAATAAAAACTGAAATTTTCAGATGCAGAAACATAGAATGGAACTTAAAACTCCAAACCATTCTGGAACATAGCTAAAGCCTTAAAGAAGAAAAATAGCTTTGTTCCCGCATTTCGAAATGCTCAAAATATATGTATTACAAATACCGATAAGGCAAATGCCCTTGCAAGTTCTTTTCATGATAATCACAGAGTTTTCAACAGAATAGGATCTCCTCGATTTGAAAACGTTGTGCATGAGTCTATAACCAATTTAAATTTATTAATTGTTGACATCCCTGAAAACTCTTACGTTTGTCTTGATGATTTGATTGACATTATTCGCAAACTTCAAACAAAAAATATTTTTCTCAAAGAATTACCTAGGACAGGTTTTGAATATCTTGCATTTATTTTCAATTGCTGCATTAAGTTTCAATATTTCCCTAATTC
Organism: Platycheirus rosarum; assembly: GCA_963971375.1. Classification (NCBI taxonomy): domain Eukaryota; kingdom Metazoa; phylum Arthropoda; class Insecta; order Diptera; family Syrphidae; genus Platycheirus; species Platycheirus rosarum. Next base: position 189,881,447 of record OZ020507.1, on the reverse strand, counting down.
TTGCAAAGTGGCTAAAGTTATACCAGTTTTAAAACCCGAAAAACAACCAAATGATCCAATCAGTTACAGACCCATAAGTCTCTTAAGTTGTACCAGTAAAGTATTTGAAAGACTTATCAAATTCAAACTACATAATTTTATCGCAGAAAATAATATCTATCCACCTCAACAGTTTGGCTTTCGTGAACATCATAGCACCTTTCAGCAAGTAAATCGCATAACCAAGCAAGTTCGTTCCAATTTTAATTCCCAAAAATCGACTGGCCTAGTTATTTTAGACGTGGAGAAAGCTTTTGATAGCGTCTGGCATAATGGTCTCATCTACAAAATGATTACTTTTAATTTTCCATTATTTCTTATTTAAATTTTGCAAAGTTTTTTGACAAATAGACACTTCGCCGTTTTTATATGTGGTGACTTGTCTCAAAAACTATGTGTGCCAGCAGGAGTTCCACAAGGATCTGTTTTAGGTCCTCTCCTCTATAACATATATACGGCTGACTTTCCTCAGCTCCCCAACTGTGAATCGGCTATATACCCCGATGATACTGCGATTTATTCATCTGATGTACTTAGTTTTAGTATTGAAATTGAACATTTTAGACAGCTATTATAGTAAATGGAAAATTAAAACTAATGCATCAAAGACGCAGGCAATCTTTTTTTCAAGAAAAATAAAGTGTTGTTTTATTCCCAGTAATAATCTGATGTTAAACAATATGAACATAGATTGGAGAACCTCTGTTAAATAATTGAGAATACACCTAGACAAAAGACTTACATTCAATGAACATGTACAGAAAACAATATTAAAAGTTAATAAAACAATAAAAATTATATATCCGCTAATAAACAGAAAATCTATTTTGAACCATGAAAATAAGTTGACAATCTTTAAAGTAATTTTTCAATCAATTATGCTTTACGGGAGTCCAGTTTGGAGACAATGTGCAAAAACGCACATAAAAAAATTACAAATCTCACAAAACAAAATTTTGAAATTAATGCTCAAACTTCCATGGCATTTTTCCACTAACGAATTACATAATCTAGCCAATGTCGATTATGTTTTTGCAAGAATGTTAAAGCTTAAAGAAAAGTATGATATTCGATGTCAAATGTCTGATAATGTACTTATAACAAATTTAATCAATTTCTAGGTTCAATTTATTACGTAACTTTTGTTGTCTATTAATTTTATGTATAAACTGTATTATTTTTATTTACTATATCTATTTTGTTTTTTCCGTTCTTTTTTGACATTTATTCTTTTAATTATATATTTATTTCTTGTTGTTATTTATTAATTCAGTTAACTATTTATAAACTTATTTATTTATCAATTAATGCTTTTGTATTTATTTATTTTTGTTTATAATTGATTTGTTCGTTTCTTTATTTTTTACTTGTTTATTTATTTAGTAGTTTCATTTATTTAATTTTGTTTATTTACTTATTATTTATTAATTTATTAAATTATTTATTTATCCACTTACTAATTTATTTAATTATTCATGCATTTATTTATTTAAACAATTTCATGTTGTATATAATTTTTTTTTCTCTTGCTTTTCTTTTCTTTTAAATTATTTATTTATCCACTTACTAATTTATTTAATTATTCATTCATTTATTTATTTAAACAATTTCATGTTGTATATATTTTTTTCTCTTGCTTTTCTTTTCTTTTTGAAGCTTTCAACTCTGTGATATTAAATATAAGTTAAGAAATACATATATTATGTATGTATACAATCTATCCATACATATATAAAAATATAGATACACAACAAAATATACTTTTTTCTCTCAATTTTTTTTTTTATTATAATCCTTAAATAGAAGGTTTTTGTGACCTTTCCTCCAAACTATATTTTCAAATTAAAAATAAATTGTGCATATTTTATAATATTTTTTCAGATGTAAGGTAGTTCTTACTATAACTCTGTAAACTGGGCGATAGCAAATAAAATGTAATAATTGTAAACTTTATAATTGGGGAATAAACAAACAAACAAACTTCAACACAGTTTTTTGTGAAATAAACGACCACAGAAAGAATCACATTTCCCAAATTTGACGTATTTTAAGCGTTTAATGACAATGTCGCATTACAGGGCAAACTTTAGATATTATTACAGATAGCAATGTTACTTGAATTCGCGAGACTGACTGTTGAATTATTATTTAGAGTCACGACATAATAATGTTTAACAAAATAAAAAATCAAAAAAAAAAAATTCTTCTGTATACCTACGAAGTGTTAAATATGTACATATTAGTAAGGATAAAAATGTTGTAATAATATTCTTATTATAGATTTAAAAATTAAAAAAAACTAATTCAAAAACGGGTGAAAGTGCCCCATATCAGTTATTTTTTAGTTTAAAAATTATCTGTAAGATCAATCAACACTAACATTTTAGTTTTAGATCGTCCTTATTGCATTCTTATTAACAATCTTTATTATATTATCTTTAGTTTTAAATACAGAAATAAATTAAAATTGAAAATTGAATTGAAATCTTATTCTTTACACATTTCAGGTAGAGCCGAATAACTTTGTCGCCCCAAAATAGTAACGTATTCTTGTAGGGAGACTTGAAAGAAGTATTTTTGACTATGGGAGGGGGTTCTATCAACCCCTTTTTAGAAAAATGGAAATTTTCTAAAAAAAATTTTTTTTGGAATATTAAAAATAATGTTCTTTACTTTTTTCATAGCCAAATGCCTGCTCAATTGAATATTTTTTTTTTAATTAATTCCTTTTAATAATTTCGTTTTTTTTTTTGGAAATTTGGAAAAAGTGTTGGTACTTAATATTTTATTACTTGTTAATCCTTTGATTTTTAGTCGAACACTGAAAATAAGATTATTCTATGAGTACAAACTAATTTTTGAGAAAAATTAAAATTATTAAACTTGCTTTCTTAGAATTTCGTTGGTATTTCGGTGATTACATAGGTATACTAAATTTACGGCCAAAAAAAAGTTAGGCATCACTTTAGAATTTAGGCCAGTTGCGTTGTAGAGCCTAAGATACAAGAATTTTTTAAGATGGGAGGGGTCTTTCTCCCTACATTTGTTCGGAAGGGCAATTTAAAAAAAAAAACATTAAAATGGAAAAAAATATATTTAAAAATAACGGTTATACTAAGAGTCAAGTATTTATTGCTATTTCTTAAGGGATGCATGTTTTTTTATCATCTTTTTTTTAAATAAAGTAATATCTATTAACGGTTTTTGAAAAAACTTAGTTCAAACTTGACAATCCGAAAAAAAAAAATAAAAAAAGAGTTTATATTGATTTTTTTTTTCAATATTCAGAAAATTTGTACTAAAATTGCCTTAAGTGTTCGTTTCTTTTATTAATTCTAGCCATAAACACAACATCCAAACAGGGCATAGGTCTGCTGGTTAAACAAAATATTCCACACAAGACATTAGATCTCAAATCCAATTTGCAAGCAATCGGCTGTGAATTCAAATTGGAGATGAAAATCACCTATATGGGTTTTTACATCCATCCACACAAAAACTTCCAAACAAGCAATTTACACAACATTGTCAAAAAAACAAATCACCATTAATCTTTGGTGGTGATGTGAATTCGTGGAGCATACTTTGGGGATCTCCTTCTACAAACTCTAGAGGTGCAATTTTTTTAAGATTTTCTTCTTAGCTCTAGCCTTACTCTGCTAAATGACGGCTCTCCTACACATCCTTCAACACATAATTCATTCACTCATAAAGACATAACCTGCTGTTACCCCCAACTTCTTCTATCCTCTTCCTGGAAAACCCTAAAAGATCTTCACAATAGTGACCACTTTCCCATCATAACCTCGGTTATTATTGGCCACACATTCACTATAATGTTTTCACTGCCAAATTCAAAACTAACAATGCTAACTGGTCCTTATTTAACAATAAAATCAATGAATATCTCTCTGACAAAATACCTTCCACAAATACTAACAAGGAAGCAGCTTTGTTACAAAAAGCCATACGAACAGCAGCTAACATTTAAATTCCTCAAACACGCCCTACATCTGGACAAAAAAGCAAGAGAATTGTTCCGTGGTGGAACCCCGAACTTTCCTCACTTCGCAAAGAAAACATGCTAGCCCTTAGAGAATTCCAAAAGAGGCCGACTCAGCAGAATTTAATAAATTATAAAAAAACAAATGCGAAATTTTGCAGAATGCTTAAATGTAGCAAGGCAAAAAGCTTTGAGGAACTTACATCCACTATATATCTTATCCTGCCAAAATATGGCATAATATTCATCAGTTGACAAGAAATCGTTCAACGTTTAATATAAAAAGTATTATGTCTCCAAGACAAATAATAACTGACCAAGACCAAAGCTGTGACTTTTTTGGCCAAACCTGGTCGAGATTCTCAGATGACTGTAACTTTCACCCTGATATCAATAACGCCAAAATCCTATCTCTTAATAACCCTTTGCCACTACACGCAACTAATCCTGTCGCCAAACGAAAAGCACTATCCGCAGAAAATCATGTCCTTACCTTAGACTTTGAAAAAAAACGTGACTGTCCCCAATTAGTTTTAAATATTAAAAATATAAATATTATATATGTTTAGTAAAAAACTTCCTACAATAGAAGAAAGAAAAGATGCTATTACATTGAAATTAGTCACCAAGCTCGTTTTCTGCCAAAACTCTGTGATTAACAAGGATATATTGGAATCTAAAAAACATTAAAACCAAGAAAAAAGTTCCATCTGCAATCAGTATCATCTTCGACAAGGCTCTACAATTTGAAATTCCTACTAACCGTCCCCCAAAAATTTTAACAAAATTTCCTCCTTGGTCCATAAAACCAGATTCAACAATAATGACACTTGCACCAAATCCGATCTAAAAAACAAAATACAAAAATTAATAAATACTAACCTTTTGCTTGAATGGAATTTATATCAACACCATTATTCTGAAATCAATCCAAACAAATCCCACTCACAGTATCCCACCAACATATCAAAATCAAAAATAAACAACTTCGTCCGGATGCGGTTAGGACATACTATAGCTACACACCAGCACCTGCTGACTAAAAACACTGCCCAAAACCGTCCGTCTTGCAATGTTACTCTAGATCTAACACATTTACTCGAAAATTGTACCTTATGTAAACCTCTTATAATTCAAATATTTTAAATCACCAATATTCACGACATATCAAAGAATCCTACAACTTCAAACATAGAAAAGATCAACGAATTTATCTTGGCTATATAAGAACTTATATATATATAAGAAACTTATTTTTATCAAAGAGCTACTAGTCTTCGTAGCTAAGCTTATTACTTTTTCAGATTACCATGTAATTTAAATTATATGCTAATAGAAGATAATAATAATAATAATAATTTTATTAATTCCTAATTGAACACTAAAAAACAAGATAATTTTATTTGATCTAGTTTTCGAGAAAATTGAAATTGTACATAACTTCTTTCTTAAAATAAGCTGGTATTAACGTGTGATCTTGTAACACTTTTTATACGCCCGACACGAACACGATTCAAATCGTTTTATATTCAGATTAATAATGAATAGCAAATGCAATTTAAATCGCGAACAATTTAATAAAAAAAAAATGAACAGTCTTTGCGAACTACGCAAACGACGGTATCATTGAAAATTATTTCACGGTTTTCCATTAGTCAAATTAAAAAAAAATACAAGATTTTATTTAGTTTTCTTTGTTACAATTTTATTTATATTTTTTGTTAAAATTTTATTTTTTTGTTAAAATCTTATTTTATGTAAAGCCACACCATACATTCATTCATCTTTGACACAGTCTACTTCAGTTCATCTTTCTGTTTCTTTCTTCCCACCCCTATCTCTGTTTTCCTCTTCAATTCATCTTTCTTTGTTATCTCTCTTTACCTCTTCCCTTTTTCTATGTTATCTCTCTTCCCACCTCTTTCTCTGTCATCTCGCGTATCATATTTCGTCTCACATTTTTCTAGTTTACCCTCTAGGTATATAATCATTTCCAATGTTGTTAAAATGTTATGTATTTTATCTTTTCTCTGTTATCTCGCGTCTCTCGTCTTCAAATTTCGCTTCTCCTAATTTCCCGTCACCCTCTTATATAATCATTTTATATAATAGGGAGATTTTGCGTCACCCTCTTATATAATAATTTTATATAATAGAGAGATAAACGCGTACTGAGACCGACGAACGCAACATTCTCGTTCGACAACGAACGAATAACATGAAAAGAGAATGTGAAAAAAGTGCAACAACAGCTTGATTAAAATAGCTGTTACCACGACTGCTCAAATGGGATGGGTTCAGTGGAAGAATTTTGGATTTCTTTTGACAAACTTTATTGATTTATCGAATCAAAATAGTTTATCAAAAGAAGAACATATATTGTTACACAGAAAAGTGCAGATAAAAATGGGCGCCAGGAATTTTTTTTTGAAACCTAACTAGAAAATTCCAAAATTAATATGGAATATAAAAAACCGATATTTAAAATAAAAGAAAGAGGGGCTAGTTTGAATAGTTATTTTATTTTGGGAAAACGTGGGATAGAAGGACTAATACCCAAATATGTTTTATAATAAATGGTTCGTACAATTTAATATGGCCGTTTGATTCACAGGTAATTTTAAAAGAATTGAAATTAGATATTAATAAAAGCAATTAAAAAAAATAAAAATAAAATGGCTCTTTAACAGAACTAAAGTACGTCCCAAAAATGTTATGGGAATCTTGTACACGAGTACACGGATAGTTTGAGTATAAATAAATATAAATCTTAATACATGATTTTTAAAAAGAAACTGCGAGTTTCATAGAACAAGGCTCATTCTTTATTCAACTATATTAAAGAGTTCTTATATTACTTGTAGCGAGTCCTGCGTCAATTTAAGATCTGACTATTGTTTTTCACTTGGGCTTATTTATAACAATTTTATAGGTATTGTATTGTGGATGTGCGTGCGTGATTTTCTTCTTGGAACTCCGTTTACACTAGACAAGAATAATCTTGAGCATATCGTTGTTGTATGTTCAGGATTATTGTTCATTTTGTTACTTTGTTTCTTATTTCTAACATGAATTCTATTTCTGTTTGTATATATCTTGTTCCTGATATTTCAGTTGTTCAGAACAGACTTACTTTACGTAAAGGTTCATCGGATAAAACTCCTCCCTCCTTAGAGACTTCTATCGGTTGAAAAGCGACCGATGGCAAGCTTACAATAGGATTGTTATTATTTTTCTTGAATTTAACGCAAATTATAATTGAAATAATGATAATAATAAACATTGTTGAAAAGCTGAAATATATCGTTTTCCTTTCTTCTTTTACTTCAGTATTTTCTTTTAAGTTTTCTATTGATTCATTATTTATTTCTTTTAGGTACTCTTCCGAATACTTATGTTTCGGTAATGGTAATATTTTATTTGTTTGATACAAGTTTTTATTAAAAATTCTTATATTTATTATAATTTTACAGTTTTCCATTTCTATTACAGAATTTACTTCTAAAGTATAGTTTAAATTGTTACAATTTTGATTTATATTTAGAGAAAACTAATTTTTTTATTATTCAGAATTGATCTTTTCCAATTATCCCCTTTTTCTTATAATAGTTAATAGATTTACAATTTAAAATCTTATTTTCTAAAATACTTTGAATACATTTATTTTCAAATCTTTGTAAGTTTTTGATTTCTTTTGATAAGTGAAACATAGTATTATTTACATTAATTACGTCATTTGTTTCTAAACTTAATATTTTATTTTTTACTGGAAAGTTTTGAATGTAACATTTATTATACTTTTCTTTTGTATATTCTTATATATATATTATTTTAATTATATTATTATTATATATATATATTATATTTTCTTTATATATAGCTAAATTTATCTTTAATCTTTCTAGTTTTTCAAGTGTGATTTTATTTTCTATAATTTCTTGACTCGTTTAAATGTTTTGTGTTAGTGTTTCTGATCTGCTTGTCATTACTATGTCTGATATTTCGTCAATGGAGTCTGTGACTTCTTTTAAATTGTACTTAAATTCAATTTTAATCTTTAAACTGCTTATTTCTGAGTTATACTTCTTCAAATTATTAATTGTCTCTTTACTATTTGTTAGAATGTCATTTAATTTTGTAAATTAGCCATTAAACTGTTTGTTTATTTTTATTTGCGAGTTAACATTTGTGATAATATTATGGTTATTTTCTTCTATATTTTTTAACTTATTTTCTATGTTTACACCATCATCGTCATTCATAGTTCCGAATATGATTTTAAGAATGTTTACACCTACATTTATTAATCTTCTTTTCGATTTCTGATGGGGAATAAGAGTGTTTAATTTGATGTCTAATTTGTTTAATTTACTAAGAAATTTGAATTGTTTGTATGGTAAGATTTCATAATAATCGTTCAATTGGATAATTAGTTGTCTGTAATTTGTGGTGTTTATCAAGTGTATGATTGAGTTGTAACTTCGTATTAATTCTACTTTTTCTTTTCAATAATACAAATTCTTGTTCGATTTTAATTATTTGAATGAATTGTGCATAAGTCATTGTCGCGATTAATAGGATTATCGTCAGTTTCGTCATGTTGGTATTTCTTTAGATTTCTAAATTGATCTTTGTGAAGTATCTGTATTTCTCTATGCGGTTAAATTATTATTTTCTTTCCTTTTTTATTTATTATTTTAACCTTTTTGTGTTTTGTCTTTAATTTGTCAAATTTTGTTGGGTTATTTATTTTGGTATATTTTGGATTTATCTTTTTATCTTTACGATTTTTGTTTATTCTTTTTAGTACATTTCCTTTTGTTCTTTCTATTTTATCTAAATATTTTTGTGGTCTATTTATTCCTAGGTTTATGTCGATTGGTCGTTCTTTTGTTGTAAGGTGTATAGTTCTGTTGTAGATTTCCACTACTTTTATTACTTTTAAAGATATGGGTTGATCGTCGTCGTCGAATAATCTTAGATTTTCGTTTAAGGTGCTGTGTAGTTTTTAAATTTCTGCGTTTCCAGTATGCCTATAGGGAGTAGTTGTATGTGTTTGAATATTATTTTCTTTGAAATACTCTTTGATAGAAAAGGTTTGAAATGTTGAATCGTTATCTAATGTCAGTATTTCGGGTTTTTTTATATATGAGAATATTTTTATAATGGCTTCTAAAATGTCCATTTGATTTTTTGTTTTTACTTTTTCAGCACATATAAATTTTGAGAATTTGTCGATACACGTTAAGTATTTCGTTTTGTTTGGAAGTATCCAAATGTCGATATGATAGTGTTTGTGAGGTTCTAGAGGGGTTTCTGTTTTTTCTATAGGTAATTTAATTGGATTTCTTTCTATTTTTAAATAGCATTTTTCACAGTTGTTGATTATCTTTGTTATTATTTCTTTTAAATTAGGATAATAATATTTCCTTTTGATTTCTAGATATGTTTCCTCGATGCCTATGTGATTATAGTTTTCGTGTTCTTTGCATATTATGCTTTTCATTTGTTCTGTGTCTTGTACGTCTTCTAGTATAATTTTTATTCTATGTAATTTTTTGTTATAGTTGTTATTTTTCCAGTATTCTTGAAATTTTAAGAATATTTTGTCTGGTATAAAAATACAATTTTGAATATTTGGGTCATATTCATTTGTGATTTCCTCAAAGACTTTTGACATAAAGTCTTTTCGTATTATGTTGATTTTTCTTTTTTGAAAAGGGACGGTTGTTTCTTTGAAATGTTTGTCGTCGTTTTAACTATTATTTGTCTCTTAAATAAGTTTATAGGTTTTTCTGTATATTTTACTAGATTATTACTGTCGCTTTTAGCACTATGTTTAGTACTTATGACTTCTTCTTTTTCTAATGCGTTTATTTCGTTTTCAATTTTATTCTAGAAAGTGCGTCAGGCACTTTGTTTTCTTTTCCTTAGATGTATTGTATTTCAAAGTGGAATTCTTCGAGTTTGATCTTGAATCTTTGTAACTTACTGTTTGGTTCTTGTAGATTTTGGAGCCAAACGAGTGGTCTATGGTCTGTTGGGATTTTAAATTTCCTGCCGTATAGATAATGTCGGAATTGTTTAGTTGACTATACTATTGCTTGTAATTCTTTTTCAATTGTCGAATAGTGACATTCATGTTCGTTGAGTGTCCTGCTCGCATAAAAGTCTATGATTTTAACTGAAGCAGTAATGTGTTCTTCTAATGTGGTGCTGAAGATAATTATATCGTCTAAATAGACGTAGCATGTTTTGCCAATGTGTTCTTTTAATACTTGATTAATCATTTTTTGAAAGGTTGCTGGGGCATTTTTCAAACCGAAAGGCATTCTTTTAAACTCATAATGCCCGGAAAGGGTGTCTAATGCAGTTTTCTCTCTGTCTTCAGTGTTTACATCAATTTGATGAAAGCCTTTAGTTAAATCTAGAGCCGTGAAATAGTTTGCACGTTCTAATTTATCTAAATATCGTCAATTATGGGAATTGGATATTTGTCTTCTTTATTTTTTTGATTAAGTTTCCTATAATCAATAACTATGCGCCATTCCTTATTTCCTTCTTTATCTTCTTTTTTGGGCACGATCCATATTGGCGCGTTGTATGGAGAAGTTGAATTTTGTATTATGCCTGAATCTAGCATTTCTTGTATTTGTTTGTCTACTTCTTTCCTATGGGCTTCTGGGTATCTATAAATTCTACTGAATATAGGGTCTTCATTATCAGTTATATGGTATGTTGTGTTTAATGTGACTAGTAAACGTTAAATCGTCACCTTTTTTGTAGAATGTTCTTCTATTTTCTTTGATCACTTTTGTTAATTTTGATTTTACTTCTTGATTCAAATGTTCTAATCTGTCTTCGTTGATCTCGTTTACTACAGTTATTTGGTCACCATTAATGCTTTCTAAATGATGTATAGTGTCTTCATATTCTAGTTCGTCTTTTTTGTCAAAGAATATTGGGAATTGATTGTTGTTTATTGTCAACAGTTTTGTTTTATAGTTAATTATTGCATTATTAGGGATGAGAAGTTGTAGATTTGGAATAAACTATCTTCGCAAGTGTTTATTGCAAATTTATTTTTTGGGATTACTACCTCTTGATTAATTATTATAGGAGTTCCTACTGCGTTAATAATTTAAGGTTTTTTTTCTATTTTTAACATTTCAGGTGGTATGTCTCTTTTATTTAATAAACTGTTGGTTGCACCAGTGTCTACTAAAAGTCTTATTATATAATTGTTTTTTGTTAATCTAAGATAGGGTTAGTTTCCGGGGCTTGTACGTGAAAATCCTGACTATTAGGTTTTTGATCTTTGTTTCATTATCATTATAATGGGAAACTTGGAATTGTACTTTCCTTAATTGTGATGAAGTAGGATCTACTTCTAAAGGTTGAGGGTTTTGTCCTCTTTTATAATTTGGATCATAACTATTCCCATGATAGTTGGGATTTCTATTATTATGATTAAAAGGAGGCTTTATGTATATAGGATTTCTAGGTTGAAAATTTCTATTCTGTATAAAATTTTTATTGTGTTTTACCTGTGTGTTATAGTGTGGTGTAACATTTTGGGATTTTTGATAATATTTTGTTTCGAACTTTTCAAATTTTTCGCTTTTTTCCTCATTTCTTTCATTTAATAAAGTTTGCTTGTGTAAGTTCGTTCAGTTGACAGTTGACATCTAAAGTATAAAGTCAATGTTTCTATAAGCTAGTATTGAATGTGAGCCTAACAACAAATCTAGTCAAATATTTTTTTCTTAACCACTGTCAATTTGTTTATAATCATTCTACAATACTGCAGAATCAAATTCTTCAAAGTTTTATTAATTTTATGTTGCTTAAAATAGTAAAATACTTCATTCGCTTAACAGTTAAATTTTGCTCGGCACTTTAATTAAAATTTTAATCACACACACCATGTCAAACATAAAGAACACACGGCTGAATTCACAGAAACAACAACGGAAACCGCTGACGGACTCTCCTTCGCAAAATTATAAAACAACACCACTACTTAAAACAATATCACCATCACCACCAGTTGAAACATCGTCACCATCGCTCAAAACAATGACGTCAGAATGTTTTTCCAGTCTTCATATTAAAATCACTGAACAAGGTGAGTTGATTCGAAAATCTATATTAAGTCTTGAAGAAAAACTATCCACTCGCATTGAAACAATGAACAAAAATATATGCGAGAAGTTGATACATATTGAGACCGAAGTGGAGGCCTTGAAAAATCGCGTTTCAGCATGTGAAGGAAGTGCAACTAATTTTAGCCACTTGCAGTCGGAAGTTGTGTATATCAAAGAGCAACTTCATCGAGAGCTAGTGCAACTAAAAGAACCTGAGCACATAAATAATGCTGAGTTGTTGAAAATGAAAGCACAAATCGAGGCACTACAAACAAGCAATCTTGCATCGGACGCTGTTTTGGTAGGGATACCTTTTTTGCCGGAGGAAAATCTTGGTAGAATCTTTCACAACATCTGCCATGCTATGAGCTTTCAAACACCTGCAATTAACCGAATTTTCCGAGTTAAACAAAGATCTGACTCGGTTATAATAATCAAGTTCGTGTCAGCTCTCGATAAGATGACGGTCTTAAAGGCAATGTCCACATTTAGGAAAACTCACTCGCGGCATTTTTGTCTACAAGATGTCGGTTTCGAATCTAATCGAAAAATTTATTTGCATGAAAGCCTCACTCCAATAAACCGAAGTATTATGTGACAAGCGATTAAACTTAAGCACGAAAAAAGGATTTATTCAGCCTTTTCAACACGAGGAGTTGTTTACATTAAGATGACATCGACAACAAACAGGACCAAAATTGACAGCTTACAAAAATTGAGTGAAGTTGTTTCCGCTTGCAACATTCAACAAATTGAAAATTCCAGAGGCTCTGAAACCAACTAATGAATCCAGTTTCTCTCAAACTTTCTTTTTTTTCATTTTCATTTTATTTTAATACTTTTTTAAGTTTACTTTTAAACCTTTTTCTTTTCTTTTTTCGCAACTTATTTTCTTTTTCAAAAATATTTATTTGTAAATTTTCTTGAAACATTATCTGGTTTTATATTATTTATTTTTTTTTTATAGTTTTTATTTTTTTTTTCTCTTTTCTTGTAGATTGTAATTTTATTGTTTGACTTTTCTTGATATGACCGAAGATCAAACTGAAATGGAAAGAAATATCCCAAATTCTAATGGTGCTATTAATCGCAATTTTCATAAGACGAACGTAATGTTGAATATTTATAGTAGAAGGTATTCGGGTCTTTCCATTTGCCATATAAATGCACAAAGTTTAATTAAACATATTGACGAGTTTAGATTAGTTTTTGAAAACGAGAGAATAGATATTATTTGCATATCGGAATCTTGGCTCTCCTCAAACATAAATAACCAAATGATACAATTGAAAGGATATAAAATTCATTGTGCCGACAGAATTGACAAGCGGGAGGGTGGTGTAGTAATTTACATTAAGAAAGGTATAAAATGCAAGTTATTATATAAATCTGGTAGTGCCGACTTGTTTGAATTCTGTTTTGTCGAAATGTTGTTTGGGTTAGATAAATTCTTAATAGGAGTTGTCTATAAACCCCCGAATATAACTAACTCTCTAACTTATAACTAGTCTGCTTGAAAGTATTACAGTACGACATAGTAATATCATAATTTGCGGAGATTTCAACATAGACCTGTTAGATAAAAGAAACTGTAATGTTAACAGCTTTGTAAATGATATAAAGTCGTTAAGATTATCTCCTCTCAACCACCAAACACCGACACATTTTAGCCTCACAACCTCTACACTACTAGATTTGTTTCTAACTTCCGATTTAAATCGTGTACTCTTTTACGACCAACTTGATGTTCCTGGTTTTTCTAAGCATGACCTTATTATAACTTTCTTTGATTTTCGCCTTACTGAACCAACACAAAGTAATATAATAACATATAGAGACTTTAAGGCAATAGACAAAAATTCCCTGTTTCGGGACACTTTAGCAATAGACTGGCAAGAGCTTCGTCTGATGCCATGGATTGATGAACAGGTTGACTATTTTACCCAACAAATAAATTATCTCTTTCAACAGCATGTTCCATTTAAATCTTTTACCCTCCCAAATAAAAATACTGAATGGATGACCTCTAGGATCCAACATCTTCTAAAACAAAGGGACAACACGTATAAGAGATGGAAAAGGTTCAGAATGTCAGAGTTTTTTGATGCTTATAAGATTGCAAGGAATATTGCTAAAAGAGAAATTAGAAAATAAAAGATCAGGTCTTTTAATTCTAAGTTTAGGCCTGATCTAAATATCTCAAAAACTTGGAAGAATATTAAAGCTTTAGGAGCTTGCAATAAGAAGACAGATAATGGAGATGCCTGTGAAACGAGTCCAGATGAGTTAAACAGAGAGTTTACTTCCATTTCAATTGCCTCTCATGAAGGAGAACTTACTGATGACATACCATACATTGTAGAAGAATCACTTATACCATTAATCTCTAGAGATTTTAGCTTCCAAAGAGTTTCTGAATATGAAGTTTTCAATGCAGTTACTGGAATTAAATCAAATGCGATCGGATTAGATGGGATGCAGCCTAAGTTTTTGAAAATTATTATTCATTTGGTGCTTTCCGAAATTACATACATTTTTAATAACATTTTAACCTGCTCCACATATCCGTCTGCCTGGAAGATTTCCAAAATCATTCCTGTCCTTAAAAAGAATGTCTCTGGAAACAAATCCTATCGTCCTATATCGATTCTGCCTTTTCTCTCAAAGGTTTTTGAAAAACTTATGAGCAAACAAGTACATTCATACCTCAATGAGTTTAACCTTTTATCACCATGGCAATCTGGTTTCAGACCAAAGCACAGTTGTACTACGGCGCTCTTAAACTTGGTAGATGACATTCGAAAGGAAATGAATGAAAATCATGTAACATCACTTGTGTTGCTTGATTTCACAAAAGCCTTCGATACAGTACCTCATAAAATTCTTATTCTTAAGCTGAAAAACTACTTCGGTTTTGACTCTACAGCAATAAAACTAATGGAAAGTTACTTGGTAGGTCGGTCACAAGTTGTTTACTGCAACCAAAAAATGTCTAATTTCCTTGAAACTAAAGCCGGTGTGCCACAAGGATCAATTTTGGGCCCGCTATTATTTACCCTCTTCAATAATGACATTCCCTCAGTCTTAAAATACTGTAAGGTCCAAATGTATGCTGATGACGTACAGATGCACTTTAGCTTTCCGATAGATCAAGTCAAAGATGTCACGGAGCAAATTAATGAAGACCTTACCTTTATAGCCTCTTGGTCAAAAAAGAATAAGCTCATGTTAAACTCCAATAAAAGTCAAGCCATATTAATTGGTCGCTCGAACATTGATGCTCAAAGCTTACCACAGCTTTTCTTAGAAGGATTAGTGCTACCCTACGTCACTAGTGTACAAAATCTCGGTATGACATTTAACCAAAATCTTACCTGGGGAAATCATATTGTTAAAACAGTTTCCAAGATCTACGGATCCCTTCGAGCTTTGTATCAAATTGGAAACTGTCTTCCTTTTAAGACTAAGGTAATGCTGGTTAAGTTACTTTTATTGCCAATTATTTTTTATGCCTACCCTGTTTCAATAGCACAGTAAGGTTCGCTTATAATCTTGGTAGAAGAGAACACATTTCTGGCTATATTAAAGCCTTCTTTGGAATGAAATTACAAAAATATCTCGAATTTAAAACATTAACTTATCTATTCACTCTAAAAGACAATAAAGTACCTGAATACCTTTTTCAAAGAATTCAATTTTCATCTTCTAATAGAAGCAGAAGTTTTGTTACGCCGACTTCGAACTACACTGTTACTCAAAAACAGTTCTTTGTATACGCCATAAGACTTTGGAATTCCCTTCCAGTCTATATCAGAAGATCTTCAAGCATTAGAGAGTTTCAGGATAAACTCAAACTATATTATTGCACATAAGCGCTGTTAAGCACAACTAAATAATTGAATTGTAAAATTAATAAAATAGTTCTTAAGATCATAATTATGTTTCAAGTAAATAATAAGTAAGTAAATAGTATAAATAAATAATTAAAATAAGTAAATGACTACTAATATTTAAACCTGAATTTAATTTAAATTTAACCTTGTTTGTATTGTTTCACAACTAAAAGATATTATTTTATCTACGTGTAAACAAGATTCATATGAAATAAATAAATAAAAAAAAAAAAAAAAAAAAAAAAAAAAAAAAAAAAAAAAAAGCTTCTTGTAAATTGTATGGTTTGTATGGTTTAAAGCAAATAATACAGTACGCATGTGTACAGGTAATTTTTCTTTAAAAACATTCAAAGCAGTTGAATTATTATTCTCTATCTCAAGTGGTTTATTTTCTTGGATAGTTTTTTGGTTAAGTTCACATAATTTTTTCTGTATGTCGTTATAGAATGTCATTACGTTATTTTTATAAGTTATTTGTCGTAATTCGTCATAAAGTTTGAAAGAGTTTTTGAATCCTCCAAAGTTTTTTTATTAACAGTTCTTTTATGTCTTTCCAATTAAGTGGATTATGTGGACACATTTCGATACATCTTTTTGCTTTTCCTATTAGTTTTGTTTTTAAGATGTTAATACACATGAGTTGTGAGGCGTCATCGTATTTTCATCTACACTGTTTATTAAATTGTACAAGTCTTCTGTTCTACCGTCGAAGTTAGGTAATTTCTCAAAGTATTTTATTGGATCTAAAGTTAGTGTGAGTAGAGTCATTTTAAATTCTAATTTATCACTTGAATCACTGTCACGATTTTTTTTATTGATTTTACCTAAAATATTTTGATACTTAAAATTATTCTTACACTTGTTGGGTATCTGTTGATTCCTGATTTGTGTGAGTTGTTTGTTTGTTGATAAATCTTCTTCTGAACTGCTTGCATGACTTTGTTGCTCTTCCTTCCTTCTGTTTGTGATCATTTGGACATCAATTTTAATTTTTTTTTGGTTTTTTGTTTGTGAAATTATTTTTTTCTCTATGAACTTCGCAATATTATCATTTTCGTTAAACTGAAATGCTAAATTAATTTCGGTTTATTTCCAATGCGTTGGAGCACTTTTTAAAAGTGTTTTTATTTTTCTTAAATTATTTAATTTCACTTTTATTTGGTTTTGACTGTAAATGTTATTTTGCTTGACTCTAGGCTTAATTAAACTTGAAAGGAGTTCTTCACTTTTTATTTTACTATGTCAAATAAATGTTTACACTGTTTTAGTCGTTACTTTGAATTTTAATATTTCCTTATACGTAGGATATTTTTTCGATAGTTAATTTCACTAAAACGCTATGCGTGTAAGTTCTTACAGGATTCTAGCCAATTTAGTAGAATCCTACCGACTGCCGTGATTTTTCAGTTTTTCAGAACAGACATACTTTATGTAGAGGTTCATTGGATAAAACTTATGTATATTGGATTTAATAATATATGTATATATATTTATATTGAAAATAGAACACAAACTACTTATCGTCCTATAATGGTTTTTGTCTCCTATCTCCTTTTTTAACCTTTCACGTCATGAATTCTGATTTTAGTCTCAACAATCCTTGATCCAAAATTCAATCACGCAAAGATATCTCCTCCTCAATTTGTTTTCCTTCACCTAAAATTCCTCGATTTTCTCTTACAAATTCTGCTTTTGTTCTAAGGCTCTCGCAAGAGTGCCTTCCAAGCTAAATTTAAATGAAAACGAATATGAAAATGAAAGCTAATTTTCAACTATCTCTTTTCTCCCTTATCCATTCCAGTCATTCACTCATACATTCAACACAAGCATTCGTTTTCGAGATCATCAATTTAGCATTTTGGCTCCCTAGAAGCTTGACGCCACCGTTTTGAGATCTAGCGAAACTTAACTCTCACGCACGCAAACACGGCTTCCAAAAGTTGTTGGATGTGCTTACAAAATTTCCCGAAACATACTAGTTCAGAACCCTTCCCAACTATCTATTTTCGAAAAAAATTGAAAAAGATATAAAATCCAGTATCAACTATGCTTTTTTTCTTCTACTCTACTTCTATTGCGCGGGATTCGAAGCGTGAATTAATTTACTAAAAATATTTTCGGAGATACAGAGAGAAGCGTTTTTTTAAATCAATTTCAACTTCTATAAAACCTACACTTACTTGCGTTAAAAACCCATTTTTATACATTTATAAATTAACATCGTCTTAAATTAATGTTAAAATTACGTTACGTTAAATTTGATTAAGTAATTTAGGTAAGAGTCTTTAAGTTTAAAGCTTTCAGAAACGTCGTGCTTGAATTCGAACACCTGCGTTTGTTGCTTTTGCAAAATAATTGCTAGGTACACCAGTGGTTGATGAGTCCAAGGTGTCACCCTCCTACTGACTGGACCAACAAACTTTGTCGCTAATTTTGCTGCAAAATAGTATGCCTCATTTGACAAAGAATAGTTGCTCCGCCAAACGAGATCACTAGGTTGAAACTGTGTGTCTTTTCTCCTCAAATAATAACTTTTAGCGGCCTTCTTTACCGCTGCCACAAACTTCCTAGCTATCTCCTGTTTCAGTTTCTGAAACTTACTAACGGTATCCTTTCTATCTTGGTCCCTATCACCAAGTCCTACATCATGGCAACTAGTAACCATGTTTCTACCAAAGATCGCGAAATATGGCGAAACACCTAGGACCTCATGTTTCGAAGTTCGGCAATCGTTTAAAATCTTCGCCCAATCAGATTTCCCTACTTCTAATTTCCACTCCTCATACTCAAGTCAATGTTTCTATAAGCTAGTATTGAATGTGAGCCTAACAACAAATCTAGTCAAATATTTTTTTCTTAACCACTGTCAATTTGTTTATAATCATTCTACAATACTGCAGAATCAAATTCTTCAAAGTTTTATTAATTTTATGTTGCTTAAAATAGTAAAATACTTCATTCGCTTAACAGTTAAATTTTGCTCGGCACTTTAATTAAAATTTTAATCACACACACCATGTCAAACATAAAGAACACACGGCTGAATTCACAGAAACAACAACGGAAACCGCTGACGGACTCTCCTTCGCAAAATTATAAAACAACACCACTACTTAAAACAATATCACCATCACCACCAGTTGAAACATCGTCACCATCGCTCAAAACAATGACGTCAGAATGTTTTTCCAGTCTTCATATTAAAATCACTGAACAAGGTGAGTTGATTCGAAAATCTATATTAAGTCTTGAAGAAAAACTATCCACTCGCATTGAAACAATCAACAAAAATATATGCGAGAAGTTGATACATATTGAGACCGAAGTGGAGGCCTTGAAAAATCGCGTTTCAGCATGTGAAGGAAGTGCAACTAATTTTAGCCACTTGCAGTCGGAAGTTGTGTATATCAAAGAGCAACTTCATCGAGAGCTAGTGCAACTAAAAGAACCTGAGGACATAAATAATGCTGAGTTGTTGAAAATGAAAGCACAAATCGAGGCACTACAAACAAGCAATCTTGCATCGGACGCTGTTTTGGTAGGGATACCTTTTTTGCCGGAGGAAAATCTTGGTAGAATCTTTCACAACATCTGCCATGCTATGAGCTTTCAAACACCTGCAATTAACCGAATTTTCCGAGTTAAACAAAGATCTGACTCGGTTATAATAATCAAGTTCGTGTCAGCTCTCGATAAGATGACGGTCTTAAAGGCAATGTCCACATTTAGGAAAACTCACTCGCGGCATTTTTGTCTACAAGATGTCGGTTTCGAATCTAATCGAAAAATTTATTTGCATGAAAGCCTCACTCCAATAAACCGAAGTATTATGCGACAAGCGATTAAACTTAAGCACGAAAAAAGGATTTATTCAGCCTTTTCAACACGAGGAGTTGTTTACATTAAGATGACATCGACAACAAACAGGACCAAAATTGACAGCTTACAAAAATTGAGTGAAGTTGTTTCGCTTGCAACATTCAACAAATTGAAAATTCCAGAGGCTCTGAAACCAACTAATGAATCCAGTTTCTCTCAAACTTTCTTTTTTTTTCATTTTCATTTTATTTTAATACTTTTTTAAGTTTACTTTTAAACCTTTTTCTTTTCTTTTTTCGCAACTTATTTTCTTTTTCAAAAATATTTATTTGTAAATTTTCTTGAAACATTATCTGGTTTTATATTATTTATTTTTTTTTATAGTTTTTATTTTTTTTTTTTCTCTTTTCTTGTAGATTGTAATTTTATTGTTTGACTTTTCTTGATATGACCGAAGATCAAACTGAAATGGAAAGAAATATCCCAAATTCTAATGGTGCTATTAATCGCAATTTTCATAAGACGAACGTAATGTTGAATATTTATAGTAGAAGGTATTCGGGTCTTTCCATTTGCCATATAAATGCACAAAGTTTAATTAAACATATTGACGAGTTTAGATTAGTTTTTGAAAACGAGAGAATAGATATTATTTGCATATCGGAATCTTGGCTCTCCTCAAACATAAATAACCAAATGATACAATTGAAAGGATATAAAATTCATTGTGCCGACAGAATTGACAAGCGGGAGGGTGGTGTAGTAATTTACATTAAGAAAGGTATAAAATGCAAGTTATTATATAAATCTGGTAGTGCCGACTTGTTTGAATTCTGTTTTGTCGAAATGTTGTTTGGGTTAGATAAATGCTTAATAGGAGTTGTCTATAAACCCCCGAATATAACTAACTCTCTAACTTATAACTAGTCTGCTTGAAAGTATTACAGTACGACATAGTAATATCATAATTTGCGGAGATTTCAACATAGACCTGTTAGATAAAAGAAACTGTAATGTTAACAGCTTTGTAAATGATATAAAGTCGTTAAGATTATCTCCTCTCAACCACCAAACACCGACACATTTTAGCCTCACAACCTCTACACTACTAGATTTGTTTCTAACTACCGATTTAAATCGTGTACTCTTTTACGACCAACTTGATGTTCCTGGTTTTTCTAAGCATGACCTTATTATAACTTTCTTTGATTTTCGCCTTACTGAACCAACACAAAGTAATATAATAACATATAGAGACTTTAAGGCAATAGACAAAAATTCCCTGTTTCGGGACACTTTAGCAATAGACTGGCAAGAGCTTCGTCTGATGCCATGGATTGATGAACAGGTTGACTATTTTACCCAACAAATAAATTATCTCTTTCAACAGCATGTTCCATTTAAATCTTTTACCCTCCCAAATAAAAATACTGAATGGATGACCTCTAGGATCCAACATCTTCTAAAACAAAGGGACAACACGTATAAGAGATGGAAAAGGTTCAGAATGTCAGAGTTTTTTGATGCTTATAAGATTGCAAGGAATATTGCTAAAAGAGAAATTAGAAAATAAAAGATCAGGTCTTTTAATTCTAAGTTTAGGCCTGATCTAAATATCTCAAAAACTTGGAAGAATATTAAAGCTTTAGGAGCTTGCAATAAGAAGACAGATAATGGAGATGCCTGTGAAACGAGTCCAGATGAGTTAAACAGAGAGTTTACTTCCATTTCAATTGCCTCTCATGAAGGAGAACTTACTGATGACATACCATACATTGTAGAAGAATCACTTATACCATTAATCTCTAGAGATTTTAGCTTCCAAAGAGTTTCTGAATATGAAGTTTTCAATGCAGTTACTGGAATTAAATTAAATGCGATCGGATTAGATGGGATGCAGCCTAAGTTTTTGAAAATTATTATTCATTTGGTGCTTTCCGAAATTACATACATTTTTAATAACATTTTAACCTGCTCCACATATCCGTCTGCCTGGAAGATTTCCAAAATCATTCCTGTCCTTAAAAAGAATGTCTCTGGAAACAAATCCTATCGTCCTATATCGATTCTGCCTTTTCTCTCAAAGGTTTTTGAAAAACTTATGAGCAAACAAGTACATTCATACCTCAATGAGTTTAACCTTTTATCACCATGGCAATCTGGTTTCAGACCAAAGCACAGTTGTACTACGGCGCTCTTAAACTTGGTAGATGACATTCGAAAGGAAATGAATGAAAATCATGTAACATCACTTGTGTTGCTTGATTTCACAAAAGCCTTCGATACAGTACCTCATAAAATTCTTATTCTTAAGCTGAAAAACTACTTCGGTTTTGACTCTACAGCAATAAAACTAATGGAAAGTTACTTGGTAGGTCGGTCACAAGTTGTTTACTGCAACCAAAAAATGTCTAATTTCCTTGAAACTAAAGCCGGTGTGCCACAAGGATCAATTTTGGGCCCGCTATTATTTACCCTCTTCAATAATGACATTCCCTCAGTCTTAAAATACTGTAAGGTCCAAATGTATGCTGATGACGTACAGATGCACTTTAGCTTTCCGATAGATCAAGTCAAAGATGTCACGGAGCAAATTAATGAAGACCTTACCTTTATAGCCTCTTGGTCAAAAAAGAATAAGCTCATGTTAAACTCCAATAAAAGTCAAGCCATATTAATTGGTCGCTCGAACATTGATGCTCAAAGCTTACCACAGCTTTTCTTAGAAGGATTAGTGCTACCCTACGTCACTAGTGTACAAAATCTCGGTATGACATTTAACCAAAATCTTACCTGGGGAAATCATATTGTTAAAACAGTTTCCAAGATCTACGGATCCCTTCGAGCTTTGTATCAAATTGGAAACTGTCTTCCTTTTAAGACTAAGGTAATGCTGGTTAAGTTACTTTTATTGCCAATTATTTTTTATGCCTACCCTGTTTCAATAGCACAGTAAGGTTCGCTTATAATCTTGGTAGAAGAGAACACATTTCTGGCTATATTAAAGCCTTCTTTGGAATGGAATTACAAAAATATCTCGAATTTAAAACATTAACTTATCTATTCACTCTAAAAGACAATAAAGTACCTGAATACCTTTTTCAAAGAATTCAATTTTCATCTTCTAATAGAAGCAGAAGTTTTGTTACGCCGACTTCGAACTACACTGTTACTCAAAAACAGTTCTTTGTATACGCCATAAGACTTTGGAATTCCTTTCCAGTCTATATCAGAAGATCTTCAAGCATTAGAGAGTTTCAGGATAAACTCAAACTATATTATTGCACATAAGCGCTGTTAAGCACAACTAAATAATTGAATTGTAAAATTAATAAAATAGTTCTTAAGATCATAATTATGTTTCAAGTAAATAATAAGTAAGTAAATAGTATAAATAAATAATTAAAATAAGTAAATGACTACTAATATTTAAACCTGAATTTAATTTAAATTTAACCTTGTTTGTATTGTTTCACAACTAAAAGATATTATTTTATCTACGTGTAAACAAGATTCATATGAAATAAATAAATAAAAAAAAAAAAAAAAAAAAAAAAAAAAAAAAAAAAAAAAAAAAGCTTCTTGTAAATTGTATGGTTTAAAGCAAATAATACAGTACGCATGTGTACAGGTAATTTTTCTTTAAAAACATTCAAAGCAGTTGAATTATTATTCTCTATCTCAAGTGGTTTATTTTCTTTTCTTGGATAGTTTTTTGGTTAAGTTCACATAATTTTTTCTGTATGTCGTTATAGAATGTCATTACGTTATTTTTATAAGTTATTTGTCGTAATTCGTCATAAAGTTTGAAAGAGTTTTTGAATCCTCCAAAGTTTTTTTATTAACAGTTCTTTTATGTCTTTCCAATTAAGTGGATTATGTGGACACATTTCGATACATCTTTTTGCTTTTCCTATTAGTTTTGTTTTTAAGATGTTAATACACATGAGTTGTGAGGCGTCATCGTATTTTCATCTACACTGTTTATTAAATTGTACAAGTCTTCTGTTCTACCGTCGAAGTTAGGTAATTTCTCAAAGTATTTTATTGGATCTAAAGTTAGTGTGAGTAGAGTCATTTTAAATTCTAATTTATCACTTGAATCACTATCACGATTTTTTTTATTGATTTTACCTAAAATATTTTGATACTTAAAATTATTCTTACACTTGTTGGGTATCTGTTGATTCCTGATTTGTGTGAGTTGTTTGTTTGTTGATAAATCTTCTTCTGAACTGCTTGCATGACTTTGTTGCTCTTCCTTCCTTCTGTTTGTGATCATTTGGACATCAATTTTAATTTTTTTTTGGTTTTTTGTTTGTGAAATTATTTTTTTCTCTATGAACTTCGCAATATTATCATTTTCGTTAAACTGAAATGCTAAATTAATTTCGGTTTATTTCCAATGCGTTGGAGCACTTTTTAAAAGTGTTTTTATTTTTCTTAAATTATTTAATTTCACTTTTATTTGGTTTTGACTGTAAATGTTATTTTGCTTGACTCTAGGCTTAATTAAACTTGAAAGGAGTTCTTCACTTTTTATTTTACTATGTCAAATAAATGTTTACACTGTTTTAGTCGTTACTTTGAATTTTAATATTTCCTTATACGTAGGATATTTTTTCGATAGTTAATTTCACTAAAACGTTATGCGTGTAAGTTCTTACAGGATTCTAGCCAATTTAGTAGAATCCTACCGACTGCCGTGATTTTTCAGTTTTTCAGAACAGACATACTTTATGTAGAGGTTCATTGGATAAAACTTATGTATATTGGATTTAATAATATATGTATATATATTTATATTGAAAATAGAACACAAACTACTTATCGTCCTATAATGGTTTTTGTCTCCTATCTCCTTTTTTAACCTTTCACGTCATGAATTCTGATTTTAGTCTCAACAATCCTTGATCCAAAATTCAATCACGCAAAGATATCTCCTCCTCAATTTGTTTTCCTTCACCTAAAATTCCTCGATTTTCTCTTACAAATTCTGCTTTTGTTCTAAGGCTCTCGCAAGAGTGCCTTCCAAGCTAAATTTAAATGAAAACGAATATGAAAATGAAAGCTAATTTTCAACTATCTCTTTTCTCCCTTATCCATTCCAGTCATTCACTCATACATTCAACACAAGCATTCGTTTTCGAGATCATCAATTTAGCATTTTGGCTCCCTAGAAGCTTGACGCCACCGTTTTGAGATCTAGCGAAACTTAACTCTCACGCACGCAAACACGGCTTCCAAAAGTTGTTGGATGTGCTTACAAAATTTCCCGAAACATACTAGTTCAGAACCCTTCCCAACTATCTATTTTCGAAAAAAATTGAAAAAGATATAAAATCCAGTATCAACTATGCTTTTTTTCTTCTACTCTACTTCTATTGCGCGGGATTCGAAGCGTGAATTAATTTACTAAAAATATTTTCGGAGATACAGAGAGAAGCGTTTTTTTAAATCAATTTCAACTTCTATAAAACCTACACTTACATGCGTTAAAAACCCATTTTTATACTTTTATAAATTAACATCGTCTTAAATTAATGTTAAAATTACGTTACGTTAAATTTGATTAAGTAATTTAGGTAAGAGTCTTTAAGTTTAAAGCTTTCAGAAACGTCGTGCTTGAATTCGAACACCTGCGTTTGTTGCTTTTGCAAAATAATTGCTAGGTACACCAGTGGTTGATGAGTCCAAGGTGTCACCCTCCTACTGACTGGACCAACAAACTTTGTCGCTAATTTTGCTGCAAAATAGTATGCCTCATTTGACAAAGAATAGTTGCTCCGCCAAACGAGATCACTAGGTTGAAACTGTGTGTCTTTTCTCCTCAAATAATAACTTTTAGCGGCCTTCTTTACCGCTGCCACAAACTTCCTAGCTATCTCCTGTTTCAGTTTCTGAAACTTACTAACGGTATCCTTTCTATCTTGGTCCCTATCACCAAGTCCTACATCATGGCAACTAGTAACCATGTTTCTACCAAAGATCGCGAAATATGGCGAAACACCTAGGACCTCATGTTTCGAAGTTCGGCAATCGTTTAAAATCTTCGCCCAATCAGATTTCCCTACTTCTAATTTCCACTCCTCATACTCGTTGTGAACAAAAATATGGTTCAAGCTAAGGTAATTATTGAGCCGCCCATCCTGAACTCGGCAGGATTGGAATTCTAACGGGCTCTTTTCGACTTGTGATTTCATTTAATCACTCAAGGTTCCGAATCCGCTTCAGAGACACCGGCTAATTCGGGGACTCCTCGCGACAAAATATCTGGAACGACATATTCCTTGCCCTTTCGATGGATGATCTTGAAATAAAATTGTTGGAGCCGAATGGCCCAACGAGCCTTACACTCAAATTTCTTACCTTTCTTTAAGAGATCGTTAAGAGGTCTAACTAATTGCAAAGTTTGGCACGAATCGCGATACCAGAAAAATTCCATACAAAACTCATTATTTCCTTCACGTTTTTAGGTTGAGGAATCCTCATCAAGTTTTCCACTTTTTCCGAGTCTACATGGAGTCCTTTCCTATCAACTACATAACCTGGAAATTTCAAAGAAGGTGTACAGAAATTACACTTTTCTCTACCTACTTTTAAATCCGCCTCTCCTTACCTTTTAAAAACCTCGTTCAGAATTTCTATGTGTTTGTCAAAAGAATCATTCATCATCATTAATCAATGATAATGTCATCTAAGTAGGTATATAAAGACGAACGGTTCATCTTTTCCCTGCGAACGCCGACTTATATCTTAAAAAAAGATCATCGTAATTCGAAGCAAGAGACTCCGCTTTGAGTTCCTTGACGAGTTCTTGCCAATGTCCTTAATCTTCCCTAACCGTCCTCTACCACATAACGGCCCTACCCAACAAAAGCTCCGAAGGGGATTTGAAAAATTGGGATTCTGGGACATCGTAAGCCAGACTTCTTCCACTCTTTCCAGGAATGAATTCACTAACTCCCCACTAGTCACCATTAAATTTCTCCCCAATTTTCCCTACAAGTTCGGTGCATTTCTATTGAACGACCATTTGTTCAATAAATGTGTCATCCCTTTTGACCCTAAGTCCTGATGGGATACTTATATTAATATCACTGTTTAAAGGACTACTGCCGTCACGCCATGGTTCAGTCTTGACGCAGACTGCACACTACCTGCTATGATATGCTCAATTTTTGCTTCAATAGCATCTCTATCCTCATCAGAAGTAAAAGAATACAGTCTGCTAACCTCCATCGAGTTTCTCTTAACGGCCAAAAACGATTACCTTAATGCTTTCCGCGTCTCAACTACAACACCTACTTTCAAACAACTGACAGAAATTCAATCACAAAAAGATGTCTTCTCCTCGATTTTTGTTCACCCAAAATTCCTCAATTTTCTTTTACAAATTCTGTTTTTGCTTCTTAGGTTCTCGCAAGAGTGCCCTCCAAGCTAATTTTCAACTATCACCTTCCATCCTCATCCATTCCAGTCATTCACTTATACATACAACACAACCAACCATTCGTTTTCGAAATCATCGATGCGGTATTCTGGCTTCCTGGAAGCTTGACGCTAACCAAGAGAGTCACCGTTGTTATATCTAACAAAACTTTACTCTCGCGCACACAAAAACGGCTTCCACAAGTTGTTGGATGTGTTTGAAAAACTTGGCGAAACATAATGCACGAGTTCAGAACCCTTCCTAACTATATATTTTCGAGAAAAATTGAAAAAGAAATAAAATCGAGAAGAAGTCTTAACTAGGCTTTTTCCATCTACTCCACTACTATCAAGCGGGGTTAGAAGCATGAAGAAATTAACCAAAACTATTTGCAGAGATACAGAGAGAAGCGTTACTTTTAAATCATTTTTAACTTCTTTAAAACCTAACCTTACACGCATTAGAAACCCATTTTGTACATTAATAAATTTACGTCGATTTAAATTAATGTTTAAATTAAATAAATAAATAAATTTATTGGCGCGACAGCTCCTTAAGGAGCCAAGGCCTAGTGACTTATACTCTCAACCATTCCTGTGTGTGTGTTGTTAATCTGCAAGAATGGAAGGGACCTAAGGTTTACCGCCGAGTCCGAACGGGTAGATGAGATGCACTTTTTCGAGACAAATTTTACTCTTGGAGGTTTTGTCAGTTCCTCACAAGAAGCAATACCCCAGAAAAAAGCTGGCTATGCGCTGGATTTAAACCCAGGCTTATTCGCTTAGCAGTCCCACACACTAACCTACTAGCCAGGGGGCACTAAATTACGTTACGTTAAATTTGATTGAGTGATGTAGGTAAGTGTCCACCTGACTCGTTTCTTGTAAGGTTTTCTTCTCGCTTCAGAAATGTCGTGCTGTAACTCGAACACCTGCGTTTGTTGGTTGCCCTCAACTTCGCCAATATTTTGCAGCCGCAACAAAAAAAAAGAAATGGGAAAAGAACGACCGAAGGGTAACTTTGCACCACAAAGTGATCACAGATTCTTGTAGAGGCTTTAAATCAAAATACTTTTTATTTAAGGAGGAGTGTTCTAATTCTTGAAATTCAGAGATGAGGGTCAGTTTTGAATAATGAATAAAGTAGGCCCAAGAACTTTATTTCTTAAATCCTAACTCCGAAATATGGTCTAGTGTTTGCCCCTAAGGTGAAACTCATATGAATTTGTCGTTCCAGTTGATCAACAGCAGACGACCTAGCTAATGCCGACGGGTCTCCTGCCGTGCTAACCAAGTGCCCGTTCCCCATTTCCCTAACATCGCCAACAATCCCTACGATAGACACCTACTGCCCCACACCCGAAACATTTTCTTTGGACCGAACACTTTTGTGCCAAATTCCTATCTCCGTTACAATTGTAACACCTAACGACCTGCCTAAAAGGGTTCTCTGAAACAGCCACTGCTCTGTTCTCTGGTTCTAACAAATTTCTACCTCTAGTTGGTGGAGCAAGACTACCCACATTTACCTTAAAGGTATCTAGCTCCCTACGTAAGACAGAAAGTTCCTTAACCGTCTTTGGTTTGGAACTCGATATCCGCACCTGATAAAAGGAGTGTACGTTTTTCCTCAATATTGAAATCATCCTTCCCTTTGATAAAGGTTCCAAAATTCTTCGGAACAATGTCCTCCTAGTTCCAAGATACGCACCGAAAGTTTCATCTTTCCCTGCGAACGCCTTCTAATATCTTAAAATAGAAGATCATCGTAATTCGAAGGAAGAGACTCCGCTTTGAGTTCCTTGACGAGTTCTTGCCAATCTTCCCTAACCGTCCTCTACCACATAACGGCCCTACCCAACCAAAGCTCCAAAGACGAGTTCAGAACCCTTCCCAACTAACTATTTTCAAAAAAAATTGAAAAAGAAATAAAATCCAGAAGTATCAACTATGCTTTTTTCCTTCTACTCTACTTCTATTGCGCGGGATTCGATGCGTGAATTAATTTACTAAAAATATTTTCTGAGATACAGAGAGAAGCGTTTTTTTAAATCAATTTCAACTTCTATAAAACCTACACTTACATGCGTTAAAAACCCATTTTGTACATTTATAAATTAACATCGTCTTAAATTAATGTTAAAATTACGTTAAGTTAAATTTGATTATGTAATTTAGGTAAGAGTTTTTAAGTTTAAAGCTTTCTTCTCGCTTCAGAAACGTCGTGCTTGAACTCGAACACCTGCGTTTGTTGCTTTTGCAAAATAATTGCTAGGTACACCAGTGGTTGATGAGTCCAAGGTGTCACCCTCCTACTGACTGGACCAACAAACTTTGTCGCTAATTTTGCTGCAAAATAGTATGCCTCATTTGACAAAGAATAGTTGCTCCGCCAAACGAGATCACTAGGTTGAAACTGATTATTTGATTAAGTAATGTAGGTAAGAGTCTTTAAGTTTAAAGCTTTCTTTTCGCTTCAGAAACGTCGTGCTTGAACTCGAATACCTGCGTTTGTTGCTTTTGAAAAATAATTGCTAGGTATACCAGTGGTTGATGAGTCCAAGATGTCACCCTCCTACTGACTGGACCAACAAACTTTGTCGCTAATTTTGCTGCAAAATAGTATGCCTCATTTGACAAAGAATAGTTGCTCCGCCAAACGAGATCACTAGGTTGAAACTGTGTGTCTTTTCTCCTCAAATAATAACTTTTAGCGGCCTTCTTTCCCGCTGCCACAAACTTCCTAGCTATCTCCTGTTTCAGTTTCTGAAACTTACTAACGGTATCCCCTCTTTCTTGGCCCCTATCACTAAGTCCTATATCATGGCAAATAGTAACCATGTTCCTACCAAAGCTTGCGAAATATGGCGAAAAACCTAGGACCTCATGTTTCGAAGTTCGTATCTCACATGCCACTTTTGCCAGTTGCGAATCCCAACTCCGCTGGTTTTCGGAGACATACGCTCGGAACGAAGTCTTAATTATTTGGTTGATGCGCTTGTGAGTGGTTATGCACCGTATACCTCAGTTGTGACCCGTACGCTTCACTAAGCATCTTCAGTTCTTTGCTACGGAACTGGGGACCGTTGTTACAGATGATCTACCTTGAAACAACATGTGTCCTGAGAGTGGAGCATCATGGCAATCGTTTTAAAATCTTTGCCCTATTAGATTTCCCTACTTCTAATTTTCTCTCCTCATTCTCGTTGTGAACAAAAATATGGTTCACCCTAACGTAAATATTGAGCCGCCTATCCTGAACTCGGCAGGATTGGAATTCTAACGGGCTTTTTTCTACTTATGATTTCATTTTAATCAACCAAGGTTCCGAATCCGCTTCATAGACACCGGCTACTTCGGGGACTCCTCGTGACAACATATCCGGAATGATAATCTTGAAATCAAATTGTTGGAGCCGAAAGGCCCAACGAGCCTTTCACTCAAATTTCTTACCTTTCGTTAAGAGATCGTTAAGAGGCCTAACTAAAATTGCAAAGTTTGGCACGAATCTCGATACCAGAAAAAGTCCATACAAAACTCCTTATTTCCTTCACGTTTTTCGGTTGAGGAATCCTCATCAAGCTTTCCCTTTTTCCGGGTGTACACGGAGTCCGTTCTTATCAACTACATAACCTGGAAATTTCAAAGAAGGCCTACAGAAATTACACTTTTCTCTATCTACTTTTAAACCCGCCTCTCCTTACCTTTTAAAAACCTCGTTTAGAATTTCTATGTGTTTGTCAAAAGAATCATTCATCATCATTAATCAATGATAATGTCATCTAAGTAGGTATACAAAGACGAACGGTTCTATGCTTCTGACCCAACATTACTCTTTTCTAATCTAAGTCATAAGTCTTTCAAATTTTCTACACATCACCACCCACAATGGTGCGAGAAGCTCCTGAATAAAGTAGGCCCAAGAACTTTATTTCTTCATTTCATTTTCGTTCCATTTTGTCGTTCCAGTTGATCAAAAGCAGACGACAGGAGTAAGACTATCCACATTTACCTTAAAGGTATCTAGCTCCCTACGTAAGACAGAAAGTTCCTTAACCGTCTTTGGTTTGGAACTCGATATCTGCACCTGATAAAAGGAGTGTACGTTTTTCCTCAATATTGAAATCATCCTTCCCTTTTATAAAGGTTCCGACATTCTTCGGAACAATGTCCTCCTAGTTCCAAGATACGCACCGAAAGTATCATCTTTTTCCTGTGAACGCCGACTAATATCTTAAAATAAGAGATCATCGTAATTCGAAGCAAGAGACTCCGCATTGAGTTCCTTGACGAGTTCTTGCCAATGTCCTTAATCTTCCCTAACCGTCCTCTACCGCAAAACGGCCCTACCCAACAAAAGCTCCGAAGCGGATTTGAAAAATTGGGATTCTGGGACATCGTAAGCCAGACGAAGTTCTTCCACTCTTTCCAGGAATGAATTCACTAACTCCCCACTAGTCACCATTAAATTTCTCCCCAATTTTCACTACAAGTTCGGTGCATTTCTATTGAACGACCATTTGTTCAACAAATGTGTCACCCCTTTTGACCCTAAGTCCTGATGGGATACTTATATTAATATCACTGTTTAAAGGACTACTGTCATCACACCATGGTTCAGTCTTAACGCAGACCGCACACTACCTGGGGTCTGATCAACTTGTACCTGAAGAGTGGTTTGCATTCTAATTGAGTCTTTACATTCTCAACATCTTCTTCCTTATCACTATTCTCACTATCACCAGTGAGATCTCTTAGAAAACACAAAACTTGTTACGAAGTGAGCTAATCGCATTTTTTTCGTCTTCTGCCTTACAAGGGGTCCTAGCTAACCTACCTATATACCATTCAATCTTTGTTACAATCTTAATGTACTCCGCAGACTTGGGATTCTTCGGAAGTACTTTAATTAGGCCCTTAATATGCTCAATTTTTGCTTCAATAGCATCTCTATCCTCATCAGAAGTAAAAGAATACAATCTGCTAACCTCCATCGAGTTTCTCTTAACGGCCAAAAACGATTACCTTAATGCTTTCCTCGTCTCAGCTACCAAACCTACTTTCAAACAACTGACCTTGATTTCATAGGCCACTTCGTCCTGAGCTTATCTTCCTATATTCATATTTGTTAAAAAAAAACTAATTAATAACACAGGAATTTTAATTTGAAACCCAATTAGAAAATTCCAAAACTAAATATAGAATATAATAAAGCCAATATTTAAAATAAAAGAAAGAGAGTTTAGTTTGAATAGTTATTTTTTTAGGGAAACCGTGGGATAGAAGATCCCTGAACTAAAACCCAAATATGTTTTCTAGTAAATGGTTTGTACAATTTGATATGGCCGTTTGATTCAGAGGTAATTTTAAAAGGAAATGCAATTGAAATTAAATAAAAATGAAAGCAATCAAAACAAAATAAAAAATAAAATGGGTCTTTAACACAACTAAAGTGCGTTCTGAAAACTATATGGGAATCTCTTACACGGATAAGTTAATATATATATATTGGAATAACAAATATGTATATATATTAATATTCAAAACGGAACACAATATACTTATCTTTCTATAATGTTTTCTGTCTCATTTCTCCTTTTTTCCTTTTTTTAACCTTTCACGCCCCGAACCCTGTTTTCAGTCTCAAAAATCCTCGATCAGAAATTCAATCACAAAAAGATGTCTTCTCCTCGATTTTTGTTCACCCAAAATTCCTCAATTTTCTTTTACAAATTCTGTTTTTGCTTCTTAGGTTCTCGCAAGAGTGCCCTCCAAGCTAATTTTCAACTATCACCTTCCATCCTCATCCATTCCAGTCATTCACTTATACATACAACACAACCATTCGTTTTCGAAATCATCGATGCGGTATTCTGGCTTCCTGGAAGCTTGACGCTAACCAAGAGAGTCACCGTTGTTATATCTAACAAAACTTTACTCTCGCGCACACAAACACGGCTTCCACAAGTTGTTGGATGTGTTTGAAAAACTTGGCGAAACATAATGCACGAGTTCAGAACCCTTCCTAACTATATATTTTCGAGAAAAATTGAAAAAGAAATAAAATCGAGAAGAAGTCTTAACTAGGCTTTTTCCATCTACTCCACTACTATCAAGCGGGATTAGAAGCATGAAGAAATTAACCAAAACTATTTGCAGAGATACAGAGAGAAGCGTTACTTTTAAATCATTTTTAACTTCTTTAAAACCTAACCTTACACGCATTAGAAACCCATTTTGTACATTAATAAATTTACGTCGTTTTAAATTAATGTTTAAATTAAATAAATAAATAAATTTATTGGCGCGACAGCTCCTTAAGGAGCCAAGGCCTAGTGACTTATACTCTCAACCATTCCTGTGTGTGTGTTGTTAATCTGCAAGAATGGAAGGGACCTAAGGTTTACCGCCGAGTCCGAACGGGTAGATGAGATGCACTTTTTCGAGACAAATTTTACTCTTGGAGGTTTTGTCAGTTCCTCACAAGAAGCAATACCCCAGAAAAAAGCTGGCTATGCGCTGGACTTAAACCCAGGCTTATTCGCTTAGCAGTCCGACACACTAACCTACTAGCCAGGGGGCACTAAATTACGTTACGTTAAATTTGATTGAGTGATGTAGGTAAGTGTCCACCTGACTCGTTTCTTGTAAGGTTTTCTTCTCGCTTCAGAAATGTCGTGCTGTAACTCGAACACCTGCGTTTGTTGGTTGCCCTCAACTTCGCCAATATTTTGCAGCCGCAACAAAAAAACAGAAATGGGAAAAGAACGACCGAAGGGTAACTTTGCACCACAAAGTGATCACAGATTCTTGTAGAGGCTTTAAATAAAAATACTTTTTACTTAAGGAGGAGTGTTCTAATTCTTGAAATTCAGGGATGAGGGTCAGTTTTGAATAATGAATAAAGTAGGCCCAAGAACTTTATTTCTTAAATCCTAACTCCGAAATATGGTCTAGTGTTTGCCCCTAAGGTGAAACTCATATGAATTTGTCGTTCCAGTTGATCAACAGCAGACGACCTAGCTAATGCCGACGGGTCTCCTGCCGTGCTAACCAAGTGCCCGTTCCCCATTTCCCTAACATCGCCAACAATCCCTACGATAGACACCTACTGCCCCACACCCGAAACATTTTCTTTGGACCGAACACTTTTGTGCCAAATTCCTATCTCCGTTACAATTGTAACACCTAACGACCTGCCTAAAAGGGTTCTCTGAAACAGCCACTGCTCTGTTCTCTGTTTCTAACAAATTTCTACCTCTAGTTGGTGGAGCAAGACTACCCACATTTACCTTAAAGGTATCTAGCTCCCTACGTAAGACAGAAAGTTCCTTAACCGTCTTTGGTTTGGAACTCGATATCTGCGCCTGATAAAAGGAGTGTACGTTTTTCCTCAATATTGAAATCATCCTTCCCTTTGATAAAGGTTCCAAAATTCTTCGGAACAATGTCCTCCTAGTTCCAAGATACGCACCGAAAGTTTCATCTTTCCCTGCGAACGCCTTCTAATATCTTAAAATAGAAGATCATCGTAATTCGAAGGAAGAGACTCCGCTTTGAGTTCCTTGACGAGTTCTTGCCAATCTTCCCTAACCGTCCTCTACCACATAACGGCCCTACCCAACCAAAGCTCCGAAGACGAGTTCAGAACCCTTCCCAACTAACTATTTTCAAAAAAAATTGAAAAAGAAATAAAATCCAGAAGTATCAACTATGCTTTTTTCCTTCTACTCTACTTCTATTGCGCGGGATTCGATGCGTGAATTAATTTACTAAAAATATTTTCTGAGATACAGAGAGAAGCGTTTTTTTAAATCAATTTCAACTTCTATAAAACCTACACTTACATGCGTTAAAAACCCATTTTGTACATTTATAAATTAACATCGTCTTAAATTAATGTTAAAATTACGTTAAGTTAAATTTGATTATGTAATTTAGGTAAGATTTTTTAAGTTTAAAGCTTTCTTCTCGCTTCAGAAACGTCGTGCTTGAACTCGAACACCTGCGTTTGTTGCTTTTGCAAAATAATTGCTAGGTACACCAGTGGTTGATGAGTCCAAAGTGTCACCCTCCTACTGACTGGACCAACAAACTTTGTCGCTAATTTTGCTGCAAAATAGTATGCCTCATTTGACAAAGAATAGTTGCTCCGCCAAACGAGATCACTAGGTTGAAACTGATTATTTGATTAAGTAATGTAGGTAAGAGTCTTTAAGTTTAAAGCTTTCTTTTCGCTTCAGAAACGTCGTGCTTGAACTCGAATACCTGCGTTTGTTGCTTTTGAAAAATAATTGCTAGGTATACCAGTGGTTGATGAGTCCAAGATGTCACCCTCCTACTGACTGGACCAACAAACTTTGTCGCTAATTTTGCTGCAAAATAGTATGCCTCATTTGACAAAGAATAGTTGCTCCGCCAAACGAGATCACTAGGTTGAAACTGTGTGTCTTTTCTCCTCAAATAATAACTTTTAGCGGCCTTCTTTCCCGCTGCCACGAACTTCCTAGCTATCTCCTGTTTCAGTTTCTGAAACTTACTAACGGTATCCCCTCTTTCTTGGCCCCTATCACTAAGTCCTATATCATGGCAAATAGTAACCATGTTTCTACCAAAGTTTGCGAAATATGGCGAAAAACCTAGGACCTCATGTTTCGAAGTTCGTATCTCACATGCCACTTTTGCCAGTTGCGAATCCCAACTCCGCTGGTTTTCGGAGACATACGCTCGGAACGAAGTCTTAATTATTTGGTTGATGCGCTTGTGAGTGGTTATGCACCGTATACCTCAGTTGTGACCCGTACGCTTCACTAAGCATCTTCAGTTCTTTGCTACGGAACTGGGGACCGTTGTTACAGATGATCTACCTTGAAACAACATGTGTCCTGAGAGTGGAGCATCATGGCAATCGTTTTAAAATCTTTGCCCTATTAGATTTCCCTACTTCTAATTTTCTCTCCTCATTCTCGTTGTGAACAAAAATATGGTTCACCCTAACGTAAATATTGAGCCGCCTATCCTGAACTCGGCAGGATTGGAATTCTAACGGGCTTTTTTCTACTTATGATTTCATTTTAATCAACCAAGGTTCCGAATCCGCTTCATAGACACCGGCTACTTCGGGGACTCCTCGCGACAACATATCCGGAATGATAATCTTGAAATCAAATTGTTGGAGCCGAATGGCCCAAGGAGCCTTTCACTCAAATTTCTTACCTTTCGTTAAGAGATCGTTAAGAGGCCTAACTAAAATTGCAAAGTTTGGCACGAATCTCGATACCAGAAAAAGTCCATACAAAACTCCTTATTTCCTTCACGTTTTTCGGTTGAGGAATCCTCATCAAGCTTTCCCTTTTTCCGGGTGTACACGGAGTCCGTTCTTATCAACTACATAACCTGGAAATTTCAAAGAAGGCCTACAGAAATTACACTTTTCTCTATCTACTTTTAAGCCCGCCTCTCCTTACATTTTAAAAACCTCGTTTAGAATTACTCAACATTACTCTTTTCTAATCTAAGTCATAAGTCTTTCAAATTTTCTACACATCACCACCCACAATGGTGCGAGAAGCTCCTGAATAAAGTAGGCCCAAGAACTTTATTTCTTCATTTCATTTGTTTGCCGCTATGGTGAAACTCATATAGATTTGTCGATCCAGTTGATCAAAAGCAGACGACAGGAGTAAGACTATCCACATTTACCTTAAAGGTATCTAGCTCCCTACGTAAGACAGAAAGTTCCTTAACCGTCTTTGGTTTGGAACTCGATATCTGCACCTGATAAAAGGAGTGTACGTTTTTCCTCAATATTGAAATCATCCTTCCCTTTTATAAAGGTTCCGACATTCTTCGGAACAATGTCCTCCTAGTTCCAAGATACGCACCGAAAGTATCATCTTTTTCCTGTGAACGCCGACTAATATCTTAAAATAAGAGATCATCGTAATTCGAAGCAAGAGACTCCGCATTGAGTTCCTTGACGAGTTCTTGCCTAACCGTCCTCTACCGCAAAACGGCCCTACCCAACAAAAGCTCCGAAGCGGATTTGAAAAATTGGGATTCTGGGACATCGTAAGCCAGACGAAGTTCTTCCACTCTTTCCAGGAATGAATTCACTAACTCCCCACTAGTCACCATTAAATTTCTCCCCAATTTTCACTACAAGTTCGGTGCATTTCTATTGAACGACCATTTGTTCAACAAATGTGTCACCCCTTTTGACCCTAAGTCCTGATGGGATACTTATATTAATATCACTGTTTAAAGGACTACTGTCATCACACCATGGTTCAGTCTTAACGCAGACCGCACACTACCTGGGGTCTGATCAACTTGTACCTGAAGAGTGGTTTGCATTCTAATTGAGTCTTTACATTCTCAACATCTTCTTCCTTATCACTATTCTCACTATCACCAGTGAGATCTCTTAGAAAACACAAAACTTGTTACGAAGTGAGCTAATCGCATTTTTTTCGTCTTCTGCCTTACAAGGGGTCCTAGCTAACCTACCTATATACCATTCAATCTTTGTTACAATCTTAATGTACTCCGCAGACTTGGGATTCTTCGGAAGTACTTTAATTAGGCCCTTAATATGCTCAATTTTTGCTTCAATAGCATCTCTATCCTCATCAGAAGTAAAAGAATACAATCTGCTAACCTCCATCGAGTTTCTCTTAACGGCCAAAAACGATTACCTTAATGCTTTCCTCGTCTCAGCTACCAAACCTACTTTCAAACAACTGACCTTGATTTCATAGGCCACTTCGTCCTGAGCTTATCTTCCTATATTCATATTTGTTAAAAAAAAACTAATTAATAACACAGGAATTTTAATTTGAAACCCAATTAGAAAATTCCAAAACTAAATATAGAATATAATAAAGCCAATATTTAAAATAAAAGAAAGAGAGTTTAGTTTGAATAGTTATTTTTTTAGGGAAACCGTGGGATAGAAGATCCCTGAACTAAAACCCAAATATGTTTTCTAGTAAATGGTTTGTACAATTTGATATGGCCGTTTGATTCAGAGGTAATTTTAAAAGGAAATGCAATTGAAATTAAATAAAAATGAAAGCAATCAAAACAAAATAAAAAATAAAATGGGTCTTAACCACAACTAAAGTGCGTTCTGAAAACTATATGGGAATCTCTTACACGGATAGGTTAATATATATATATTGGAATAACAAATATGTATATATATTTATATTCAAAACGGAACACAATATACTTATCTTTCTATAATGTTTTCTGTCTCATTTCTCCTTTTTTCCTTTTTTTAACCTTTCACGCCCCGAACCCTGTTTTCAGTCTCAAAATCCTCGATCAGAAATTCAATCACAAAAAGATGTCTTCTCCTCGATTTTTGTTCACCCAAAATTCCTCAATTTTCTTTTACAAATTCTGTTTTTGCTTCTTAGGTTCTCGCAAGAGTGCCCTCCAAGCTAATTTTCAACTATCACCTTCCATCCTCATCCATTCCAGTCATTCACTTATACATACAACACAACCATTCGTTTTCGAAATCATCGATGCGGTATTCTGGCTTCCTGGAAGCTTGACGCTAACCAAGAGAGTCACCGTTGTTATATCTAACAAAACTTTACTCTCGCGCACACAAACACGGCTTCCACAAGTTGTTGGATGTGTTTGAAAAACTTGGCGAAACATAATGCACGAGTTCAGAACCCTTCCTAACTATATATTTTCGAGAAAAATTGAAAAAGAAATAAAATCGAGAAGAAGTCTTAACTAGGCTTTTTCCATCTACTCCACTACTATCAAGCGGGATTAGAAGCATGAAGAAATTAACCAAAACTATTTGCAGAGATACAGAGAGAAGCGTTACTTTTAAATCATTTTTAACTTCTTTAAAACCTAACCTTACACGCATTAGAAACCCATTTTGTACATTAATAAATTTACGTCGTTTTAAATTAATGTTTAAATTAAATAAATAAATAAATTTATTGGCGCGACAGCTCCTTAAGGAGCCAAGGCCTAGTGACTTATACTCTCAACCATTCCTGTGTGTGTGTTGTTAATCTGCAAGAATGGAAGGGACCTAAGGTTTACCGCCGAGTCCGAGCGGGTAGATGAGATGCACTTTTTCGAGACAAATTTTACTCTTGGAGGTTTTGTCAGTTCCTCACAAGAAGCAATACCCCAGAAAAAAGCTGGCTATGCGCTGGATTTAAGCCCAGGCTTATTCGCTTAGCAGTCCGACACACTAACCTACTAGCCAGGGGGCACTAAATTACGTTACGTTAAATTTGATTGAGTGATGTAGGTAAGTGTCCACCTGACTCGTTTCTTGTAAGGTTTTCTTCTCGCTTCAGAAATGTCGTGCTGTAACTCGAACACCTGCGTTTGTTGGTTGTCCTCAACTTCGCCAATATTTTGCAGCCGCAACAAAAAAAAAAGAAATGGGAAAAGAACGACCGAAGGGTAACTTTGCACCACAAAGTGATCACAGATTCTTGTAGAGGCTTTAAATAAAAATACTTTTTACTTAAGGAGGAGTGTTCTAATTCTTGAAATTCAGGGATGAGGGTCAGTTTTGAATAATGAATAAAGTAGGCCCAAGAACTTTATTTCATAAATCCTAACTCCGAAATATGGTCTAGTGTTTGCCCCTTAGGTGAAACTCATATGAATTTGTCGTTCTAGTTGATCAACAGCAGACGACCTAGCTAACGCCGAAGGGTCTGCTGTCGTGCATACCAAGTGCCCGTTCCCCATTTCCCTAACATCGCCAACAAAAAAATACTAATGCATGAAAATCCTAACCTCAAAAAAATCACCCGCTAGTACCATCCTCATCGGATTCTGACGATGAGGGTGAGGAAATTAGTCTGCTCGAGCAGAAAATTCGGGCTCTCGAGTAAAACAGAAGAGAAGAAGGAGGGCAGAAAGGCCCGCCATAGAGCTCAAGGAGGCAGCCAAAACTTAAGGCCCTCCAAACGGCTGAGCAGCAGACCCAGCAGCGAATTAAACAACAGCAGCAAACACAGCTGCAGCAACAACAACTTTCGCAACTGCAACCACAGCAGCAGCGAAAACAAAAATAACAGCAAATATCCACCAAGTTGTACACGATAAAACCACAACAGACGATCATGTTGGACCAACCATCTACTCCCATGAACTTTCAAACAATACAACAGAAGGAGCAGCAGCAGCAGCAGAGCGAACAGCAGCAGAGTCAACGATAATTTCTTATTAAAAGAATAAGGAATGATAGACATGCTATCCGCTGCTTCTCAGTGGATTAGCACGAGAAGGTTAAAAAGATCCTCGAAATTAATCAGCCACTGAACTTTACACTTTCACGCCGAAAGAGGAAACAATTCAAACGGTCCTCTTAAAGAGCCTTGACAACTCCACTGACACGGTGGTGCTTTTAAACGAACTCCGTCATGTAGCGACGAACAATCTCGAGTTCATAGGGTCAACCCTTTCACGACTGTCAGAGCCAGACGGAAGCAACAGAAATGAACGTTCTTCCTGGTTCAGCTGTCGCCTAAGAGCAAACTGGATAGTCTACGGAAAATCACCTTCCTGGAATACCAGGTTGTAACCTGCTTCAATCCATGCGCTGCCAAAGGTTCAGGCATACCGCGGCGAACTGCGGTATGCAGTCTCGCTACGTGAAATGTAGTGAAACAGCTCGGAAAGCAGGAGGAGGTCCGTGTCATCGCTTACATTCCCAGCTTAGAGCAACTTAAACCATAATGGGCGCGCTGTACGAGAACCCTTTTAAAACCCATGCTGTGAATGTAAATTTACTAATCAGGACCAAACGTAGAGCAAATTTGTTCCAATTGTTGCATCATCACAGTCCAGATGTCTTTTTGGCTAGCGAAACCAAGCTTAACCAGAAATATAATAAGATAACCAGATAACCAGAAATATAAGATTTTAATGCCAAACATGAAGTTTGGGGAAATCAAATCCAAAAACCAAGGGGATACCTTCTTTTTGATTGGATGGTTTGACACCGTATTGAGTGTTAAATCGACCTTCTTAATACAGATATACCATTGTTCTCAATGAGGGGAGCCTTTCTTGATCTACTACTGTTAGACTCAAGACTGACAGTAACTGACTCTGTGGGCCAACAGACAAGAAACTGTTTACAGACGGTAGAATACGACAGTGACCACTGCGGACTTTCTGCCGTCATACAGCTACCAAACGAGCTTGTGGTCTTGGATGAATTTGTGCCTGCACGCTCTAACAATTTTAATAAGGCACGCTGGCCATGTAACTCTAACACCCTGACAAGAGAACTCCTCGATCGATCGTAGAGATCGATGGATACCTGCTTCAGATTGATGGTGTCATAAAACAAACGATGGACAGAACAGTCCCAAAAGTGGCCTTCTGACAAGATTAAAGCTCTTGTACAGGCGCCTTACTGACAGAAACGATCTGGAAATTAGGCCATTGAAGTCTTCAATCAAAAATGTCAAATCGCTCATTAAACAAGACTATCGGTTGTCTTTTAACTCGTACTGGGATAACAGAATTTGAGCTATTAATTCTAGCGACACGAGTATGTTTCCCGAAATTAATAAAAATTTTAGAAAGACCACTCAAAATGAGCTTCCGTGAACAACAGACAACGAAAACATACTACTGACCGCAGGAGTAGATCTGGGAGACGTCGTCTTGGACGACGGTTTCTTTTTGATCGATGGTCCATTGGAGAAGGTTGAGACAGTGGGTTCTGCTTTTCAGCAAGTGTATAAGGTGAATGAGACCATTCATCCAAATCACGACCTGGAGAACAGAGCTCTGCTGAATCCCTTCTACCTGCGAAATAGCATCACGCAATTGCGTTCTGAGAATCTTGCTCTTACCGGGTTCAATGAAGACAATCTCTCAAACGTCACCATCGCCGAGCGAAATGGGCCAAGTTACTTGTCCATCTCGAAGGTCGAACTCCAAATGATCTTCGCATCATTAAAAAAAAAGAAATCAGTAGGAGTCGATGGTATACCAAACATTGTACTACGACATCTCCCTGAGGAAGCAATAGACATATACACAACACTGTTAAACAACGCGCTGAATAATGCATATTATCCAGTGTGTTGGAAGATAGCTGTTGTACATACTCTCCCGAAAAAGGGAAAGGAAAATTCCAATGCGGCAAATCTCCGGTCCATAAGTCTTCTTCCAAGGTATTCGAAAAAGTTCTCAATAGAGCCTTATTCAAGTGAGCCGAGGACAAAAATATAATTCCAGACACTCAGTTCGGCTTTAAGGCGGGACATGACACCATTCATGCCCCGTCAAAGCTAGTATCTGCTGTCCAATGCTAAAAATCAATGCACGAGTGCCTGTCTGGTTGATTTGGAGAAAGCTTTCGAATTTGTATGGTTAG
The DNA here is from genome assembly GCA_963971375.1 of Platycheirus rosarum. Lineage (NCBI taxonomy): Eukaryota > Metazoa > Arthropoda > Insecta > Diptera > Syrphidae > Platycheirus > Platycheirus rosarum. Next base: position 189,838,721 of record OZ020507.1, on the reverse strand, counting down.
AGGAACTTTATCTGAAGCTTACCAGATATGGCATAAGTAAACCACTGCTATATATGCTTTACGACATGCTTAATAGTAGAGAGTTTGTTGTCAAGAGTGGCAATGTAACATCTGCCACAACGTTTGATATTTAAAACGCCCTGCAACAGGGAGCGGTGAACTGGCTCAGATAGAACCCGATATTTTCAGTCGACATAGACGAAATGTCGCCTATGGCCGACCCACATTTATTTTTAGTATTTTTAAGTTAGATAGAACAGTTGCGGCGGCACCAAAAAAAAATATAAAAAATACAAAACAAATATAAAACTTAAAAAGCTTTCTGTGGCTAGACTTATGTATTTTTAGGTTTATTTTAAGTAATTTGAAGTGCATTTTTAGTTTATTTTTATTTTATTTTAAGTAAGTTTTTAAGTCGTTAAAGATAAATTAATCGATAAAGATGACCCAGTTTTTTTCATTATCTGGGTGAAAAATAAAACCTATTAAACAGATAAGATAAATTTAAGTTAATTTTAAGTCGAAAGGCAATTAAAAATAAGTTAGAGATTAATTTAGAGCTCCCGCATAGGGACAGTAAGTTAATTAAGTTAATAGATTTTTGTCTAGCCTGTAAGTATAAAAATCAATTAAAATAAAAAAAAAAGGAAGATGTTTGCTCCTGCTCCACGTCATCAGTTCGATACTAAGGTTCAAGGTTCAAGGCCGTCCGTGAGTCTTAAATGAGAAAATAGTCCCCTAGTTTTCGATCTATTGCTCCGGAAAAAATTCTTTCCTATCTTTCTAATTCTTCTAACTAGTGTCGTGCAACGTCATATTGCATCCTTAAAGGCAATGTGACTTACAGAAACATAGTTAAAATATATAAAAAAAGTAGTCCAACAAATAGAGAGGATTTACCTACTACCTACCATTCCAGTCATTCACTTATACATACAACACAACCATTCGTTTTCGAAATCATCGATGCGGTATTCTGGCTTCCTGGAAGCTTGACGCTAACCAAGAGAGTCACCGTTGTTATATCTAACAAAACTTTACTCTCGCGCACACAAACACGGCTTCCACAAGTTGTTGGATGTGTTTGAAAAACTTGGCGAAACATAATGCACGAGTTCAGAACCCTTCCTAACTATATATTTTCGAGAAAAATTGAAAAAGAAATAAAATCGAGAAGAAGTCTTAACTAGGCTTTTTCCATCTACTCCACTACTATCAAGCGGGATTAGAAGCATGAAGAAATTAACCAAAACTATTTGCAGAGATACAGAGAGAAGCGTTACTTTTAAATCATTTTTAACTTCTTTAAAACCTAACCTTACACGCATTAGAAACCCATTTTGTACATTAATAAATTTACGTCGTTTTAAATTAATGTTTAAATTAAATAAATAAATAAATTTATTGGCGCGACAGCTCCTTAAGGAGCCAAGGCCTAGTGACTTATACTCTCAACCATTCCTGTGTGTGTGTTGTTAATCTGCAAGAATGGAAGGGACCTAAGGTTTACCGCCGAGTCCGAGCGGGTAGATGAGATGCACTTTTTCGAGACAAATTTTACTCTTGGAGGTTTTGTCAGTTCCTCACAAGAAGCAATACCCCAGAAAAAAGCTGGCTATGCGCTGGATTTAAGCCCAGGCTTATTCGCTTAGCAGTCCGACACACTAACCTACTAGCCAGGGGGCACTAAATTACGTTACGTTAAATTTGATTGAGTGATGTAGGTAAGTGTCCACCTGACTCGTTTCTTGTAAGGTTTTCTTCTCGCTTCAGAAATGTCGTGCTGTAACTCGAACACCTGCGTTTGTTGGTTGTCCTCAACTTCGCCAATATTTTGCAGCCGCAACAAAAAAAAAGAAATGGGAAAAGAACGACCGAAGGGTAACTTTGCACCACAAAGTGATCACAGATTCTTGTAGAGGCTTTAAATAAAAATACTTTTTACTTAAGGAGGAGTGTTCTAATTCTTGAAATTCAGGGATGAGGGTCAGTTTTGAATAATGAATAAAGTAGGCCCAAGAACTTTATTTCATAAATCCTAACTCCGAAATATGGTCTAGTGTTTGCCCCTTAGGTGAAACTCATATGAATTTGTCGTTCTAGTTGATCAACAGCAGACGACCTAGCTAACGCCGAAGGGTCTCCTGTCGTGCATACCAAGTGCCCGTTCCCCATTTCCCTAACATCGCCAACAAAAAAATACTAATGCATGAAAATCCTAACCTCAAAAAAATCACCCGCTAGTACCATCCTCATCGGATTCTGACGATGAGGGTGAGGAAATTAGTCTGCTCGAGCAGAAAATTCGGGCTCTCGAGTAAAACAGAAGAGAAGAAGGAGGGCAGAAAGGCCCGCCATAGAGCTCAAGGAGGCAGCCAAAACTTAAGGCCCTCCAAACGGCTGAGCAGCAGACCCAGCAGCGAATTAAACAACAGCAGCAAACACAGCTGCAGCAACAACAACTTTCGCAACTGCAACCACAGCAGCAGCGAAAACAAAAATAACAGCAAATATCCACCAAGTTGTACACGATAAAACCACAACAGACGATCATGTTGGACCAACCATCTACTCCCATGAACTTTCAAACAATACAACAGAAGGAGCAGCAGCAGCAGCAGAGCGAACAGCAGCAGAGTCAACGATAATTTCTTATTAAAAGAATAAGGAATGATAGACATGCTATCCGCTGCTTCTCAGTGGATTAGCACGAGAAGGTTAAAAAGATCCTCGAAATTAATCAGCCACTGAACTTTACACTTTCACGCCGAAAGAGGAAACAATTCAAACGGTCCTCTTAAAGAGCCTTGACAACTCTACTGACACGGTGGTGCTTTTAAACGAACTCCGTCATGTAGCGACGAACAATCTCGAGTTCATAGGGTCAACCCTTTCACGACTGTCAGAGCCAGACGGAAGCAACAGAAATGAACGTTCTTCCTGGTTCAGCTGTCGCCTAAGAGCAAACTGGATAGTCTACGGAAAATCACCTTCCTGGAATACCAGGTTGTAACCTGCTTCAATCCATGCGCTGCCAAAGGTTCAGGCATACCGCGGCGAACTGCGGTATGCAGTCTCGCTACGTGAAATGTAGTGAAACAGCTCGGAAAGCAGGAGGAGGTCCGTGTCATCGCTTACATTCCCAGCTTAGAGCAACTTAAACCATAATGGGCGCGCTGTACGAGAACCCTTTTAAAACCCATGCTGTGAATGTAAATTTACTAATCAGGACCAAACGTAGAGCAAATTTGTTCCAATTGTTGCATCATCACAGTCCAGATGTCTTTTTGGCTAGCGAAACCAAGCTTAACCAGAAATATAATAAGATAACCAGATAACCAGAAATATAAGATTTTAATGCCAAACATGAAGTTTGGGGAAATCAAATCCAAAAACCAAGGGGATACCTTCTTTTTGATTGGATGGTTTGACACCGTATTGAGTGTTAAATCGACCTTCTTAATACAGATATACCATTGTTCTCAATGAGGGGAGCCTTTCTTGATCTACTACTGTTAGACTCAAGACTGACAGTAACTGACTCTGTGGGCCAACAGACAAGAAACTGTTTACAGACGGTAGAATACGACAGTGACCACTGCGGACTTTCTGCCGTCATACAGCTACCAAACGAGCTTGTGGTCTTGGATGAATTTGTGCCTGCACGCTCTAACAATTTTAATAAGGCACGCTGGCCATGTAACTCTAACACCCTGACAAGAGAACTCCTCGATCGATCGTAGAGATCGATGGATACCTGCTTCAGATTGATGGTGTCATAAAACAAACGATGGACAGAACAGTCCCAAAAGTGGCCTTCTGACAAGATTAAAGCTCTTGTACAGGCGCCTTACTGACAGAAACGATCTGGAAATTAGGCCATTGAAGTCTTCAATCAAAAATGTCAAATCGCTCATTAAACAAGACTATCGGTTGTCTTTTAACTCGTACTGGGATAACAGAATTTGAGCTATTAATTCTAGCGACACGAGTATGTTTCCCGAAATTAATAAAAATTTTAGAAAGACCACTCAAAATGAGCTTCCGTGAACAACAGACAACGAAAACATACTACTGACCGCAGGAGTAGATCTGGGAGACGTCGTCTTGGACGACGGTTTCTTTTTGATCGATGGTCCATTGGAGAAGGTTGAGACAGTGGGTTCTGCTTTTCAGCAAGTGTATAAGGTGAATGAGACCATTCATCCAAATCACGACCTGGAGAACAGAGCTCTGCTGAATCCCTTCTACCTGCGAAATAGCATCACGCAATTGCGTTCTGAGAATCTTGCTCTTACCGGGTTCAATGAAGACAATCTCTCAAACGTCACCATCGCCGAGCGAAATGGGCCAAGTTACTTGTCCATCTCGAAGGTCGAACTCCAAATGATCTTCGCATCATTAAAAAAAAAGAAATCAGTAGGAGTCGATGGTATACCAAACATTGTACTACGACATCTCCCTGAGGAAGCAATAGACATATACACAACACTGTTAAACAACGCGCTGAATAATGCATATTATCCAGTGTGTTGGAAGATAGCTGTTGTACATACTCTCCCGAAAAAGGGAAAGGAAAATTCCAATGCGGCAAATCTCCGGTCCATAAGTCTTCTTCCAAGGTATTCGAAAAAGTTCTCAATAGAGCCTTATTCAAGTGAGCCGAGGACAAAAATATAATTCCAGACACTCAGTTCGGCTTTAAGGCGGGACATGACACCATTCATGCCCCGTCAAAGCTAGTATCTGCTGTCCAATGCTAAAAATCAATGCACGAGTGCCTGTCTGGTTGATTTGGAGAAAGCTTTCGAATTTGTATGGTTAGAGGAACTTTATCTGAAGCTTACCAGATATGGCATAAGTAAACCACTGCTATATATGCTTTACGACATGCTTAATAGTAGAGAGTTTGTTGTCAAGAGTGGCAATGTAACATCTGCCACAACGTTTGATATTTAAAACGCCCTGCAACAGGGAGCGGTGAACTGGCTCAGATAGAACCCGATATTTTCAGTCGACATAGACGAAATGTCGCCTATGGCCGACCCACATTTATTTTTAGTATTTTTAAGTTAGATAGAGCAGTTGCGGCGGCACCAAAAAAAAATATAAAAAATACAAAACAAATATAAAACTTAAAAAGCTTTCTGTGGCTAGACTTATGTATTTTTAGGTTTATTTTAAGTAATTTGAAGTGCATTTTTAGTTTATTTTTATTTTATTTTAAGTAAGTTTTTAAGTCGTTAAAGATAAATTAATCGATAAAGATGACCCAGTTTTTTTCATTATCTGGGTGAAAAATAAAACCTATTAAACAGATAAGATAAATTTAAGTTAATTTTAAGTCGAAAGGCAATTAAAAATAAGTTAGAGATTAATTTAGAGCTCCCGCATAGGGACAGTAAGTTAATTAAGTTAATAGATTTTTGTCTAGCCTGTAAGTATAAAAATCAATTAAAATAAAAAAAAAGGAAGATGTTTGCTCCTGCTCCACGTCATCAGTTCGATACTAAGGTTCAAGGTTCAAGGCCGTCCGTGAGTCTTAAATGAGAAAATAGTCCCCTAGTTTTCGATCTATTGCTCCGGAAAAAATTCTTTCCTATCTTTCTAATTCTTCTAACTAGTGTCGTGCAACGTCATATTGCATCCTTAAAGGCAATGTGACTTACAGAAACATAGTTAAAATATATAAAAAAAGTAGTCCAACAAATAGAGAGGATTTACCTACTAAGGCTCGGGTACTTGTGAATTTTTGATATGATGTTTGGGATGCTCGTTAGATACCAAAATAGCAATTCCGAAACCACGCCCTCTCCGCCCCTTTGCAATCAGATACAAATAAATGAAAATCGACATTTATTTCACTCTTTAGTCTACAGCTCCTTTCTGGTGTATTTAAACGCAAAACTACTTGATGTGCCAAATTCTGATGTTTACGAAAGTTGAGAGAACGGCAAGTTAAAGTCAACCAGCAAGTTTTAATCGAAAGTTTAGCATTCAACTTTGATTGAAGAAAAACTATTCGGGAAGTTGAAAAAATTCCCAAGAAACTCAACTTTAAATGATGAAAATGATCCCAGGTCTACTTTTTTTTATTGGTATTTATATGATTACATAGTTGAACTTAGTATACAGTCGAAAAAGAGTTAAAAATTGCTTATGTTCACTGTAGTATTTGGGGTGGGTGCGAGGTTGGGTTTTGCAAATATTCTTTGAACTTATAGAAACTTTGCATATGCTTAGAAAAATATTTTGGTTTTTGTTTTCTACTTTGAAGATAATTTTTCAAAAACTATTGACCAAGCTGAAATAAAGTGCAAATTTGTATCTTTCAAAAAAATGTATCTCTTAATAATTATAAGTATTGATAATGTTATTAATATGTTTTCTTTTTTAATTTTAAGTTATTATATTATGTGATTATAAGCCCCCCTTCGACAACACAACATATTTTTATTTAGTCCCTGTACCAGAGTGCGATTTTATTTTGCGGGGACAAAATTATTTAGCTCTTCCCAGACCCTTAACTCATGTAAATAAGTGTGCCATTTTGCTCTAAATAAACTCAAATATTTTAGGTAGCGTGGATAAAATCAGATTCAAAAGCAATACTTGGTATTCACACACACATGGTGTCTCTTAATCCACGATTAGCAGTAACTCATAGCGGTCACAACACGTGGAAACTCCAAATAACTCAGGTGCGGTTAAATGATTCTGGAAGTTATATGTGTCAACTTAATACTGACCCCATGAAAAGTATGGTATGTAAAATTTAATTTTTCTCGATATTCGTAACAAAAACATAAAATTTCTAACTAATTAGGTTATTAAAAAAGAAACGTCAATGTTCAATTAAATACAAAAGCTACACTATTGAGATAGTTTTTCAGGGCGTCCCCTTATAAATTTTCAGGATTTAAAAGCATGATTCTTGGGAATATTCTAAGAAAAAAATCGTTCCACACTAAGGGCACATCTCCAATTTTGATCTCATATATCGGGGATTTAAGAAAAGGCTTCCTTTGATTTTTGTACCTTGACCCATAATTGTGCTGTTATTACTAATGATAGAATCTTCGTTTAGGACTTTGTTTTTTAGAAGAAATACTAGTCTTTGTAAATCCATTAAATTTCTTTTTTTTAAATGCATCAATGTAAATTTCGGTTAGCTCCGTAAGAAACGTTACAGTAGAGTGACCTTAAGTAGAACCATGTTCATTAAGAAAAGTGACTGATTTGACATAGAAACACATAGAGATACAGAGATTCGCAAATAAAATCCTTGAAAAGCTTTGGAATAGGCCTACAGTTTTGAATTTCGTTTTTTTCTACCTTTTTTAGTGTAGAGTGATTATGAAGGATGTTTTTCTAAATACATTGAAATTGACAAGAAAACAAAAAACAATTGAAGAGAGTGGACAATGGTAGAAGCAAATAATTTGCAATAATTTGCGCATTTTTTAAAAATAATACCATCAGGCCATAGTATACAATTCTCGTAAAGATTATATATAAACTAAGCAACGTTATCAGAAATTATATTGAAGTTCATATCAGTTAAGTAAGGCTTTTAATTTCACTATCGTTTAAAATTAAAAGTTTTCATTAAGGTCGTAATAAAATTTTGAATCATAAAAAAAAAAGATATAGATGGATGATGGTTATCTTCATTTTCTTAAGGATCGCTTTATTTTTCCACAATAATGTTGCTTAAATTAAAATCGCCGAGGCAGATCATCTCGACATTATTTTCTAGTAGTTCATTGATATAGTTAATGAATTCCAAAGCTTTATTATAAATATCACAGCGACTTCCAGGAACTATATATACAGTAACAAAGTAAACGTTTTTGTTTTTGTAGAGATATTTTAACGCAGACAAATTCATTGTCAAGGGCTACAGGAACATGCACTGCTGTGGATACGAAAGAAGATCTTACAGCAATCAAGATTCCATCTTCCACGGTATCTATACTCGGATCTGAATACCGATCACGTGTAAAAACTTAAGATGTTTTGTGGAAAAGTTCGCATTGTTTTATACTAGCATACAGCCATGTTTCGGTAAGGAAAATGACGTCATTAGAGCAGGTTATTGTTGAATAATAGAGCTTGTTAGTCTTTTTTCGAAGTCCCCTCACATTTTGATTGAAAATATTTAATAATGGCGACGATTTGTATGTCTTGTCAGTGTGTTTTGAAAAGGACTGCGAACATTATTCCTTTTGTTTACAAATTCGTGAATAATTTTATTATCCGGCCATAATGACTTTTCAAGTAGGTGATTGAATATTTCCTGGGTAACATACAGTTTAAAGGATGTGTACTCATAAAGTTTTGTCTAAAGTTGTTCAATTTTTAATATGTCCTTCCAGAACAGGGAAGTGAAGGAATTTCCACATAATCAATCAGTTTTTTTTTTGTTTTTTTTTCTATTTGTTGTGCAGTAAAATTTTAATTTATTTAATTTTTTTTATGATCCCCCTGTTCAGAAATACGTAAGTCGGCAATGTCGATGTTGAACTTTGGTAATGGTTTGTGTATGAGATGCACTGTCGATAATGTATATCAACTTGGTAGATGACGTATATATGCAAAATAAAAATAACCAAACAAAGGTATTTTGTATAGTCTCAATTATGCTTACGGCAGAACATGTACTAAAGATGAACTCAGCAAGAGGAGAGACAAGGTTGTCATTGAGATAAAGATGAAACGTAGAGAGAATTACTGAAATGATGTAGAGTAGGAGAACAATTCAATAAAAATGATTTTCGTTTGCATTTATCCACATTCAAAATTTAAAATTTCACTCACACTCAGATAGAATAAAACATACATGAGTATAAAAGTTTAAAGCCAATTACTTTTTAAAATGTTTCAGCACAAATCCAATTTGATAGCTTACACAGTGAAACAAAATAAAACAAAATTATATAGAGGTTGATCTAAACACAACTTGCCACCAACAAGAAAAACAAAAAATAACTGGTAAGATAATTTTAATGAACTGTAGACGAACTTCATCGAAACCTACAGAATTAGATTTGACAGATAATAGACATTAAACTAGTTCTATCAGGTTTTTCAACAGGGACGCTACAAAAAAAGAGCGACAGGGACAGAAAACGACGCCATATTTCTTGCCGTTTTTTTTGACATTTCTCTTCAGTAAGGTTTGCCATTTTATGAAGGTATACGAGCCAACAGCGAGTTGAAATTATTAAAATTTACTACCAAAATTCAGAGTCAGTAGCCTAAACGTTAAGAGCGCTACGTAGCAGATCAACAATTGAGCGTCTAGTGGAAAAATTTGAATCCACAGGCACAGTACAAAATGTTCCCAGTGAGACAAAGAAGTGCCTGTAGTGTCGAGAATATTGCTGCCGCTGAGGCTTCAGTTCCAGAACGCCCAAATGTGTCTCTCCTTACAAGATTAAATTGAAGCAAGAACTGAAGCCGCTTGACCACCAGAAGCATCGTATGTTCGTGAATTGGGCTGAGCAACAACTTGAAAATGATTCGGATTTTCATCGAAAAATCATCTTCAGCGATGAGGCTCATTTCTGACTGAATGGCTTCGTCAATAAACAAAATATGCGGTATTGGTCAGGCAACAATCCACACGTACTCCATGAGTCATCATTGCATCCCGAAAAAATTACGGTTTGGTTTGGTTTATGGGTCGTACTTCTTCCGTGATGATCAAGACCGGCACGTTACTGTGAATGGGTATCGCTACCGTTCAATGATAACCGAATATTTTAGGCCCCGATTGGATAATGTGGACTTGAAGGATATGAGGTTCCAACAGGACGGCGCCACAAGCCACACAGCGAGTGTCACAATCAATTTATTGGAAACCAAGTTTGGAGAACGTGTCATCTCACGAAATGGTTGAGTCACTTGGCCGCCTCGGTCGTGCGATTTGACGCCGTTAGACTATTTCCTGTGGGGCTACGTCAAGTCTATGGTCTATGCCAACAAGCCAGCGACGATTGATGAACTTCGTACGAATATCGAACGTGAAATTGCAGCAGTATCGGCCGATTTATGCTTGAAAACCGAAAAGAATTTCATTGATCTCCAAAACCGTTTTTGTTTTATTTAAAAAAACTTTTGTAGCGCTCTTATCGAAAAACCCTTTCCATCATCAATGCACACAAAATCAAAAAATAGCCAAGATGAATTAGGAGTAACATTTCGTTTTCCTTCACCAATCTCACGGGAACGGGTCATAATTCCGGTTGTCAAAATTCTGTATGACCAGAATTCTGTTTTTTTCTTTTATTATCAATTTTTTCTTTTCTTTTATTGGACGTTGCAACTGAGATGTTAATATTGAATTAGTAACAACAACAAAAATTATGTGACCATGCAGCTTTGGCTGTTGTCTTGGTTGTTGTTGATGTTGTTCATATTAATTTTGATGTTCTGTTTTCAAAATTCTGTATTTAAAAAAAAATGGTTTTGATAATGTAAGAAAGTGCGCAATGTTTTACATTATCAAAACCATTTTTGTTTGAAAACAAATATTGATCATACAGAAACACAGAATTTTGAAATACAGAATTTTCTCCATTCAAAATTATGTGTAACCAGAATTTTGAAATACAGTATTTTGTAAACAGTATTTTGACCCCAACCCCAATCACACTTATTTGTTTCCATTTTGTTCGGCTTTTAAGAGATGGATTAAACTTATTCCTGTAATATATTCTTTTAGCTTGATTGATGATTTGCACTCTTTTATTTCTCAATGTCCGAAATAACTGTTATTGAAAATCAAGCCAATAATTTTTCTATAATTTATAGGCTTGGTTACGCAGCTCAATAAGAAATTGACAATTTACATTGTCTTTGTTTTATATATTTAATTATAGTTGGGACGTGTGCATTGAAAAGTAATTGTATGTTTTTGGGAAGGAAATCATCAATCTTAAAGCTTGATGCGGTATAAACTCCATCCTGGGTTTCACATAATGTCAAAACAGGTGGCCTTTAGAAATCATTGAAAAATTGTAAACGAAAGTAAAAACGTAAAAAAAAAATAATTTGCCAATTGCTTTCGCGATAGTTTAAAAACAATACGCACTCGTTTAAGAAAATGAAAAAAAAATACTCCTCGCTTGTGTTGTAAAGAATAAAATATTTGCCACTCGCGTAATTTAAAGTTGTGCTGAGTTTTTAAATTGTTTTTGTTAATTGTTTTACTTTTTTTTTATTTGGATTTTCACTGCACAATTCGACATTGTCAGAGTTGTGTTTTGAATGTAAGTATTTTTAAATAGTAAGTGATTTTTGTGAATAAATAATCTAATGTTCGCGGTTTAAAGAAGATATTTTTTCCCGTATATATATACACAATTCAATACAGGCCAGCTGTTTTGGCATTAAGTGAAACTCAGTTTGGAGTAAATACTGATTTATCAGTTTTATGGTTTCATAACTCTTTTCCCATCATGGTCTCGTGATCTAAGTTAGGAATGATATTGCTTGCCAGAGCCTTCTCCAATACGTGCAATGTTCCAACACGGACTTGAACTTCTTGTGACTCAAATTCACTGTCCGCAAGCATGTCATTCTTTATTGTTTTATATACAGGAGTCCAAATGTTGACCGTTATTCGACTTGTAAAGATTTTCATACGCTGTCTGTATAAATCTCAGAAATTGTTTCCTTTTTTCCTCGCAATAAAATCGTTATAACGGTCGATTTCAATTTACACAATTCCAATTGGCTCCGTTATCGCTATTTTTGCATGACCAAAACTTATGGAAAAAAATTCTGCAATGTCTTAAAGGGAGTAAAATGTTTTGATCATTTGTAAGATCCTCAACATCTTCGGTTCCAACGCTCATCGCTTATGACAAACCAAGTGTCTAACTTTCAGGGAAGGCAAACTTGCTCGCAGCCCGTTTCGCTGCCAACTCTTCTTGTACTTGAGAGTGTAAATTAGTAAAGTACAAGAGTTCTCAAAGATAACGATATACACAAATCAGCTGGCCCAGATGGTATACACGTTATTCTTGTGAAGAGATGATCTTCCTCACTGGCAAAGCCACTGCGTAAGATTTTCATACTCTTCTGAAATCTTTCCTAGAGGATGGAAAACAGCATTTTTCCAGCTTGTCCCTTAACAGGGTCACCTATCCTTCCCCTCCTCCTACTGACCCATAGAACTTACGTCCCTTCTTTGTTAGGTCATGGAAACGCTGATTGACCGTCAGCTTGAAGAATATCTCGAAGAATAAAAAAATGTTCATGTTCGTCAGTATGGCTTCCGCAGCAACCATTCCACTTGGTGATCTGATGGCATATCTCACCAAACAGTGGATTAAAATTTTTTTTACCTCGCTTTGGTAAAAGTAAGATTATTGCTCTTAATATCTCCAAGGTATTTGATAGAATACACACTCGTTTGAGAAATAGAAAAAACTCTCTCGCGTGTGCTGTAAAGAATATAATAGTATCCACTTGCGTTGTTGTAAGAAAGATAATTAAAACAATACATACTCACGTAGCAAATATCCTATTATCTGTCCCAAGGCCTTTGTGCTTAACTGCCTCTTTCTTATCTACTGTAGGCATCGTATGACCATCTAATGCTTGCGGTAAATGGATAAGGGCATCTGAGTTTGTCCTATTATTCTGAATATTTAAATTGTCTTATGGGCATAACACCTAACACGGTTTGTGTATTATAGAAATTAATTTGGATTTTCACTGCATGGTTCGACTTAGTCAGAATTGTGTTTTGTATGTAAGTATTTTTAAATGGTAAGTGATTTTCGTGGCGTATATTCTAATGTTCACGGCCTAAGAAAGAATTTCTTACACTCTTCAATACAGGCCAGCTGTTTTGGCATTAAGTGAAACCCAGGTTGGAGTAAATACTGATTTATCAAAATTTGCTCTACATCGGTATAGCTTGGTGCCATTACTCTTACGCATCATCGTCTCGTGGTCTTTGTTGGGAATGATATTGCTTGCCAGAGCCTTCCCCAATGTTGGGGCAATGTTCCAACACGGACTTTAACTTCTTATGGCTCAAATTCACTGTCCGCAAGCATGCCATTCATTATTGTTTTATTTACAGGAGTCCAAATCTTGACATTAATTTGACTTGTAACCAGTTTGATGCACTGTCTGATTCCATTTCGAAAATTGTTTCCCATGATGCATGACCGAAAATTAAGGCAAACAATTCTGCAGTGTCCCAAAGGCAGCAAAAATTGTTGGTCGTTTGTAAAAAATATTAAAAACTCCTCGACATCATCGGTTCCAACGCTCATCGACAATAAAAAAACAATTAATTACTCTTCAGAGAAGGCAAACTTGCTCGCCGCCCATTTCGCTGCCAGCTCCATGCTGCCGCATAGCAACGTTGCCCCTCCTGTACTTGAGAATGTAAATTTTTCCATGGGACAGATTTTTTTCCGCACTCGTACAGTAGCAAGAGTTCTCAAAGATCTCGATATACACAAATCCGCTGGCCCGGATGGTATACCCCCGATTCTTCTGAAGAGGTGTTCTTCCACACTGGCAAAGCCACTGCGTAAGCTTTTCCATCGCTCCTACTCTTCTGGAATCTTTCCTAGAAGATGGAAAACAGCATTTGTCCAGCCTGTCACTAAGAAAGGTGACCCATCCTCCCCCTCCTCCTACCGACCCATAGCACTAACATCCCTTTTTTCTAATGTCATGGAAACACTAATTAACCGTCAGCTTAAGGAATATGTCGAAGATCAAAAGCTTCTCCATGACCGTCAGTATGGCTTCCGCAGCAACCGTTCCACTGGTGATCTGATGGCATATCTCACCGAACAGTGGAAGAAATCTTTACATCGTAAGTAAGATTATTGCTCTTGATATCTCCAAGGCATTTGATAGAATTTGGCATGAAGCTCTCTTATCGAAAATGCGTGCTTTTGGGACCGACGATACTCTTGTTCGTTGGATTAGAAGCCATCTTCTAGACCGTTCAATACAAGTTGTATTGGATGGATTCAAGTCTGATTCTCACAAAATAAATGCTGGTGTGCCCCAGGGCTCTGTTCTGTCTCCGATTCTTTTCCTCATTTTTATAAATGATCTTCTATTCTGTTACTTCTAATCCACTTAACTGTTTTGCTGACCAATCTACCCTCAGCTTTTCATTTATGCTCGATAATTCACGTCCTTCGCCTTTGGACGTTCAATTGCAACGGTAGAGCTTCCGCCGAAACAATTGCCCCTCTCGAACACAGTCGCAATATTTCATATCTTTCTTTATTTTATCGGTTCTTTTATAAAAATATGCTCTGTCGAAGTAGCCAGCTGCATTCCTCTATCCCAATGCTCGAGCAGTGTACTTACATACATTAAAAGGGAAACAAACAGTCCCTTGTGCGCGCGTTAATTATAAAATTCTTCTTCGCTTTGGTGACGTTTCACAAATACAGTCCCACGCATAGTAATTAACAATTAATTCATGTACATTGTGCAAGATTTTGTTGCTATGTTTTGTTAAGCACTGCGTGTAAAAATTGATGAATTTGATTGTACTCCAGCATCGGTTAATTTAAATTGTCTATTATTTGATTTGCTAAATTTTGCTATCGAATATAGTACGAAGTTTCTATCGTATGCGGATCGAAACTTAATTTTCATAGAAGCTGTGTGTTTTTGGGGGGTGAGCGGGTGCGGAAAGTTGTTGTTGCTTTGAATTCTGAATAATATGGCATCGCGCGAAACACTTTTATTTTCTATTTCTTAATGTTTTGTTTTCAAAATACACATTTGATTGACTATTGTTGTTGATAGAATATATTGCAATTATCGTCTTTGCACATTTTAGAAGACTATTTAAAATATATTCATTATTTCAAGTTGCGTTACTCTCGTACTTTTGTCAGTTATTGTATGTTTATTCGTCGAATTGTTTTTATATTTTTGAAGTTAATAAATCATTGTTGGCATTTATTTTCGTTGCAAAAAATTGAATTAACTGTTCGGTTTGTGTTGTAATTTTTTTGTCCATTTTATTCCACAATAAAGATTCGTCTAATCATAGACACATTATTACTAGATGGTGCATTTCATATAAAGAAAATAATCATTTCTAAGCTACGTAATATCTAGATGTCACCACCGTGAAAATATACCTGATATTCAGATACATGCTGCAAAGCATTTTAGTTGTGGTATACTGTTGAGAAACATAAAGAATATTGACAGGGAACGAGGGAAACCTATTCTTGATTCGTTCTGATTAAAGCTTAAATACGTGTCGAAAAGACTTTTTTGTTGCAGAGTGATATTGGGGTTGTTTTTGGTTACAAGTACAAGTTACAATCAACTTTACGGTATACGGATCGTTGTAGGGTCGGTCGGTCGCTGGTCGTCATAGTTTTCGTTGTCTATGTACTATTGTAGCACAAAAAAAAGATATTGGTTCTGCTTGTTTATTTTAAGGTATTTGGCAGACAAAGTGGCAGATCGAAATATACACAAAAAGGGTTACAATATTAAAAGCGCTAAATTTTTTTCTTAAAACGGGATGTTGTTTTTTAGTGCATTGTGTTTGGCAAGTAGAAGAAAGTAAGCTTGAATGTATGCTGTATTTATGTAGGAGTTAGTTATGTATATTTAATTGTATTTTGTGGTCTAAATTGTCTACGCAGGGGAAACGGGATTATAAAAAACGGGATATCGAACTCAACCCATGTATGGCTCATAAGAACAAGTACGTGCGACCCATTCGTGCCCATTTTTTTTTAATTGCTTTCTGAGTTTGCATGCTATTCGAAAAGAAGAACTGTTTTGATAAAAAAAAACAAAAATATTTGTATGCATGCACACACATTTAGTGAATGCAAATACATATTCAAATAAACAAATAACGAAGATAGAAGTTAGGGGGTTATCTTAAAAGAGGTTGGGTAGGGGTACCTCGCTCTGAATTTTTGATAGTACCCCTTGTCTGGTAAGGCCTCCGCCCCAAACTGTTTGGATAGGTTCATTACCTAACTGCCTGTACTTCCTGTTAAGTGCGAATGGAGAGGTTTAAGTAAGCAGCCCCCTTGTTGATGACAGGTATTTTAGGCTTCGTCACTGATAGTGTCAATAATCGGTATCGTAGGTCGTCGACGTTGTCATTCTCAATGTCGCCTCCATAAACTGCTACCTGATTTTTTTCTCAAATAAAGGAAAAAGTAGGCAACACTAAAAACTCTGTCCTGCATGAATTAAATTATCTTATCGTAAAAATAATGACGACAAATTTATGTTAGTTCCTAAAACTGGAAATTATGCTGATGGTGAAAAGGAAATCCTAACTGTGAGATTGTTTAAAGATGACGCGAAGAATTCAGACCGTTCAAAAATCGAATAAAAAATTCCAAAAGAGGAGGTTCAATATTCTTAAAAAATTACTTAAAATTAAAAAAATCAACAATTTAAAATAACAACTGCAAATTAATTAAGAAGTATGCTTTTCCGAAAAATATAAATTTGCACTTTATTTAAAATTAAAAACCAGGTTAGTTTTGTCAGTTGTTTTTGAAAAAAATTATTTTCAAACTAAAAAAACATAAAACAATATGTTCTCCAAAAAACATGCAGTTTCCTTAAATTCAAAGGATCTTTGCAAATCCCAACCTTATGCCTACCACCAAACCTAAGTGATGTCCGACAGGGGGGTTGCAGGGAGGCAGCATGTCTGTTTCTATGCCGTTAACTTAGAATATATATATATTAGGGTGGGTCGATTTTTTTTTCTTCTCAAATTCAATTGTCATAGTGATAATATATTGTGTTATTGGTTCAATTACAAACCAGTAAAATATTATTGTTTTATTTTCAGTTTAACAGCCCGAGCATTGATTTTTTATTTTGAATTCAACTTGTTAAATTGAATTATTGTTATAGGCAATCATTTTGTACACCAAACGAAAATTATTGTTGTCTTGGCTGCGATGGTACGGTCACTTATACAGGAAAATTCAACGGCGTGATTAGATTCTTTAAGCAAAGGCTTCAGCGGCCCTTACAGTGGATTATTTGTATGTTACACTTGAACGAATTGCCATTGAAACATCTTTTTAATAATTTTGATGGTGTTACCACTGGTCCATCCTCACATGCTGGTCCTATTGGCAAATCATTAGAAAATTGCGAGAAATCACCAACAATAAGTTATGAAAAAATAGAAGGTGAACTGCCAGAAGTTAAATTTGAAGATCTAAGTACAGATCCGAAATACCTATACGAAATGACAAAGTCAGTTATAAGTAGAAAATGCCCTTATGATTTGGCCAATAGGTCCCCAGGTAAGATGTCCCATGCTCGATGGTTAACAAAAGCAAATAGAATTTTGAGGTTATATGTTTCTACATCAACTCCATCAAATAATCTAAGTCTTTTAGCAGAATATTGTGTGAAAGTATACGTTTTAGTATGGTTTCAAATAAAAACAAATCCCACTTGCAAAGATGAGTCTAATAATTTGTGGAAGTTAATTAAAAGCTCTAGGTATCTGCCAGCAGAGTTAAAACTAATAGTCGACCCCGTAATTCAACGAAATGCCTATTTTGCTTACTCAGAGAATTAGCTTTTGTCGATGTTGTCGGATGAAAACAAAACAGTGAGGGAACTAGCTGCCAGGAGCATACTTAAACCATGAATTTCACCTTATACAGGTAAGCAGCCTCGTATGTTTGAAGTCCCGCTTATCAATTTTGATGCCAAAATCTATATTGACCTCATCGATTGGCAACAAAACTTTAACGATCCTCCAAGCCTTCCTAAAATTACTAACCAAGAAATAGAAGATGTTATTGAGTCTAAGGGCAAGGAAAACTTAATTTTCTAGAACCTACCATGTCATACGCAGGCAGTCGAACGATCGGTAAAAATAGTGACGGAAGCATCAATGAACGTATGTGAAATAAAATCAAGAGAAGGCTTAATACAGGCGAAACTTGCCTCCAGAAAACGTATGCCCAATTTGAGAGTAAACGAGATTTTGTGCCCAAAACATAAAAGCAAATTTTTTTTTTACTATTTATGATTTTTATTACCAAATGTATGTTCTACGTTGATTGTTAATGAATTTAATGAATATTTTTTTTAATTTTAAAGATAAATAATTGTTTCTTAATAAAATATTTCAGCTTAACTAAATGTTTCTTTTTTTTGAAACCTCCAAAACATTGAATCACATGCGCGGGCTAAAGATATGACTTAATTAAAAAAAATGGTCACTTCTTATTTCTTTGGACATAAGAAAGCATAATATTACTATTACAATATGATCAAACAAATTTTATTTTTTCCATACAAAAGCGACCCACCCTAATATATATGTATACCAATGTAATCACGTACATACCAAACAAATTATAAGAAAGTAGGTTAATAATGTCCAATTTTCTTAAACTCTAGTAGACATAAAAACATTTAATTTTCAGAGTTCGATTGAAATAATTTTTTTCAACAATTATTAAAAGAAATAAGAAGATGGCTTTTCCACAACAAATACATTAATAAATCAGGTGCAATAGCCCAAACATGACATTATTGCTCATTGCACAAATCAACTCACTATATTTTGTAAAAATAACAAATTCCCTTTGAAAATTTAGTTTTCATGTTTTTTTTCAAATTCAAATATAAAAAAATATTTTATGATGATGTTTCCGCGCTGACATTACAGACATTACTCTCTCTGCCAGAAACTCAAATAAGTTTATAAATTATCCTAATGTCATTTTTGATAATAATCTCACTATCTTTTTATCTAAATGAATGCTCAAAACTTATACCTAGTACCTATAATCGGAGTAAAAATGGAAAACAAAACTAAATGGTTAAACAAAATGTTAATTGTTAATTGGAAACTTATAAATTTGGGGAGAACGAATTTATATGGATATGTAAACTGATTTTTTGAAATAATGAAGATTTTAACTTTGAATAACGTACATCTATTTGCATTCATAAAGAAACAAACAATAATGCACCTTACTCGAGTAAGGTTCAAGTTGGCTTCATAATTTGTTTCTTTGACCTTGCCAAGAATAGAGAAATGAAATCAAATATACCTTCATACATATTTATTAAAAAAAATCTTTCTGGTTTTGATGTGATGCTTTGTGTTTTTTCAACCTGCTATAAAGTATTTTTTTATATAATTTTCCCTTGAAAATTAACAAGATACACGACGCGACGCCGACGACCGACGCGGATCGTTGTTGTTGATTGTAACCAAAAACAACCCCAATTTCGCTCAGAAACAAAAAACAGCCCTCGACGTCGACGTAGACACTTTTTTTGGCCACAGTAAAAACGAATCAAGAACTGGTTTATTTTGTTAATTTTTCTTCCTTCATTCTCTGAGGCATGTTTGTGTATCTTGCAAACACCATTGATACAAAATATGGAAGTTCCCAAAACAAAAAATGTTTATAATGTAGCAAACTGCATAGGGGCGCCATGCGCCATCTCTTAGGAGTCAAATCGTGAGGCATAGCTGTCCCGGGCTTGGGTATGAAATGGACCATCTAGTAATAATGTGTCTATGGTCTAATGCAATTTTTTCGGTTTAGTTTCACGACAACCGGCGATGTGTAGGTTAATTTGATGTTGGAATGAGAGTTTGATCTGCATCGTTTAGACATATTGATAAGGTATGTGTGATCAAATTTACAGTAATAAAAATGAAGAGAAAATTATATGTATTATAGGAACGAAAAATATGTAGAGAGATTTTAACAACTTTTAGGATCGACATTATCACAGAAACACTTTAGCAATGAATTTAATTGTTATACATATACCTTACCTTACTTTATCTTAGGTGGTGCTACAATCCAGGGTGGATCTGTGCCTCAACCAACAAGCTTTTCCAGCCAGCTCGGTCCCTAGCTAGCTGCCTCCAGTTTCCAACGTGGAGTCGGTTAAGATTCTATTCCACTTGTGTGCGCCTCATGTGTCTCGGTCTACCTCTACTGCGCCGTCCCTCTGGACTGGATTCCAGAATTTTCCGGGCCGGAGCATTGATGTCCATCCATTTTTTATGACGCAGCCTGAGATGTTGAATTTTTACTCTTTTGGCTAGGTCTGTGTCGCTGTACAGCCCGTAAAGTTCTTCATTGTATCTTCTTCTCCGCTATCCATTAATGCATACGGGACCAAAAATCACCCAGAGGATCTTTGTCTCGAAGCAGCCTTAAGCGTCCTCATCCGCTTTTGACAGCGTCTATGTGTCTGCAACATAGAGCAGGACAGGGATGATGAAAGTCTTTTAAAATGACAATTTTGTTGCCCGTGAGAGGGCTTTGCTACGCAGTTACCTTCTAAGCCCGTAGAAGCAGCGATTGGCAAGAGTTATTCTTTGTTTGATTTCAGCGCTAGTGTTCTTGTTTGAGTTAATAGTGGAGCGCCGGTACACAAAGTCTCTAACTATCTGAAAGTTAGCTATGGTGATCTCAATCAAAAGACAATTTTACCATTTTATTTAATATAATATTTTAGAAAGATTAGAAAGAAGAGATACAATTGGCGGACAATTTTCAAGTGACCCAAAAAACCAGTTAATCTCAAATATATATGTTTACCTAAGATCAATACATAACAAAAAAAATATGATCATACGATATAATTTACTTGGAAATAAGAAATGTGGAATGTAAATCATAGGGTAAACATACATTTGAAACAATCTTCCCTTTATTAGAGTATGGTTACCTTTTTAAAAACAAATTTAAATATATATATATTTTTACAAATCATTTTCTTTTTTTTAAATCAAATTCATAAACTAAGTAGGCACAAATTTGTTTGTTTTTTTCTTGATTCTCTTAGAGCGTCTCAAGGGTCTTACAGTACTATTTTCATACTCTTCTCTTGTTCGTTTGTTATTTGTTTTGATTCAGTTTTATTTTGATTTACATTTTCATTTTCATTATCAATTTTTATTTTTGTTTCATTACAAATATTTTCTTTTAAATTTTTTGAACAAGAATCTGCTATAAGAACTTTATCGTTTAAACTAGAGTATCTTAACTGATTTTCATGTATAAACTTAATAATAATCGTTAACTTTTATTGAACATGTTAATCTGCTTAATACTTTTTTTACTTCTGCAGGAATCCATCGAACAAAATTTTTAAAATCGCTTCTATACCTAACAAATTCTACCACACGAATTAGTCTGCGGCCACTTGGTTGTCACTATTTCCTTTTTCACGTTTTGATTCTTTTGACAAATCCCACAAGACTTTGAAAAGTTTTCAATATCTTTATCACAATTAATCCACCACATAGGAACGGGCCATCATCTTCATACGTTCTATGCCTGTATGATTCGTATGCAAAATTTTCAAACATGAGTTGAACAAGCACTTGGTAGAATAATGCGATTTCCTCTATAAATACAACCATTATCCGTGGAAAGTGTGTTTTTAATTTTGAAAAATGCTGAACAAGACTGTGGAAATTGTTTTGGCCACCCACTCATTAAAAACGAATAAACACTATTTAGAGTTTCTTCATGCACTATATGCTCTTTAATAAGTGCAGGCTGAAGAAAAAATCTTTTTCAGACGAAAAAAAATTAATGCCAACTGACTCTGCATCCGTACTTTCTTCGATTGGGAAACGACCATCGGCGTTTCACATGAGCGAACCACGTTTGTATGAGATTGTATGATCATACATGGACAGTATAACTGTCCAACGCTGAAGACGGGAAGCAGCTACATGGGGAGTTCCCTTTTTTGGATTAAAAATCTCGCGGAGCGCTTGGTGATCAGTATAAATGACAAATTTTTGACCATTTAAATAATTATGGAAGTTTTTGCCTGCGAACACGATCGCTAAAACCTCTCTGTGGAGCTGAGAGTAGTGCTTTTCAGACTCAGACAAAGTACTGGAGGCGAAAATGACAGGCTTTTCGACCCCATTAATCATATGCGACAGAACAGTTCCTACACCATATGGACTGGTATCAGTGGCTACAATTATTTCTTTCGACGGTTCAAGAATGTTGTTTGTTAAAAGCAATTTTTTGCAATTTTGGAAGGCATTTTGTGCCTCAGCACTCCAAATAAACTCAATATCCTTGCGAAGCAAATTATACAAAGGTTTTAGCTTTGTAGAAAAATGAGGTATAAATTTGTTGAGTTAAGTTTTGAGGTGCTGGTGCCTCAGAAATAGCTTTGACCTTATCATCTTTTGGGGTAATACCTCGGACAGAAATATTATGACCCAGATACACGACTGACTCTTCTTAAAAATTACATTTATAGATGTTTATGCGAATATTATGTTTGTTCAATTTTTCTAGCACTTCAAACAACGTTTTTTACACTCATCCTCTGAAGTGCCCCCGATGAGTATGTCATCTATATAATAAAACACGTTTTGAAAACCAAGAAGCACTCGATCCATTATGGATCGAAATATCGCTGGACCACTCGCGACACCTAAAGGCAATCGAAAACAACGATATAAACCTTTTAAAATTGTTAATTCATAACAAATATTGACAAGCTGGATCGATGGCAAGCTGTTATTATGCACCCGTAAGGTCAATTACGCAAAATAATGAACGATTTGCTAAATATGCATAAATATCTTGCGGGTTTCGGTTTCTATAAACTAGTTGATTGTCCCTTGAAATCCACGCAAAGACGAATATCCCCGTTTGGTTTAGGGACAACAACCACTGGACTCGCCCAACGACTATATTCCACCGGCTCTATTACTTTGTCGTTACACATTTTAATCAACTCGGCTTCGACTTTCTCGCGTAGTTTATATGAAACACTATTCGCGGTGTGAAATATTGGACTCGAATTTTCTTTTAAAACAACGCTGTGAACCCGAAAATTGAACTTGCTAATTTTGTATCTAAAAGGCCCGCATATTTTTGTTTTATTTCAGTGACTACGTTTTATTTATTATTACTTACAACTTGAATACTTCTTTCAAAACAAAATTGTTGTCTCCAATTTTGAAATAGGGAATCTAACCACGTCCGACTAAGTAGGGGCTTCTTGGGCAATTGACCCTCGATTACAATAAACTTCAACCCGAAACTTCCATCTCCAAGACTGACTTCAGCATTCATACTTCCTAGTTCGTTTATAATGCTACCTGTAACAGAACAAAGATTATTATCAGAATTATTTAATTTTTCTTTAGGAAATCTTAAAATAAACTCAGCTTCGCTAATAATTGATACCATGGCACCGGTGTCGATTTCCATTGTGACAGGTTGACCATTTACAAAATACGATTGAAATAGTTATTTCGTTGCTGACGATAAATGGCTTGTTGTGGCACAGCATGAAATGACTGAGGTTTTTTGTGACAATTCCATATTTAATGCTTTTTCGCAGTATTTGTCAAACGAAAGAGAATCGTCATTTAGGAGCACTTGTTGATTTTTTTCATCGCGAAGACCAATAATTAATCGGTCAGCGAGATTTTCATCCAAAATTTTAAGCATGTGATCAGCCACCATTTTGTCTGTGGTGTTGGCTTTCAGAAAACCACCAAATTCACATGTTTGGTCCAAAGATTTTAATCGCAAAATAAAATCGTTTATTGGCTAAGCTTCTTCTTGAAGATCGTTGACAATGAAGAATTGTTGGATTCTGTCTTCGTACGCTTGGAAATTTGCACCTGGCACAAATGGTTCGATGTGACCAACCAATCGATTTGACATTTTTATTCTTAATTTTATTTTTTTTATGTGACTGATTTTTTTTTTTTTTTTTAATTATTGCACGACTTCTTAGAACCGCCAGATTTGTTATGATTTCAATCAAAAGATAATTTTACCATTTAAATATAATTCAATTATTGAATATAATATTTTAGAAAGATTAGGTGTTATACAATTGGCGGACAGTTTTCGAATGACCCAAAAAAATCAGTTAATCTCAAATATATTTATAAGTTTACCGAAGATCAATACATAACATAAATATATGATCATACGATATCATTTACTTGGAAATAAGAAATGTAGAATGTAAATCATAGGGTAAACATACATATATAACAGTTTTGTCCAAGACGTCGTTTGTGGGTGTCTCTGTTTGATGACAGCATATACTTGGTTTTGCCCTCATTGATTGCTAAACCCTTCTTCACCGCTTCCGTAACAATACTCACAAAAGCGCTACTGACGTCACGCTGTGTTCTTCCGAATATGTGAATATCGTCGGCGTATGCGAGTAGCGTGAGAGTTCTGCACTACTCTTTCAATTATGATGTTGAAAAAGTCTTATGATAGCGCATGGCCTCGTCTAAATCCTTTTTTGACTTTTAAGGTGTCGGTGAGGTCTTTACCGGCCTTGATGGATTAGCGTGCGTTTTCCATCGTTATTTTACACAGGCGAACGAGTTTGGCAGGGATGTTGAAACTGCACATTGCTCTTTATAAATATATTGAGGAAACTGATATCGCTGTAATTGGTGAAGTTCAGAGTGTTTCCTTTTTTAAGTGCCGGGCAAATTATGCAAATTATTATCATCGGGCATGCTTTCTTCTAACCATATCTTGCTTATGAGTTGGTGCATAATAATAGCAAAGTCATGGCCTGCAGCTTTGAAGAGCTCCGCAGATAGGCCATATGCTCCGTCGGCTTTGTTGCTCTTAAGCTAAGATAAAGCTATTTTTATTTCATCCAGGCAGTAGAACTCGTTTCGTCATCGCAGTTGTACAGTGTGCAGAAATGGTTTTTCCATATTCTCAGCATCGACTTTGATTCTACTACGATGTTCCCTTGATCGTCTTTGCAAGCTTCAGTTCGAGCTCTGTAGCTTTTACAGTTTGCTTTTACCTTTTGTTAAAACTTTCAAACTTCATTCCTGCAACAACAGCTCTTCATTTCCTCCGTTGCGCGCTTCTCAAGATCCCTCTTTTTTTCTGAGAAGCCAGTGTTCCTCTTTCTTCTTCTGCTCGAAGAGCACATGGGCAATTCTGGTCCTCCTTTGCAGTGCCACCTTGTATGCTTCCTGTTAATCTGCGTGTCATTGCGGACAATCATCATCAAACCAGAAGTTTCGTTGTGATAGCCGTGTAAAACCCAGCACTTCAGTAGCGGCTTCCCTGATGGCATTTTTGCAATGTTGCTCCTGGTTATACTTATATTGAAAGAACAAAAGGAAATGAATCCAATTAAATTGAGTCTATTAATTTGATTAATTTACCAGCCAAAAAATAATCACTTCTACTGTGTACTTGGATACATTTGCTCTGTTACATGCATGTGTGTTGAATTTGTGTTACAAATTTAAAGTAAAAAAAACTATAAGGGAAAGCTTCAAAGGGTATATTATCATTTATTATTGTAAATGAAATTTTATAACAACAAAAATATAATCTTGATGTTGGTTCAGTTGTGGACTGAACATGACAAAAACCTTGAAGCCTTCGTGTGTTCAACTTCGTTCACATCGGAAGTGGGTAGAGTTTGTTGGTTGTGCGTTTCTAAATACCAAGTTTGGTTTTCACTTTAGCAACACGTACCATGGAATGTTATGATTATTCGACCCATAAACCATTTATATGGGGGAAGTTTGCGTCATGTATGGGTACTATTGCGTCTGCTTTGAGAATATCAGATTTTTGTACAATTTTTTTCGTTCTAGTAAGCTCAAGTCGTTTTTTTTTTTTTTTTTTTTTTTTTTTTTTTTTTTTTGTTTGCGTAAATACAATATTACAATATTCAATAATACCAACTTTAAAAATGCAATAAATAAAAAAAAGATATAAGGAAATCATTCTGTAACCAATAACGGTTAGTGTCGAATGATCCTTGTTTAAAAGAAGTAAATTAATTTTAAATGGGGTTAACGGTAAACATATTCATAATTTTTTTTTTTTAAGTAACTTTCAAGTTCTATATTATTATAAAAAGCCCAAATTAGTAGTGCAAAATATTTTTTTTCATAGTAAACTTAGTGAATGCCAAAAAGTGGTTCTTTTTATTTTACATAGTATCTAAATTAAAAATATACATTTTAATGATTGAAACTTAAACAGAAATATGATTCGTTATTCAATACTATATATAATTTTAATAAAAATATTTTTTTTTAAGTAAAGTTAATTAATAAATTTTTAACTTCTGAGCTATCCTTCGTGAAAAGCCATTTTTTCGCTTTTTTTAGAAAAATTTTTCTTTCTTTTAAAATTCTTATATAGTGTGGCAATTTATTAAAGAGTTTAGGTGCTGAGACAGTGAAAAAGTTGTAAGAGTGGGTCTTGTTTGAAGGTGGTACTTTGACTTAGGTTTTATTAAAGCTATATATTTTTGAGCTCCGAATTGAAGAACCACTTCTCATAAAGAACACTTTTATTACTTTATAAACATATAGATGTTTAAGGGGTAAGCTGCGGAGATCTTGGAATAAAGGCCATGTGCTGGTTAATCTGTTCTTATTACAAATTATTCTAATGATATAAAAAATAGAGAATGTGCTGCGATCAGTGCCTTGTTAGGGGATTTTTGTTCTGGGATGTCTTCTAAAGAGTAGCTTTCTTCAACTTCTTGCTTCATGTGGTGTGCTTAAGAAAGATGGTCCTGGGAACCGGATAGAGAACGATTGCAAGATATCAGCTGTACATCTTCTGGAGTTGAGATCGGCTGGATTTGTTTTTCCTGGGACATGTATCCTTTGTTCTGACTGCGAGAGTTCTTGAATCCTTGCTACTCTATTGGCAAACGAATTTGAACCATGAATATGATGGTTGGGAAGTCCATGCTAAAACTATCTGGAATTTCGGAATTATTTATGATGATGAAAGACTCACTATGGTCTTCTGGAGTATCTTGCAAAAGTCGTCAATGATTGGCACATAATTTTCTTAGCTCAAATTGACCCTTTGCTAATAGCACGATGATGTCTGTCTTAAACTGGTGAGCTTCAGAAAGGTCATTGGTGCCTGTCATGAAATTGTCTACATAGACTCCATTCAAAACAGCGTGGGATGCCTTGGAAAACTGAGCCTCTTCTTCCTTGGCTAACTGAACAATACACCTCGTGGCGAGGGAGCAGATGGCGTGCTGTAATTAATAGTTTTAAGAGATAATATTTAAGTTCTTGATTTGGCTCATCACGCCAAATTAGCATCTGGGAATTTCAGTTGTCTTCGTGAATGAGGATTTGCCAGAACATCTGACGTATAGGTAAGCGAATGTGCAAAAATTGATTAGAGTTGTAAATAAGTCAGGCTGTTTGGTTGGTCCAACCATAAGCAGATCATTCAGTAATAGATTTGTTGAAGTCCTTGCCGAGCCATCAAAGAATACTCTGTGCCTTGTGGATGAACTATCTGGCTTGATTACGCATTGGTGTGGTAAGAAGTAGTTTAAAGTTGGTATGGTTTTTATCTCTTGCAAATGACTAAGATTTCTAGCATCGTTAATAACTGCTCTGTAATGCTGCTGAAGTTCCGGTTAGGAAATGAGCTTGCGATCTAACGTTTTAAATCTACTGATAGCAGTATTAACTGAGTTTCTGAGTTTTGACGGAACTCGTAGAAACGGAACACGAACAATGAAGCGACCAGAGCTTGTTCGTGAGAAGGACTGCTGAAAGTGTTTCTCACATACTTCTTCTTCTTGGCTAAGAGTCCTTGAGCGAGATTTGTAGTCTTCAATCTCCCAGAATTTGAAGTATCTTTTCCAGACTTAAAAGACTTGGAAGTAATAAGAAAACTACCTCCTGGTGATACTTGTTCCGAGGGAAAGTTGCCCATTAATTGCTTGATTGATTTTGGTTTGACACGCTAGATTTGTTGAATTCTCGACGAGCTATTTTCAGCCCATCAAGAGGCCAGTACCCTTGACGAACTATGCCAGCGAGTGCATGTGGAACAGCATGAAGTGACTTAATGTGATAAAAAGAAAAAATACGATTAGTTAGAGAATTTATTTAAGATAAAATAATTTGATGTTTAGAATCATAACTAATGGGAGAGTTTTCTAAACCGCCTTGGTCTCGGGGCAAACATTCGCCGCCTTCAGATGGGAAAAGGTTTCGAAGATGACTTTTTTCATCATTTCTTCAGAATATTGAGGACGGTTATATTCATTTCTGAATTCTAAGAGCTACATTTTTAAGATTGAGCCATTATGAACGAGATTACTTTCTTCCACTGTTGGAAAAGTTTAAAGTATTGCGGTGGTTTAAGGTCTGCGTAATTTGTAATAAAAATGAAAGACGTACGCAAAAATTCATTCTTGTTTAGTAAGTGAGTTGTTGTAGTTTCAGCTATGATTCAAGAAAAGTGCAAGTGTGCTGCGACGAGTGCCTTGTTAGAGGATTTTTGTTTTGGGATGTCTTTTAAAGAGTAGATTTTTTCAACTCCTCGCCAACCTTCATGTGGTATGTCTAAGAAAAAAGAACTTTGGAAACTGATAGAGGACGATAGTAAGATATCAGTTGTACGTCCTCTGGAGATGAGATCGTGGATTTGTTTTTCCTGGGACCTGTCTCCATTGTTCTGACTGTGAGAGTTCTTGAATCCTTGCTACTCTATTAACGACGAATGTGACCCATGTAAAAATGGTTGGGAAATCCATGCTTAAACTATCTGTGAGTCTGTATGGTAGAAAATATCATAGAACTTAACTTAAAATATTGTCCAGGTGAAAGTTTTAGAAATCTTTTGGATCGATATATGTCGAGTACTAGAACAGTAAGTACACCGCTTTTCATGATCGCAACAAGAGGAGAATTTTGTTATGTGTTATCTGTTTTGGTTGCGGTTTGATACTCTTTGAGGTATAAGCTGAGGGAGCTTCAAGAGCGAAACATGATTTTTTATCTATGTTAAAGACTCGATTTTTCAAAACCTTCTTGAGCTCTTCATGTTTTGGAACCTATCTTGGGAACGAACATTATTCCATTTATCCAATGCCAGACTGTCTAATTTTGAGCAAACAAAGTAAATCATTGGATCATCCCAAGCGATGTAAGTGTGCTTAAGTGAACGTTCAGTTCGTCTAATAGTACACGCAGTTCCGTTGCCGAATTTCTAGTAACGAGTGGGAGTTTATGTTTATGTTTATGTTTAAGTGTTCATGAGCTATGACTTGACTTTTGTTCCATCGAGAAATGACAATCTCGAGCACTACTTGGTAATTATTTTTGGTAACTTCTAGAGCACGAATGCAGCTAAGTGCCTTTTTACTGAGCGTACAGCGATGTAAGTGAAATCTTGTAACGTGCCTCCAATTGTAGTTTTCAGCACCGTATTGTTGAACCAACCATGACTACCAATTCGTTAAACTCGTCACCAGACACTATTTGGTCGAAATCGCTTTATTAATTATTGTATTCATTTATTTTTACGCAATGAGCACTTCTTGCTGACTCATGCAATTTTTTACCTAATTTAATTTTTGTTAATTATGCAAAAATGTTAAATTTATTGTTGTGTATTGATTTATGCTAGAATATAAATAACAAAGAAATACTTTTCACTGTTTAATTAACAGCCAACCTTAAGACTTCTTTTTTATTCCAAGTGAGTCTGCTTGGACAACCAAACTTCGATCTACAAGTGTGATATTCTAGTTCTGTACTAGCATTATTAATCATCGTCAGGAAACAAGCAGTTGTTACTTACAGTAAAAACAATGTAAACATTTTGGTGACCCCGACTTGGTTGCTTCCCCCGCCAGCGGTAAGGGGCATTTCACAAAACAATATTTAATAACAGCGTTTGGCAGGGCTATACATTGACATAGCTATTCATATATTTTTTTATTTAGTGCGGAAGATATACATATATAAGCGTCCCCAGGGCTAAAACACTGGGAAAGATTCGTTACTACATATTTGAAAAAATCAAACAATTTAAACATACAAAGATGTCATTGACGGATGAGGAATCCCAGACTTTTGTCATTATATATATAGATTATAGCATAAGAGTAAGGAAAACTCAAAACAAATATTTCAAAGGATAGCGCATCAAGGAAAACTACGCATATATATGTATATAGATATGCTTTTGCGATAGTACAAGAGGTTCAAGAGCATTAAAATAGGTGCCTTCCCAACTAGTTATACCATATTGCATTTTTGAGTGAACAAGTCCGTAATAAATTTTTAACAACAGGGATTTAGAACAAAATGGTTTTAACAGATAGATATTTTGAGTATCTGACATCAAAAAACTTTTAAGCTGTGTTGTATGCACCTTCCAGTTAAAATTTTTATCAATTAAAATACCTAGGTATTCTTGACCAGCGTTGCAAAATTGTTGCTGAATATGTTGTAACCTTCGAAATCTGGTGAGCCGTGAATTGTAAGCGTCTCGTAGGCAGGGTTCTCGAAAAGATGTCAGTGCACGTCCTATCAGAAGGTGGCCTGGAATGAGAAGTTCTAGACCACTCGGTGATGATGAAAGTGGTGTGATTGAACGCGAATTCAGTATTACTTCGAGATGAGCGGTAGGTGTGCTAAGTTCCTCAAAGCAAAGAGATACATTGGCTGAGGTGACCTTGAAGGAATAAATCGCCACTCGATTCTGTAAACTCGACAAAGTTCTTGAATTTGTGTCAGGTTTTCCCCACCAAATAGTTTGAACAGTTCACGGAGGTCGTTTCGGGCGCCAACAAAGTTGGTCGCGTTGTCGCAGAATAATGTGCGACAAACGCTGCGTCGGTTGATGAAACTTCGAAGTCCTACAATGAACAAAGCAGTAGAAAGATCGCCGACTGCTTCAAAGTTTACTGTCTGAGCGCTTGACTTAAACGCATTTTTAAGAGGCCAAAAAAGTACACACCAGTTGTAAAAAAACGAACCCCCTGGTGATACTCGTTCCGAAGGAAGTTTTCCAATAAATTGATTGGTTGATTTTGGTTTGACACGAAACCAACGTTGGCGTTTGTTGAATACTCGACGCGCCATTTTCAGTCCATCAGGAGGCCAGCACTTTTGTCGAATTATGCCAAGGAGTGCCTGTGAAGCTGCATGAAGTGACTTTATGTAGTGATAAGAAAAAAATAAGATTAGTATGAGAATTTCTTTTAGGTAAAATTATTTGATGTTTAGAATCATAACTAATAGCAGCGTGTTCTTAACGGCCTTTTACTCGGAGCAAGCATTCGCCGCCTTTAAATGGGCAAAGATTTCAAAAACGACTAGTTTGATAATTTTTTTCTGAGTTTTGAAGGTCTGCAAAGTCTGCGCTATTTGTTATAAAAACTATAACATGCGCGAAAATTTGTTCTAGTTTAAGAAGTGAGTTGTGGTAGCTAACGTTAACTATGATGCAGTAAAATAGAGAATGTGCTGCGATCAGTGCCTTGTTAGGGGATTTTTGTTCTGGGATGTCTTCTAAAGAGTAGCTTTCTTCAACTTCTTGCTTCATGTGGTGTGCTTAAGAAAGATGGTCCTGGGAACCGGATAGAGAACGATTGCAAGATATCAGCTGTACATCTTCTGGAGTTGAGATCGGCTGGATTTGTTTTTCCTGGGACATGTATCCTTTGTTCTGACTGAGAGAGTTCTTGAATCCTTGCTACTCTATTGGCAAACGAATTTGAACCATGAATATGATGGTTGGGAAGTCCATGCTAAAACTATCTGGAATTTCGGAATTATTTATGATGATGAAAGACTCACTATGGTCTTCTGGAGTATCTTGCAAAAGTCGTCAATGATTGGCACATAATTTTCTTAGCTCAAATTGACCCTTTGCTAATAGCACGATGATGTCTGTCTTAAACTGGTGAGCTTCAGAAAGGTCATTGGTGCCTGTCATGAAATTGTCTACATAGACTCCATTCAAAACAGCGTGGGATGCCTTGGAAAACTGAGCCTCTTCTTCCTTGGCTAACTGAACAATACACCTCGTGGCTGAAAAGGGAGCAGATGGCGTGCTGTAATTAATAGTTTTAAAAGATAATATTTAAGTTCTTGATTTGGCTCATCACGCCAAATTAGCATCTGGGAATTTCAGTTGTCTTCGTGAATGAGGATTTGCCAGAACATCTGACGTATAGGTAAGCGAATGTGCGAAAATTGATTAGTGTTGTAAATAAGTCAGGCTGTTTGGTTGGTCCAACCATAAGCAGATCATTCAGTAATAGATTTGTTGAAGTCCTTGCCGAGCCATCAAAGAATACTCTGTGCCTTGTGAATGAACTTTCTGGCTTGATTACGCATTGGTGTGGTAAGAAGTAGTTTAAAGTTGGTATGGTTTTTATCTCTTGCAAATGACTAAGATTTCTAGCATCGTTAATAACTGCTCTGTTGCGCTCTAACGTTTTAAATCTACTGATAGCAGTATTAATTGAGTTTCTGAGTTTTGACGGAACTCGTAGAAACGGAACACGAACAATGAAGCGACCAGAGCTTGTTCGTGAGAAGGACTGCTGAAAGTGTTTCTCACATACTTCTTCTTCTTGGCTAAGAGTCCTTGAGCGAGATTTGTAGTCTTCAAGCTCCCAGAATTTTTGAAGTATCTTTTCCAGACTTAAAAGACTTGGAAGTAATAAGAAAACTACCTCCTGGTGATACTCGTTCCGAGGGAAAGTTGCCCATTAATTGCTTGATTGATTTTGGTTTGACACGCTGGATTTGTTGAATTCTCGACGAGCTATTTTCAGCCCATCAAGAGGCCAGTACCTTTGACGAACTATGCCAAAGAGTGCCTGTGGAACTGCATGAAGTGAATTAATGTGATAAAAAGAAAAAATACGATAAGTTAGAGAATTTATTTAAGATAAAATAATTTGATGTTTAGAATCATAACTAATGGGAGAGTTTTCTAAACCGCCTTGGTCTCAAGGAGTTCCTCAAAGCAAAGAGATACATTGGATGAGGTGACCTTGAAGGAATAAATCGCCACTCGATTCTGTAAACTCGACAAAGTTCTTGAATTTGTGTCAGGTTTTCCCACCAAATAGTTTGAACAGTTCACGGAGGTCGTTTCGGGCGCCAACAAAGTTGGTCGCGTCGGTTGATGAAACTTCGAAGTCCTACAATGAACAAAGCAGTAGAAAGATCGCCGACTGCTTCAAAGTTTACTGTCTGAGCGCTTGACTTAAACGCATTTTTAAGAGGCCAAAAAAGTACACACCAGTTGTAAGAAAACGAAGCTCCTGGTGATACTCTTTCCGAAGGAAGTTTTCCCATAAATTGATTGGTTGATTTTGGTTTGACACGAAACCAACGTTGGCGTTTGTTGAATACTCGACGCGCCATTTTCAGTCCATCAGGAGGCCAGCACTTTTGTCGAATTATGCCAAGGAGTGCCTGTGGAGCTGCATGAAGTGACTTAATGTATTAATAAGAAAAAAATAAGATTAGTATGAGAATTTCTTTTAGGTAAAATTATTTGATGTTTAGAATCATAACTAATAGCAGCGTTTTCTTAACGGCCTTTTACTCGGAGCAAACATTCGCCGCCTTTAAATGGGCAAAGGTTTCAAAAACGACTAGTTTGATAATTTTTTTCTGAGTTTTGAAGGTCTGCGAAGTCTGCGCTCTTTGTTATAAAAACTATAACATGCGCGAAAATTTGTTCTAGTTTAAGAAGTGAGTTGTGGTAGCTAACGTTAACTATGATGCAGTAAAATAGAGAATGTGCTGCGATCAGTGCCTTGTTAGGGGATTTTTGTTCTGGGATGTCTTCTAAAGAGTAGCTTTCTTCAACTTCTTGCTTCATGTGGTGTGCTTAAGAAAGATGGTCCTGGGAACCGGATAGAGAACGATTGCAAGATATCAGCTGTACATCTTCTGGAGTTGAGATTGGCTGGATTTGTTTTTCCTGGGACATGTATCCTTTGTTCTGACTGCGAGAGTTCTTGAATCCTTGCTACTCTATTGGCAAACGAATTTGAACCATGAATATGATGGTTGGGAAGTCCATGCTAAAACTATCTGGAATTTCGGAATTATTTATGATGATGAAAGACTCACTATGGTCTTCTGGAGTATCTTGCAAAAGTCGTCAATGATTGGCACATAATTTTCTTAGCTCAAATTGACCCTTTGCTAATAGCACGATGATGTCTGTCTTAAACTGGTGAGCTTCAGAAAGGTCATTGGTGCCTGTCATGAAATTGTCTACATAGACTCCATTCAAAACAGCGTGGGATGCCTTGGAAAACTGAGCCTCTTCTTCCTTGGCTAACTGAACAATACACCTCGTGGCTGAAAAGGGAGCAGATGGCGTGCTGTAATTAATAGTTTTAAAAGATAATATTTAAGTTCTTGATTTGGCTCATCACGCCAAATTAGCATCTGGGAATTTCAGTTGTCTTCGTGAATGAGGATTTGCCAGAACATCTGACGTATAGGTAAGCGAATGTGCGAAAATTGATTAGTGTTGTAAATAAGTCAGGCTGTTTGGTTGGTCCAACCATAAGCAGATCATTCAGTAATAGATTTGTTGAAGTCCTTGCCGAGCCATCAAAGAATACTCTGTGCCTTGTGAATGAACTTTCTGGCTTGATTACGCATTGGTGTGGTAAGAAGTAGTTTAAAGTTGGTATGGTTTTTATCTCTTGCAAATGACTAAGATTTCTAGCATCGTTTATAACTGCTCTGTAATGCTGCTGAAGTTCCGGTTAGGAAATGAGCTTGCGATCTAACGTTTTAAATCTACTGATAGCAGTATTGATTGAGTTTCTGAGTTTTGACGGAACTCGTAGAAACGGAACACGAACAATGAAGTGACCAGAGCTTGTTCGTGAGAAGGACTGCTGAAAGTGTTTCTCACATACTTCTTCTTCTTGGCTAAGAGTCCTTGAGCGAGATTTGTAGTCTTCAATCTCCCAGAATTTGAAGTATCTTTTCCAGACTTAAAAGACTTGGAAGTAATAAGAAAACTACCTCCTGGTGATACTCGTTCCGAGGGAAAGTTGCCCATTAATTGCTTGATTGATTTTGGTTTGACACGCTAGATTTGTTGAATTCTCGACGAGCTATTTTCAGCCCATCAAGAGGCCAGTACCCTTGACGAACTATGCCAGCGAGTGCCTGTGGAACTGCATGAAGTGACTTAATGTGATAAAAAGAAAAAATACGATTAGTTAGAGAATTTATTTAAGATAAAATAATTTGATGTTTAGAATCATAACTAATGGGAGAGTTTTCTTAACCGCCTTGGCCTCGGGGCAAACATTCGCCGCCTTCAAATGGGAAAAGGTTTCGAAGACGACTTTTTTCATCATTTCTTCAGAATATTGAGGACGGTTATATTCATTTCTGAATTCTAAGAGCTACATTTTTAAGATTGAGCCATTATGAACGAGATTACTTTCTTCCACTAATGGAAAAGTTTAAAGTATTGCGGTGGTTTAAGGTCTGCGTAATTTGTAATAAAAATGAAAGACGTACGCAAAAATTCATTCTTGTTTAGTAAGTGAGTTGTTGTAGTTTCAGCTATGATTCAAGAAAAGTGCAAGTGTGCTGCGACGAGTGCCTTGTTAGAGGATTTTTGTTTTGGGATGTCTTTTAAAGAGTAGATTTTTTCAACTCCTCGCCAACCTTCATGTGGTATGTCTAAGAAAAAAGAACTTTGGAAACTGATAGAGGACGATAGTAAGATATCAGTTGTACGTCCTCTGGAGATGAGATCGTGGATTTGTTTTTCCTGGGACCTGTCTCCATTGTTCTGACTGTGAGAGTTCTTGAATCCTTGCTACTCTATTAACGACGAATGTGACCCATGTAAAAATGGTTGGGAAATCCATGCTTAAACTATCTGTGAGTCTGTATGGTAGAAAATATCATAGAACTTAACTTAAAATATTGTCCAGGTGAAAGTTTTAGAAATCTTTTGGATCGATATATGTCGAGTACTAGAACAGTAAGTACACCGCTTTTCATGAACGCAACAAGAGGAGAATTTCGTTATGTGTTATCTGTTTTGGTTGCGGTTTGATACTCTTTGAGGTATAAGCTGTGGGAGCTTCAAGAGCGAAACATGATTTTTTATCTATGTTAAAGACTCGATTTTTCAAAACCTTCTTGAGCTCTTCATGTTTTGGAACCTATCTTGGGAACGAACATTATTCCATTTATCCAATGCCAGACTGTCTAATTTTGAGCAAACAAAGTAAATCATTGGATCATCCCAAGCGATGTAAGTGTGCTTAAGTGAACGTTCAGTTCGTCTAATAGTACACGCAGTTCCGTTGCCGAATTTCTAGTAACGAGTGGGAGTTTATGTTTATGTTTATGTTTAAGTGTTCATGAGCTATGACTTGACTTTTGTTCCATCGAGAAATGACAATCTCGAGCACTACTTGGTAATTATTTTTGGTAACTTCTAGAGCACGAATGCAGCTAAGTGCCTTTTTACTGAGCGTACAGCGATGTAAGTGAAACTTGTAACGTGCCTCCAATTGTAGTTTTCAGCACCGTATTGTTGAACCAACCATGACTACCAATTCGTTAAACTCGTCACCAGACACTATTTGGTCGAAATCGCTTTATTAATTATTGTATTCATTTATTTTTACGCAATGAGCACTTCTTGCTGACTCATGCAATTTTTTACCTAATTTAATTTTTGTTAATTATGCAAAAATGTTAAATTTATTGTTGTGTATTGATTTATGCTAGAATATAAATAACAAAGAAATACTTTTCACTGTTTAATTAACAGCCAACCTTAAGACTTCTTTTTTATTCCAAGTGAGTCTGCTTGGACAACCAAACTTCGATCTACAAGTGTGATATTCTAGTTCTGTACTAGCATTATTAATCATCGTCAGGAAACAAGCAGTTGTTACTTACAGTAAAAACACTGTAAACATTTTGGTGACCCCGACTTGGTTGCTTCCCCCGCCAGCGGTAAGGGGCATTTCACAAAACAATATTTAATAACAGCGTTTGGCAGGGCTATACATTGACATAGCTATTCATATATTTTTTTATTTAGTGCGGAAGATATACATATATAAGCGTCCCCAGGGCTAAAACACTGGGAAAGATTCGTTACTACATATTTGAAAAAATCAAACAATTTAAACATACAAAGATGTCATTGACGGATGAGGAATCCCAGACTTTTGTCATTATATATATAGATTATAGCATAAGAGTAAGGAAAACTCAAAACAAATATTTCAAAGGATAGCGCATCAAGGAAAACTACGCATATATATGTATATAGATATGCTTTTGCGATAGTACAAGAGGTTCAAGAGCATTAAAATAGGTGCCTTCCCAACTAGTTATACCATATTGCATTTTTGAGTGAACAAGTCCGTAATAAATTTTTAACAACAGGGATTTAGAACAAAATGGTTTTAACAGATAGATATTTTGAGTATCTGACATCAAAAAACTTTTAAGCTGTGTTGTATGCACCTTCCAGTTAAAATTTTTATCAATTAAAATACCTAGGTATTCTTGACCAGCGTTGCAAAATTGTTGCTGAATATGTTGTAACCTTCGAAATCTGGTGAGCCGTGAATTGTAAGCGTCTCGTAGGCAGGGTTCTCGAAAAGATGTCAGTGCACGTCCTATCAGAAGGTGGCCTGGAATGAGAAGTTCTAGACCACTCGGTGATGATGAAAGTGGTGTGATTGAACGCGAATTCAGTATTACTTCGAGATGAGCGGTAGGTGTGCTAAGTTCCTCAAAGCAAAGAGATACATTGGCTGAGGTGACCTTGAAGGAATAAATCGCCACTCGATTCTGTAAACTCGACAAAGTTCTTGAATTTGTGTCAGGTTTTCCCCACCAAATAGTTTGAACAGTTCACGGAGGTCGTTTCGGGCGCCAACAAAGTTGGTCGCGTTGTCGCAGAATAATGTGCGACAAACGCTGCGTCGGTTGATGAAACTTCGAAGTCCTACAATGAACAAAGCAGTAGAAAGATCGCCGACTGCTTCAAAGTTTACTGTCTGAGCGCTTGACTTAAACGCATTTTTAAGAGGCCAAAAAAGTACACACCAGTTGTAAAAAAACAAACCCCCTGGTGATACTCGTTCCGAAGGAAGTTTTCCAATAAATTGATTGGTTGATTTTGGTTTGACACGAAACCAACGTTGGCGTTTGTTGAATACTCGACGCGCCATTTTCAGTCCATCAGGAGGCCAGCACTTTTGTCGAATTATGCCAAGGAGTGCCTGTGGAGCTGCATGAAGTGACTTAATGTAGTGATAAGAAAAAAATAAGATTAGTATGAGAATTTCTTTTAGGTAAAATAATTTGATGTTTAGAATCATAACTAATGGGAGAGTTTTCTAAACCGCCTTGGTCTCGGGGCAAACATTCGCCACCTTCAAATGGGAAAAGGTTTCGAAGACGACTTTTTTCATCATTTCTTCAGAATATTGAGGACGGTTATATTCATTTCTGAATTCTAAGAGCTACATTTTTAAGATTGAGCCATTATGAACGAGATTACTTTCTTCCACTGTTGGAAAAGTTTAAAGTATTGCGATGGTTTAAGGTCTGCGTAATTTGTAATAAAAATGAAAGACGTACGCAAAAATTCATTCTTGTTTAGTAAGTGAGTTGTTGTAGTTTCAGCTATGATTCAAGAAAAGTGCAAGTGTGCTGCGACGAGTGCCTTGTTAGAGGATTTTTGTTTTGGGATGTCTTTTAAAGAGTAGATTTTTTCAACTCCTCGCCAACCTTCATGTGGTATGTCTAAGAAAAAAGAACTTTGGAAACTGATAGAGGACGATAGTAAGATATCAGTTGTACGTCCTCTGGAGATGAGATCGTGGATTTGTTTTTCCTGGGACCTGTCTCCATTGTTCTGACTGTGAGAGTTCTTGAATCCTTGCTACTCTATTAACGACGAATGTGACCCATGTAAAAATGGTTGGGAAATCCATGCTTAAACTATCTGTGAGTCTGTATGGTAGAAAATATCATAGAACTTAACTTAAAATATTGTCCAGGTGAAAGTTTTAGAAATCTTTTGGATCGATAATGTCGAGTACTAGAACAGTAAGTACACCGCTTTTCATGAACACGACAATAGGAGCATTTTGCTGTGTGTTATCTGTTTCGGTTGCGGTTTGATACTCTTTGAGGTATAAGCTGTGGGAGCTTCAAGAGCGAAACATGATTTTTTATCTATGTTAAAGACTCGATTTTTCAAAACCTTCTTGAGCTCTTCATGTTTTTGGAACCTATCTTGGGAACGAACATTATTCCATTTATCCAATGCCAGACTGTCTAATTTTGAGCAAACAAAGTAAATCATTGGATCATCCCAATATGCTGCAGGTCTACCAAGCGATGTAAGTGTGCTTAAGTGAACGTTCAGTTCGTCTAATAGTACACGCAGTTCCGTTGCCGAATTTCTAGTAACGAGTGGGAGTTTATGTTTATGTTTATGTTTAAGTGTTCATGAGCTATGACTTGACTCTTGTTCCATCGAGAAATGACAATCTCGAGCACTACTTGGTAATTATTTTTGGTAACTTCTAGAGCACGAATGCAGCTAAGTGCCTTTTTACTGAGCGTACAGCGATGGAAGTGAAATCTTGTAACGTGCCTCCAATTGTAGTTTTCAGAACCGTATTGTTGAACCAACCATGACTACCAATTCATTAAACTCGTCACCAGACACTATTTGGTCGAAATCGCTTTATTAATTATTGTATTCATTTATTTTTACGCAATGAGCACTTCTTGCTGACTCATGCAATTATTTACCTAATTTTATTTACCTATATTTTATTTTTGTTAATTATGCAAAAATGTTCAATTTATTATTGATTTATGCTAGAATATAAATAATAAAGAATACTTTTCACTGTTTAATTAACAGCCAACCTTAAGACTTCTTTTTTATTCCAAGTGAGTCTGCTTGGACAACCAAACTTCGATCTACAAGTGTGATATTCTAGTTCTGTACTAGCATTATCAATCATCGTCAGGGTACAAGAACCTTTGTCGATAAAGCAGTTGTTGTTTACAGTAAAAACACTGTAAACATTTTGGTGACCCCGACTTAGTTGCGGTAAGGGGCATTTCACAAAAAAATATTTAATAACAGCGTTTGGCAGGGCTATACATTGACATAGTTATTCAGATATTTTTTGATTTAGTGCGGGAGATATAACGGGTGATTGGAAAGATGCTCAGTATGCTTTGACATTTCATCATGAATAGACTTACTAACGAGCAACGCTTGCAAATCATTGAATTTTATTACCAAGAAAAGCCCTAGAAAAGTTGGCAGAAAATCCGCTTTTTTATCGACAAATTTTGTTCAGCGATGAGGCTCATTTCTGGTTGAATGGCTACGTAAATAAGCAAAATTGCCGCATGTGGAGTGAAGAGCAACCAGAAGCCGTTCAAGAACTGCCCATGCATCCCGAAAAATGCACTGTTTGGTGTGGTTTCCATAAATCGGACGTAAAGCGCGAAACACATTTCGAACCGAACACTGATTTTGGTAATAAAATTTAATGATTTGCAAGCGTTGCTCGTTAGTAAGTCTATTCATGATGAAATGTCAAAGCATACTGAGCATCTTTCTCTTTGACACCATGTCTGAAATCCCGCGTGATCTGTCAAATACTAATGCATGAAAATCCTAACCTCAAAAAAATCACCCGTTACATATATAAGCGTCCCCAGGGCTAAAACACTGGGAAAGATTCGTTACTACATATTTGAAAAAATCAAACAATTTAAACATACAAAGATGTCATTGACGGATGAGGAATCCCAGACTTTTGTCATTATATATATAGATTATAGCATAAGAGTAAGGAAAACTCAAAACAAATATTTCAAAGGATAGCGCATCAAGGAAAACTACGCATATATATGTATATAGATATGCTTTTGCGATAGTACAAGAGGTTCAAGAGCATTAAAATAGGTGCCTTCCCAACTAGTTATACCATATTGCATTTTTGAGTGAACAAGTCCGTAATAAATTTTTAACAACAGGGATTTAGAACAAAATGGTTTTAACAGATAGATATTTTGAGTATCTGACATCAAAAAACTTTTAAGCTGTGTTGTATGCACCTTCCAGTTAAATTTTTTATCAATTAAAATACCTAGGTATTCTTGACCAGCGTTGCAAAATTGTTGCTGAATATGTTGTAA
Organism: Platycheirus rosarum; assembly: GCA_963971375.1. NCBI lineage: Eukaryota > Metazoa > Arthropoda > Insecta > Diptera > Syrphidae > Platycheirus > Platycheirus rosarum. The sequence goes on along the minus strand of OZ020507.1, from coordinate 189,797,650 downwards.
CCTTCGAAATCTGGTGAGCCGTGAATTGTAAGCGTCTCGTAGGCAGGGTTCTGGAAAAGATGTCAGTGCACGTCCTATCAGAAGGTGGCCTGGAATGAGAGGTTCTAGACCACTCGGTGATGATGAAAGTGGTGTGATTGGAAGCGAATTCAGTATTACTTCGAGATGAGCGGTAGGTGTGCTAAGTTCCTCAAAGCAAAGAGATACATTGGCTGAGGTGACCTTGAAGGAATAAATCGCCACTCGATTCTGTAAACTCGACAAAGTTCTTGAATTTGTGTCAGGTTTTCCCCACCAAATAGTTTGAACAGTTCACGGAGGTCGTTTCGGGCGCCAACAAAGTTGGTCGCGTTGTCGCAGAATAATGTGCGACAAACGCTGCGTCGGTTGATGAAACTTCGAAGTCCTACAATGAACAAAGTAGTAGAAAGATCGCCGACTGCTTCAAAGTTTACTGTCTGAGCGCTTGACTTAAACGCATTTTTAAGAGGCCAAAAAAGTACACACCAGTTGTAAAAAAACGAACCTCCTGGCGATACTCGTTCCGAAGGTAGTTTTCCCATGAATTGATTGGTTGATTTTGGTTTGACACGAAACCAACGTTGGCGTTTGTTGAATACTCGACGCGCCATTTTCAGTCCATCAGGAGGCCAGCACTTTTGTCGAATTATGCCAAGGAGTGCCTGTGGAGCTGCATGAAGTGACTTAATGTAGTGATAAGAAAAAAATAAGATTAGTATGAGAAAGATGCTCAGTATGCTTTGACATTTCATCATGAATAGACTTACTAACGAGCAACGCTTGCAAATCATTGAATTTTATTACCAAGAAAAGCCCTAGAAAAGTTGGCAGAAAATCCGCTTTTTTATCGACAAATTTTGTTCAGCGATGAGGCTCATTTCTGGTTGAATGGCTACGTAAATAAGCAAAATTGCCGCATGTGGAGTGAAGAGCAACCAGAAGCCGTTCAAGAACTGCCCATGCATCCCGAAAAATGCACTGTTTGGTGTGGTTTCCATAAATCGGACGTAAAGCGCGAAACACATTTCGAACCGAACACTGATTTTGGTAATAAAATTTAATGATTTGCAAGCGTTGCTCGTTAGTAAGTCTATTCATGATGAAATGTCAAAGCATACTGAGCATCTTTCTCTTTGACACCATGTCTGAAATCCCGCGTGATCTGTCAAATACTAATGCATGAAAATCCTAACCTCAAAAAAATCACCCGTTACATATATAAGCGTCCCCAGGGCTAAAACACTGGGAAAGATTCGTTACTACATATTTGAAAAAATCAAACAATTTAAACATACAAAGATGTCATTGACGGATGAGGAATCCCAGACTTTTGTCATTATATATATAGATTATAGCATAAGAGTAAGGAAAACTCAAAACAAATATTTCAAAGGATAGCGCATCAAGGAATACTACGCATATATATGTATATAGATATGCTTTTGCGATAGTACAAGAGGTTCAAGAGCATTAAAATAGGTACCTTCCCAACTAGTTATACCATATTGCATTTTTGAGTGAACAAGTCCGTAATAAATTTTTAACAACAGGGATTTAGAACAAAATGGTTTTAACAGATAGATATTTTGAGTATCTGACATCAAAAAACTTTTAAGCTGTGTTGTATGCACCTTCCAGTTAAATTTTTTATCAATTAAAATACCTAGGTATTCTTGACCAGCGTTGCAAAATTGTTGCTGAATATGTTGTAACCTTCGAAATCTGGTGAGCCGTGAATTGTAAGCGTCTCGTAGGCAGGGTTCTCGAAAAGATGTCAGTGCACGTCCTATCAGAAGGTGGCCTGGAATGAGAAGTTCTAGACCACTCGGTGATGATGAAAGTGGTGTGATTGAACGCGAATTCAGTATTACTTCGAGATGAGCGGTAGGTGTGCTAAGTTCCTCAAAGCAAAGAGATACATTGGCTGAGGTGACCTTGAAGGAATAAATCGCCACTCGATTCTGTAAACTCGACAAAGTTCTTGAATTTGTGTCAGGTTTTCCCCACCAAATAGTTTGAACAGTTCACGGAGGTCGTTTCGGGCGCCAACAAAGTTGGTCGCGTTGTCGCAGAATAATGTGCGACAAACGCTGCGTCGGTTGATGAAACTTCGAAGTCCTACAATGAACAAAGCAGTAGAAAGATCGCCGACTGCTTCAAAGTTTACTGTCTGAGCGCTTGACTTAAACGCATTTTTAAGAGGCCAAAAAAGTACACACCAGTTGTAAAAAAACGAACCCCCTGGTGATACTCGTTCCGAAGGATGTTTTCCAATAAATTGATTGGTTGATTTTGGTTTGACACGAAACCAACGTTGGCGTTTGTTGAATACTCGACGCGCCATTTTCAGTCCATCAGGAGGCCAGCACTTTTGTCGAATTATGCCAAGGAGTGCCTGTGGAGCTGCATGAAGTGACTTAATGTAGTGATAAGAAAAAAATAAGATTAGTATGAGAATTTCTTTTAGGTAAAATTATTTGATGTTTAGAATCATAACTAATAGCAGCGTGTTCTTAACGGCCTTTTACTCGGAGCAAGCATTCGCCGCCTTTAAATGGGCAAAGATTTCAAAAACGACTAGTTTGATAATTTTTTTCTGAGTTTTGAAGGTCTGCAAAGTCTGCGCTATTTGTTATAAAAACTATAACATGCGCGAAAATTTGTTCTAGTTTAAGAAGTGAGTTGTGGTAGCTAACGTTAACTATGATGCAGTAAAATAGAGAATGTGCTGCGATCAGTGCCTTGTTAGGGGATTTTTGTTCTGGGATGTCTTCTAAAGAGTAGCTTTCTTCAACTTCTTGCTTCATGTGGTGTGCTTAAGAAAGATGGTCCTGGGAACCGGATAGAGAACGATTGCAAGATATCAGCTGTACATCTTCTGGAGTTGAGATCGGCTGGATTTGTTTTTCCTGGGACATGTATCCTTTGTTCTGACTGCGAGAGTTCTTGAATCCTTGCTACTCTATTGGCAAACGAATTTTAACCATGAATATGATGGTTGGGAAGTCCATGCTAAAACTATCTGGAATTTCGGAATTATTTATGATGATGAAAGACTCACTATGGTCTTCTGGAGTATCTTGCAAAAGTCGTCAATGATTGGCACATAATTTTCTTAGCTCAAATTGACCCTTTGCTAATAGCACGATGATGTCTGTCTTAAACTGGTGAGCTTCAGAAAGGTCATTGGTGCCTGTTATGAAATTGTCTGCATAGACTCCATTCAAAACAGCGTGGGATGCCTTGGAAAACTGAGCCTCTTCCTCCTTGGCTAACTGAACAATACACCTCGTGGCTGAAAAGGGAGCAGATGGCGTGCTGTAATTAATAGTTTTAAAAGATAATATTTAAGTTCTTGATTTGGCTCATCACGCCAAATTAGCATCTGGGAATTTCAGTTGTCTTCGTGAATGAGGATTTGCCAGAACATCTGACGTATAGGTAAGCGAATGTGCAAAAATTGATAAGTGTTGTAAATAAGTCAGGCTGTTTGGTTGGTCCAACCATAAGCAGATCATTCAGTAATAGATTTGTTGAAGTCCTTGCCGAGCCATCAAAGAATACTCTGTGCCTTGTGGATGAACTATCTGGCTTGATTACGCATTGGTTTTTATCTCTTGCAAATGACTAAGATTTCTAGCATCGTTAATAACTGCTCTGTAATGCTGCTGAAGTTCCGGTTAGCAAATGAGCTTGCGTTCTAACGTTTTAAAACCATTGATAGCAGTATTAATTGAGTTTCTGAGTTTTGACGGAACTCGTAGAAACGGAACACGAACAATGAAGCGACCAGAGCTTGTTCGTGAGAAGGACTGCTGAAAGTGTTTCTCACATACTTCTTCTTCTTGGCTAAGAGTCCTTGAGCGAGATTTGTAGTCTTCAAGCTCCTAGAATTTTTGAAGTATCTTTTCCAGACTTAAAAGACTTGGAAGTAATAAGAAAACTACCTCCTGGTGATACTCGTTCCGAGGGAAAGTTGCCCATTAATTGCTTGATTGATTTTGGTTTGACACGCTGGATTTGTTGAATTCTCGACGAGCTATTTTCAGCCCATCAAGAGGCCAGTACCTTTGACGAACTATGCCAAAGAGTGCCTGTGGAACTGCATGAAGTGAATTAATGTGATAAAAAGAAAAAATACGATTAGTTAGAGAATTTATTTAAGATAAAATAATTTGATGTTTAGAATCATAACTAATGGGAGAGTTTTCTTAACCGCCTTGGTCTCGGGGCAAACATTCGCCGCATTCAAATGGGAAAAGGTTTCGAAGACGACTTTTTTCATCATTTCTTCAGAATATTGAGGACGGGTATATTCATTTCTGAATTCTAAGAGCTACATTTTTAAGATTGAGCCATTATGAACGAGATTACTTTCTTCCACTGTTGGAAAAGTTTAAAGTATTGCGGTGGTTTAAGGTCTGCGTAATTTGTAATAAAAATGAAAGACGTACGCAAAAATTCATTCTTGTTTAGTAAGTGAGTTGTTGTAGTTTCAGCTATGATTCAAGAAAAGTGCAAGTGTGCTGCGACGAGTGCCTTGTTAGAGGATTTTTGTTTTGGGATGTCTTTTAAAGAGTAGATTTTTCAACTCCTCGCCAACCTTCGTGTGGTATGTCTAAGAAAAAAGAACTTTGGAAACTGATAGAGGACGATAGTAAGATATCAGTTGTACGTCCTCTGGAGATGAGATCGTGGATTTGTTTTTCCTGGGACCTGTCTCCATTGTTCTGACTGTGAGAGTTCTTGAATCCTTGCTACTCTATTAACGACGAATGTGACCCATGTAAAAATGGTTGGGAAATCCAACCATATAAATAAAATAAAATTCAATGATTTGCAAGCGTTGCTCGTTAGTAAGTCTATTCATGATGAAATGTCAAAGCATACTGAGAATCTTTTTCTTTGACACCATGTCTGAAATCCCGCGTGATCTGTCAAATACTAATGCATGAAAATCCTAACCTCAAAAAAATCACCCGTTACATATATAAGCGTCCCCAGGGCTAAAACACTGGGAAAGATTCGTTACTACATATTTGAAAAAATCAAACAATTTAAACATCCAAAGATGTCATTGACGGATGAGGAATCCCAGACTTTTGTCATTATATATATAGATTATAGCATAAGAGTAAGGAAAACTCAAAACAAATATTTCAAAGGATAGCGCATCAAGGAAAACTACGCATATATATGTATATAGATATGCTTTTGCGGTAGTACAAGAGGTTCAAGAGCATTAAAATAGGTGCCTTCTAAACTAGTTATACCATATTGCATTTTTGAGTGAACAAGTCCGTAATAAATTTTTAACAACAGGGATTTAGAACAAAATGGTTTTAACAGAGATATTTTGAGTATCTGACATCAAAAAACTTTTAAGCTGTGTTGTATGCACCTTCCAGTTAAATTTTTTATCAATTAAAATACCTAGGTATTCTTGACCAGCGTTGCAAAATTGTTGCTGAATATGTTGTAACCTTCGAAATCTGGTGAGCCGTGAATTGTAAGCGTCTCGTAGGCAGGGTTCTGGAAAAGATGGCAGTGCACGTCCTATCAGAAGGTGGCCTGGAATGAGAGGTTCTAGACCACTCGGTGATGATGAAAGTGGTGTGATTGGACGCGAATTCAGTATTACTTCGAGATGAGCGGTAGGTGTGCTAAGTTCCTCAAAGCAAAGAGATACATTGGCTGAGGTGACCTTGAAGGAATAAATCGCCACTCGATTCTGTAAACTCGACAAAGTTCTTGAATTTGTGTCAGGTTTTCCCCACCAAATAGTTTGAACAGTTCACGGAGGTCGTTTCGGGCGCCAACAAAGTTGGTCGCGTTGTCGCAGAATAATGTGCGACAAACGCTGCGTCGGTTGATGAAACTTCGAAGTCCTACAATGAACAAAGCAGTAGAAAGATCGCCGACTGCTTCAAAGTTTACTGTCTGAGCGCTTGACTTAAACGCATTTTTAAGAGGCCAAAAAAGTACACACCAGTTGTAAAAAAACGAACCTCCTGGTGATACTCGTTCCGAAGGTAGTTTTCCCATGAATTGATTGGTTGATTTTGGTTTGACACGAAACCAACGTTGGCGTTTGTTGAATACTCAACGCGCCATTTTCAGTCCATCAGGAGGCCAGCACTTTTGTCGAATTATGCCGAGGATTGCCTGTGGAGCTGCATGAAGTGACTTAATGTAGTAATAAGAAAAAATAAGATTAGTATGAGAATTTCTTTTAGGTAAAATTATTTGATGCTTAGAATCATAACTAATAGCAGCGTTTTCTTAACGGCCTTTTACTCGGAGCAACATTCGCCGCCTTTTAATGGGCAAAGGTTTCAAAAACGACTAGTTTGATAATTTTTTTCTGAGTTTTGAAGGTCTGCGAAGTCTGCGCTATTTGTTATAAAAACTATAACATGCGCGAAAATTTGTTCTAGTTTAAGAAGTGAGTTGTAGTAGCTAACGTTAACTATGATGCAGTAAAATAGAGAATGTGCTGCGATCAGTGCCTTGTTAGGGGATTTTTGTTCTGGGATGTCTTCTAAAGAGTAGCTTTCTTCAACTTCTTGCTTCATGTGGTGTGCTTAAGAAAGATGGTCCTGGGAACCGGATACGATTGCAAGATATCAGCTGTACATCTTCTGGAGTTGAGATCGGCTGGATTTGTTTTTCCTGGGACATGTATCCTTTGTTCTGACTGCGAGAGTTCTTGAATCCTTGCTACTCTATTGGCAAATGAATTTGAACCATGAATATGATGGTTGGGAAGTCCATGCTAAAACTATCTGGAATTTCGGAATTATTTATGATGATGAAAGACTCACTATGGTCTTCTGGAGTATCTTGCAAAAGTCGTCAATGATTGGCACATAATTTTCTTAGCTCAAATTGACCCTTTGCTAATAGCACGATGATGTCTGTCTTAAGCTGGTGAGCTTCAGAAAGGTCATTGGTGCCTGTCATGAAATTGTCTTCATAGACTCCATTCAAAACAGCGTAGTTTGCCTTGGAAAACTGAGCCTCTTCTTCCTTGGCTAACTGAACAATACACCTCGTGGCTGAAAAGGGAGCAGATGGCGTGCTGTAATTAATAGTTTTAAAAGATAATATTTAAGTTCTTGATTTGGCTCATCACGCCAAAGTAGCATCTGGGAATTTCAGTTGTCTTCGTGAATGAGGATTTGCCAGAACATCTGACGTATATGTAAGCGAATGTGCAAAAATTGATAAGTGTTGTAAATAAGTCAGGCTGTTTGGTTGGTCCAACCATAATCAGATCATTCAGTTATAGATTTGTTGAAGTCCTTGCCGAGCCATCAAAGAATACTCTGTGCCTTGTGGATGAACTATCTGGCTTGATTACGCATTGGTTTTTATCTCTTGCAAATGACTAAGATTTCTAGCATCGTTAATAACTGCTCTGTAATGCTGCTGAAGTTCCGGTTAGCAAATGAGCTTGCGTTCTAACGTTTTAAATCTATTGATAGCAGTATTAATTGAGTTTCTGAGTTTTGACGGAACTCGTAGAAACGGAACACGAACAATGAAGCGACCAGAGCTTGTTCGTGAGAAGGACTGCTGAAAGTGTTTCTCACATACTTCTTCTTCTTGGCTAAGAGTCCTTGAGCGAGATTTGTAGTCTTCAAGCTCCCAGAATTTTTGAAGTATCTTTTCCAGACTTAAAAGACTTGGAAGTAATAAGAAAACTACCTCCTGGTGATACTCGTTCCGAGGGAAAGTTGCCCATTAATTGCTTGATTGATTTTGGTTTGACACGCTGGATTTGTTGAATTCTCGACGAGCTATTTTCAGCCCATCAAGAGGCCAGTACCTTTGACGAACTATGCCAAAGAGTGCCTGTGGAACTGCATGAAGTGACTTAATGTGATAAAAAGAAAAAATACGATTAGTTAGAGAATTTATTTAAGATAAAATAATTTGATGTTTAGAATCATAACTAATGGGAGAGTTTTCTTAACCGCTTTGGTCTCGGGGCAAACATTCGCCGCATTCAAATGGGAAAAGGTTTCGAAGACAACTTTTAACATCATTTCTTCAGAATATTGAGGACGGGTATATTCATTTCTGAATTCTAAGAGCTACATTTTTAAGATTGAGCCATTATGAACGAGATTACTTTCTTCCACTGTTGGAAAAGTTTAAAGTATTGCGGTGGTTTAAGGTCTGCGTAATTTGTAATAAAAATGAAAGACGTACGCAAAAATTCATTCTTGTTTAGTAAGTGAGTTGTTGTAGTTTCAGCTATGATTCAAGAAAAGTGCAAGTGTGCTGCGACGAGTGCCTTGTTAGAGGATTTTTGTTTTGGGATGTCTTTTAAAGAGTAGATTTTTTCAACTCCTCGCCAACCTTCATGTGGTATGTCTAAGAAAAAAGAACTTTGGAAACTGATAGAGGACGATAGTAAGATATCAGTTGTACGTCCTCTGGAGATGAGATCGTGGATTTGTTTTTCCTGGGACCTGTCTCCATTGTTCTGACTGTGAGAGTTCTTGAATCCTTGCTACTCTATTAACGACGAATGTGACCCATGTAAAAATGGTTGGGAAATCCAACCATATAAATAAAATTAAATTCAATGATTTGCAAGCGTTGCTCGTTAGTAAGTCTATTCATGATGAAATGTCAAAGCATACTGAGAATCTTTTTCTTTGACACCATGTCTGAAATCCCGCGTGATCTGTCAAATACTAATGCATGAAAATCCTAACCTCAAAAAAATCACCCGTTACATATATAAGCGTCCCCAGGGCTAAAACACTGGGAAAGATTCGTTACTACATATTTGAAAAAATCAAACAATTTAAACATACAAAGATGTCATTGACGGATGAGGAATCCCAGACTTTTGTCATTATATATATAGATTATAGCATAAGAGTAAGGAAAACTCAAAACAAATATTTAAAAGGATAGCGCATCAAGGAAAACTACGCAATATATATGGGACATAATTCAACGCATCAAAACCCTTTGGAACCAGTTTCGAGACAACCGCAAGCAAGTAGATAGAGTACCAAAACATGACATACCATATTTTGTAGGAAAAACCTTTGAAAAGGTTTAACAGCTCTACAATGAGTTGATGATAATTCTTTAAAGCATTAAACCAACAACGAATCAAAATATAGAATAATGTGGCACGTCCAACCAAGACGCTTCAGTATCCAAACTAAAACCAGCATCTCGCACGTCAATACAAAATACAGACATTTCAGGCCTAATCAGAAGGCAACAGGCTCCAATCGAAGGCTTGGAAAAAGCATTCAATGGGACAGAAACACAGTAAAAAAGTCATTGGAATTTTACCAAATAAAAATAAAAACCATTGAGCATCATTGGGATGAAATTCTACACATTCACAATCAAGTATGTGAGCAGAAAGAGGAGCCAGCTCAGGACGGATACAACATCGAACAATTTCTCATGTTTGAAAGGCAAACCGAAGAGAAACTCATCAAATTATATGAGTTTACAAACCAAGCTCAAACGCCACACTCAAGTAATGGAATTAACACGAGTTCATCTACAAATTTAGCACTGCCAAACATTGTATTGCCAAATTCAATGACGACTATACGAAGTGGAGACAATTCCACGATCTTTTCATGGAGCTGACAATCGATCTTAAACTGTCAAAAGATATACTTTCTTAAGACGAGTTTGATTGGCGAAGCAGTTCAACTGATACGTCACATAGCACCCACAGAAGCAAATTACGAAGCAGCATGGAAAATAATTAAGGACCGATTCGAGAATGAACATTTATTAGTGAATTAGGTATTAAACAAACTAAGTGTACAGCCTATGGCATCAATTGAAAGCGCATCTATACGTGCATTGCACGACACCACTCAGGAATGTCTTCTCGCATTGGATGGCTTAAGAGTCGACACAAGCTCTTGGGATCCAATAATCATGTACATTCTTGTGAAAAAGCTTGATAAGAATACACACACGTTATGGGAGCAATCATTAAAAACTCCAAGAACACTTCAACCCTTAAAAGAATTTCGGGTATACTTGAAAACGCGCTTCCAATCATTAGAAGCGATTGGAACAAGGACTCAAAAAAAAGAATATGCCTAAGAGTCACAAAAAACAAGGCATTTCACGAGCATTGTAACCAACCACATCTATATCTCATGCATGTGTAGCTTGCAAGGGCAATCATCAGCTTTACAACTGTCAAAAATTCCTGGAGTTAAGCCCTAAAGATCGAATTACCTTAACAAAATCTACAAAACGATGTATGAATTGCTGCAAGAGTGGTCATTTTTCCCTTAAATGTACATCCGAAGGTTGCAGGCACTGCAGAAGGAAACACAAATACACTACTACACTTGGAACACGACAACAATGCAGTAGCTCCTAGTATTCCAGTGAAGAATCTATTAACATCAGGCACGTCTACAGTTCCCGACATCACGACAAACAATCAATCAATATCGCTAACCGCACAAGGCAATCAAGAATCTCTAGGATATTTTTTTTGTCCACTGCCATGATCATTCTAATGAATCAGCATGGCAAAACAATCGAATGTAGGGCAATAATAGATTCTGGATCCCAGTTAAACTCTAGCACGGAAAGAACTATGAAAAAACTTCAATTTACGCTAATATCTCAAGTACTTCAATAACAAGGTATTGGAAGAGCTACTCAACAAGCAAGGAGAAGAGTTAACATCCAATTAAGATCTCCTCTCAACGCATTTTCAATAAATATAGAAGCCCATGTTCTGTCAAGCATAATATCACATCGACCCAGCAGATTGTTTGACACATCATCCTGGAAAATTCAAGCAAATCTTCAACTTGCTGATCCAGTTTTCAACAAACCAGGCCTGATCGATGTTCTTATTGGAGCCAAGCTGTACTACTCACTTTTATCTGTGGGACAAATCCGTTTGGGAAAATCGTATCGAATATTACAAAACACAATATTAGGGGTTGACGAGAAATCGAGAAATTTTGACAATTAGAGGATCATCCATCCAATGAGAAGCAGTTAACAGCGGCTGAAAAACAATGTGAGTTATATTTTCGTCAAACAGCTAGAAGGAACAATAAGGGTCGACTTGTAGTAAGACTCCCATTTAAAGAAGATGCTAAGAATTTAGGCGAATCAAAAGATGTAGCATTCCGAAGATTTATATCCCTAGAAACAGCTTGTCCTGAGCTTGCTAACTCTCAGGACTTGAAGGCCCAATACATTGAGTTCATAGGTGAATATAAACGATTAAACCACATGGAAGAAATAAACATTCACAAGATAGACCAACCGAACTTCTTCTTGCCACCTCACTGCGTAGTCAAGCCAGATAGTAGCACCACAAAACGACCCACATATCTTTTAATGACATATTATTAGCTGGCCCAACAATTCCGGACGATGTTTTTTCAACGCTCATCAGATTTCGAATGACGAGATATGTATTCACGGTAGACATCGAGAAGATGTATCGGCAAATACTGATGCAAATCGGTCAAAATATACCTGTAGAAGATCGTGAAACTGAATTAAATTTTGACAATAGCATAGAAGAGGACGTGAAAACAGTTGGACTTACGTTGTTGCCGAAATCTGACGATTTATGTATCAAAACCAATTGGGTCGGAAAGGAAAGAATAACAAAAAGATCAGCATACTCCGACATAGCTCATCTCTTTGATCCTCTTGGATTAATGGCTCCAGTCATAGTCACTGCAAAACTGTTTCTTCAACAACTATGGGAGCTTCAGTTTGAATGGGATGCCGCTCTGCCACAAGAAATGCAAACCACATGGAATCACTTTCAGGAAGGGATAAAAATACTCCACAATATCAAAATACCCAGGCACGTTTTTTCTCACAGTATTTCTAACGACGTAAAATTCCATGTTTTTGCGGATGCGTCTGAAAAAGCTTATGGAGCAGCAGCTTATATTAAGAGCCCATGGGAAGGATAATGTAATCACAGTTCGACTACTATGTGCCAAATCCAGAGTAGCTCCGTCAAGGAACTATGTGCCGCAAAACTTGCTGCAGAATTGATGCATCGATTACAAAAATATCTAGATATTCAAAGAGAAAGAATTCAATAATGGAGTGATTCTGAGATCATGCTCAATTGGATAAACGCATCATCATCATCAACACTTCCAATCTTCATAGCTTATCGAATCTCAACCATTCAAAATATATAGTTCCACAGCAATGGCGGCATGTTAGCTCGAAGGAGAACCCTGCTGATATTAAGTCACGTGGAATAGCACCAGAACGCCTGCAAAACCACACACTTTGGTATTATGGTCCACGATTTTTACATGGAAAGTAATCGATTTGGCCACCCAAATTTGTCAAAAAACCTGAAATTTGTCATGAAAAAATACTACTATCCACCAGAAAAAACACAACAGAACATACATTTTTGGATCTACTCCATCATGGAAATTCGTTCAAGAGGGCACAGAGAATTATAGCCTTTTATGTTCCATTATAGAAACCTCATCCGGCCCAAGAAGCTTTTATCAGTACGAATAGCTTCCTTAATTGTGTTGATCTTGAGCAATTATGGAAGGATATGATCAAGCTAATACAGAAAGATAAATTTCATGATGACATACATCATTTTACAAGGCATAGTAAAGTATCAAAGAAAAGTTCACTCTCGAGTCTTACTCCATTCTTCGAAAAAGACGGAATCATTAGAGTTGGTGGAAGGCTCGAGTCCTCTGTGTTATCGTATGATGCCAAGCATCTAGTCTTAATACACAAAACTACTACTGCTTGATATCCATAAAGAGAACAATCACGCAGTGTCCTCAAGCCATATTAGCATTTGCTAGACAAAGATATTGGCCCATTTAACAAAAGACCATTGCCCGATCCATTGTACAAGGATGTGTTGAGTGTGCCAGAGCAAGGCCGAAACTCTTAACCCAACTAATGGGAAATCTCCCCGATGACAGGGTCCAACCAGCGAGACCATTTCTTAGTACAGGTATAGACTTTTGCGAGCCCATATGGACTCACTATAAGATCAGAGGAAAAAGACCACAAAAGTCATACATAGCAGTATTCTGTTGTTTCGCGACGAAGGCATGTCATCTAGAGCTCGTTAGTGATCTTCCTTCAAAAGGCTTCATTGGGGCATTGAAGAGATTTATGGCAAGACGAGGGCCCTGTAAAAACATTTACTGTGACAATGCAACGAATTTTTAGGAGCGAAGAATCAACAATTTAAGCTCCGAAATTTTATTAATTCAACCAAGAATCAAGAACGAATCACGAGCGTTTGTACAAGGAAAGAATGTAATTTTAACTTCATTCCTCCTCGTTCACCACAGCATCACTTACTTACGAAGAACTCGAAACTGCTGTAGTTGAAGCCATATTAATTTCACGACCAATCACGCCAATTTCAACGTCCCCATCTGACTTTGCTGCTCTGACGCCAGGACACTTTTTAATTGGAGAACCACTTAATTGTAACATTGACCGCAAGGCTACACGTCAGAGATCTTCACTTATAACAAGATGGAATTTGGTTACTCGTGGCAAAAATGAATTCTGGCGACGTTTGTCAAACGAGTATCTGAATCAGCTCCAATATAGATATAAATGGAAGGAAAGATGCCAAAATGTAGAACCAGAGATGATGGTTATATTAAGGGAAGATAGCCAACCAAGCCTTAAATGGCCTATAGGCAGAATTATTAACGCCGTTAACCATTAACCATCATGGTTAAGTAAGAGTGGCAGATATACAGACGGTATCTGGTGTGTTTCTACGAGCCCTACATCGACTAGCGGCCAGCACTTTTGTCGAATTATGCCGAGGATTGCCTGTGGAGCTGCATGAAGTGACTTAATGTAGTAATAAGAAAAAATAAGATTAGTATGAGAATTTCTTTTAGGTAAAATTATTTGATGCTTAGAATCATAACTAATAGCAGCGTTTTCTTAACGGCCTTTTACTCGGAGCAACATTCGCCGCCTTTTAATGGGCAAAGGTTTCAAAAACGACTAGTTTGATAATTTTTTTCTGAGTTTTGAAGGTCTGCGAAGTCTGCGCTATTTGTTATAAAAACTATAACATGCGCGAAAATTTGTTCTAGTTTAAGAAGTGAGTTGTAGTAGCTAACGTTAACTATGATGCAGTAAAATAGAGAATGTGCTGCGATCAGTGCCTTGTTAGGGGATTTTTGTTCTGGGATGTCTTCTAAAGAGTAGCTTTCTTCAACTTCTTGCTTCATGTGGTGTGCTTAAGAAAGATGGTCCTGGGAACCGGATAGAGAACGATTGCAAGATATCAGCTGTACATCTTCTGGAGTTGAGATCGGCTGGATTTGTTTTTCCTGGGACATGTATCCTTTGTTCTGACTGCGAGAGTTCTTGAATCCTTGCTACTCTATTGGCAAATGAATTTGAACCATGAATATGATGGTTGGGAAGTCCATGCTAAAACTATCTGGAATTTCGGAATTATTTATGATGATGAAAGACTCACTATGGTCTTCTGGAGTATCTTGCAAAAGTCGTCAATGATTGGCACATAATTTTCTTAGCTCAAATTGACCCTTTGCTAATAGCACGATGATGTCTGTCTTAAGCTGGTGAGCTTCAGAAAGGTCATTGGTGCCTGTCATGAAATTGTCTTCATAGACTCCATTCAAAACAGCGTAGTTTGCCTTGGAAAACTGAGCCTCTTCTTCCTTGGCTAACTGAACAATACACCTCGTGGCTGAAAAGGGAGCAGATGGCGTGCTGTAATTAATAGTTTTAAAAGATAGTATTTAAGTTCTTGATTTGGCTCATCACGCCAAAGTAGCATCTGGGAATTTCAGTTGTCTTCGTGAATGAGGATTTGCCAGAACATCTGACGTATAGGTAAGCGAATGTGCAAAAATTGATAAGTGTTGTAAATAAGTCAGGCTGTTTGGTTGGTCCAACCATAATCAGATCATTCAGTTATAGATTTGTTGAAGTCCTTGCCGAGCCATCAAAGAATACTCTGTGCCTTGTGGATGAACTATCTGGCTTGATTACGCATTGGTTTTTATCTCTTGCAAATGACTAAGATTTCTAGCATCGTTAATAACTGCTCTGTAATGCTGCTGAAGTTCCGGTTAGCAAATGAGCTTGCGTTCTAACGTTTTAAATCTATTGATAGCAGTATTAATTGAGTTTCTGAGTTTTGACGGAACTCGTAGAAACGGAACACGAACAATGAAGCGACCAGAGCTTGTTCGTGAGAAGGACTGCTGAAAGTGTTTCTCACATACTTCTTCTTCTTGGCTAAGAGTCCTTGAGCGAGATTTGTAGTCTTCAAGCTCCCAGAATTTTTGAAGTATCTTTTCCAGGCTTAAAAGACTTGGAAGTAATAAGAAAACTACCTCCTGGTGATACTCGTTCCGAGGGAAAGTTGCCCATTAATTGCTTGATTGATTTTGGTTTGACACGCTGGATTTGTTGAATTCTCGACGAGCTATTTTCAGCCCATCAAGAGGCCAGTACCTTTGACGAACTATGCCAACGAGTGCCTGTGGAACTGCATGAAGTGACTTAATGTGATAAAAAGAAAAAATACGATTAGTTAGAGAATTTATTTAAGATAAAATAATTTGATGTTTAGAATCATAACTAATGGGAGAGTTTTCTTAACCGCTTTGGTCTCGGGGCAAACATTCGCCGCATTCAAATGGGAAAAGGTTTCGAAGACAACTTTTAACATCATTTCTTCAGAATATTGAGGACGGGTATATTCATTTCTGAATTCTAAGAGCTACATTTTTAAGATTGAGCCATTATGAACGAGATTACTTTCTTCCACTGTTGGAAAAGTTTAAAGTATTGCGGTGGTTTAAGGTCTGCGTAATTTGTAATAAAAATGAAAGACGTACGCAAAAATTCATTCTTGTTTAGTAAGTGAGTTGTTGTAGTTTCAGCTATGATTCAAGAAAAGTGCAAGTGTGCTGCGACGAGTGCCTTGTTAGAGGATTTTTGTTTTGGGATGTCTTTTAAAGAGTAGATTTTTTCAACTCCTCGCCAACCTTCATGTGGTATGTCTAAGAAAAAAGAACTTTGGAAACTGATAGAGGACGATAGTAAGATATCAGTTGTACGTCCTCTGGAGATGAGATCGTGGATTTGTTTTTCCTGGGACCTGTCTCCATTGTTCTGACTGTGAGAGTTCTTGAATCCTTGCTACTCTATTAACGACGAATGTGACCCATGTAAAAATGGTTGGGAAATCCAACCATATAAATAAAATTAAATTCAATGATTTGCAAGCGTTGCTCGTTAGTAAGTCTATTCATGATGAAATGTCAAAGCATACTGAGAATCTTTTTCTTTGACACCATGTCTGAAATCCCGCGTGATCTGTCAAATACTAATGCATGAAAATCCTAACCTCAAAAAAATCACCCGTTACATATATAAGCGTCCCCAGGGCTAAAACACTGGGAAAGATTCGTTACTACATATTTGAAAAAATCAAACAATTTAAACATACAAAGATGTCATTGACGGATGAGGAATCCCAGACTTTTGTCATTATATATATAGATTATAGCATAAGAGTAAGGAAAACTCAAAACAAATATTTAAAAGGATAGCGCATCAAGGAAAACTACGCAATATATATGGGACATAATTCAACGCATCAAAACCCTTTGGAACCAGTTTCGAGACAACCGCAAGCAAGTAGATAGAGTACCAAAACATGACATACCATATTTTGTAGGAAAAACCTTTGAAAAGGTTTAACAGCTCTACAATGAGTTGATGATAATTCTTTAAAGCATTAAACCAACAACGAATCAAAATATAGAATAATGTGGCACGTCCAACCAAGACGCTTCAGTATCCAAACTAAAACCAGCATCTCGCACGTCAATACAAAATACAGACATTTCAGGCCTAATCAGAAGGCAACAGGCTCCAATCGAAGGCTTGGAAAAAGCATTCAATGGGACAGAAACACAGTAAAAAAGTCATTGGAATTTTACCAAATAAAAATAAAAACCATTGAGCATCATTGGGATGAAATTCTACACATTCACAATCAAGTATGTGAGCAGAAAGAGGAGCCAGCTCAGGACGGATACAACATCGAACAATTTCTCATGTTTGAAAGGCAAACCGAAGAGAAACTCATCAAATTATATGAGTTTACAAACCAAGCTCAAACGCCACACTCAAGTAATGGAATTAACACGAGTTCATCTACAAATTTAGCACTGCCAAACATTGTATTGCCAAATTCAATGACGACTATACGAAGTGGAGACAATTCCACGATCTTTTCATGGAGCTGACAATCGATCTTAAACTGTCAAAAGATATACTTTCTTAAGACGAGTTTGATTGGCGAAGCAGTTCAACTGATACGTCACATAGCACCCACAGAAGCAAATTACGAAGCAGCATGGAAAATAATTAAGGACCGATTCGAGAATGAACATTTATTAGTGAATTAGGTATTAAACAAACTAAGTGTACAGCCTATGGCATCAATTGAAAGCGCATCTATACGTGCATTGCACGACACCACTCAGGAATGTCTTCTCGCATTGGATGGCTTAAGAGTCGACACAAGCTCTTGGGATCCAATAATCATGTACATTCTTGTGAAAAAGCTTGATAAGAATACACACACGTTATGGGAGCAATCATTAAAAACTCCAAGAACACTTCAACCCTTAAAAGAATTTCGGGTATACTTGAAAACGCGCTTCCAATCATTAGAAGCGATTGGAACAAGGACTCAAAAAAAAGAATATGCCTAAGAGTCACAAAAAACAAGGCATTTCACGAGCATTGTAACCAACCACATCTATATCTCATGCATGTGTAGCTTGCAAGGGCAATCATCAGCTTTACAACTGTCAAAAATTCCTGGAGTTAAGCCCTAAAGATCGAATTACCTTAACAAAATCTACAAAACGATGTATGAATTGCTGCAAGAGTGGTCATTTTTCCCTTAAATGTACATCCGAAGGTTGCAGGCACTGCAGAAGGAAACACAAATACACTACTACACTTGGAACACGACAACAATGCAGTAGCTCCTAGTATTCCAGTGAAGAATCTATTAACATCAGGCACGTCTACAGTTCCCGACATCACGACAAACAATCAATCAATATCGCTAACCGCACAAGGCAATCAAGAATCTCTAGGATATTTTTTTTGTCCACTGCCATGATCATTCTAATGAATCAGCATGGCAAAACAATCGAATGTAGGGCAATAATAGATTCTGGATCCCAGTTAAACTCTAGCACGGAAAGAACTATGAAAAAACTTCAATTTACGCTAATATCTCAAGTACTTCAATAACAAGGTATTGGAAGAGCTACTCAACAAGCAAGGAGAAGAGTTAACATCCAATTAAGATCTCCTCTCAACGCATTTTCAATAAATATAGAAGCCCATGTTCTGTCAAGCATAATATCACATCGACCCAGCAGATTGTTTGACACATCATCCTGGAAAATTCAAGCAAATCTTCAACTTGCTGATCCAGTTTTCAACAAACCAGGCCTGATCGATGTTCTTATTGGAGCCAAGCTGTACTACTCACTTTTATCTGTGGGACAAATCCGTTTGGGAAAATCGTATCGAATATTACAAAACACAATATTAGGGGTTGACGAGAAATCGAGAAATTTTGACAATTAGAGGATCATCCATCCAATGAGAAGCAGTTAACAGCGGCTGAAAAACAATGTGAGTTATATTTTCGTCAAACAGCTAGAAGGAACAATAAGGGTCGACTTGTAGTAAGACTCCCATTTAAAGAAGATGCTAAGAATTTAGGCGAATCAAAAGATGTAGCATTCCGAAGATTTATATCCCTAGAAACAGCTTGTCCTGAGCTTGCTAACTCTCAGGACTTGAAGGCCCAATACATTGAGTTCATAGGTGAATATAAACGATTAAACCACATGGAAGAAATAAACATTCACAAGATAGACCAACCGAACTTCTTCTTGCCACCTCACTGCGTAGTCAAGCCAGATAGTAGCACCACAAAACGACCCACATATCTTTTAATGACATATTATTAGCTGGCCCAACAATTCCGGACGATGTTTTTTCAACGCTCATCAGATTTCGAATGACGAGATATGTATTCACGGTAGACATCGAGAAGATGTATCGGCAAATACTGATGCAAATCGGTCAAAATATACCTGTAGAAGATCGTGAAACTGAATTAAATTTTGACAATAGCATAGAAGAGGACGTGAAAACAGTTGGACTTACGTTGTTGCCGAAATCTGACGATTTATGTATCAAAACCAATTGGGTCGGAAAGGAAAGAATAACAAAAAGATCAGCATACTCCGACATAGCTCATCTCTTTGATCCTCTTGGATTAATGGCTCCAGTCATAGTCACTGCAAAACTGTTTCTTCAACAACTATGGGAGCTTCAGTTTGAATGGGATGCCGCTCTGCCACAAGAAATGCAAACCACATGGAATCACTTTCAGGAAGGGATAAAAATACTCCACAATATCAAAATACCCAGGCACGTTTTTTCTCACAGTATTTCTAACGACGTAAAATTCCATGTTTTTGCGGATGCGTCTGAAAAAGCTTATGGAGCAGCAGCTTATATTAAGAGCCCATGGGAAGGATAATGTAATCACAGTTCGACTACTATGTGCCAAATCCAGAGTAGCTCCGTCAAGGAACTATGTGCCGCAAAACTTGCTGCAGAATTGATGCATCGATTACAAAAATATCTAGATATTCAAAGAGAAAGAATTCAATAATGGAGTGATTCTGAGATCATGCTCAATTGGATAAACGCATCATCATCATCAACACTTCCAATCTTCATAGCTTATCGAATCTCAACCATTCAAAATATATAGTTCCACAGCAATGGCGGCATGTTAGCTCGAAGGAGAACCCTGCTGATATTAAGTCACGTGGAATAGCACCAGAACGCCTGCAAAACCACACACTTTGGTATTATGGTCCACGATTTTTACATGGAAAGTAATCGATTTGGCCACCCAAATTTGTCAAAAAACCTGAAATTTGTCATGAAAAAATACTACTATCCACCAGAAAAAACACAACAGAACATACATTTTTGGATCTACTCCATCATGGAAATTCGTTCAAGAGGGCACAGAGAATTATAGCCTTTTATGTTCCATTATAGAAACCTCATCCGGCCCAAGAAGCTTTTATCAGTACGAATAGCTTCCTTAATTGTGTTGATCTTGAGCAATTATGGAAGGATATGATCAAGCTAATACAGAAAGATAAATTTCATGATGACATACATCATTTTACAAGGCATAGTAAAGTATCAAAGAAAAGTTCACTCTCGAGTCTTACTCCATTCTTCGAAAAAGACGGAATCATTAGAGTTGGTGGAAGGCTCGAGTCCTCTGTGTTATCGTATGATGCCAAGCATCTAGTCTTAATACACAAAACTACTACTGCTTGATATCCATAAAGAGAACAATCACGCAGTGTCCTCAAGCCATATTAGCATTTGCTAGACAAAGATATTGGCCCATTTAACAAAAGACCATTGCCCGATCCATTGTACAAGGATGTGTTGAGTGTGCCAGAGCAAGGCCGAAACTCTTAACCCAACTAATGGGAAATCTCCCCGATGACAGGGTCCAACCAGCGAGACCATTTCTTAGTACAGGTATAGACTTTTGCGAGCCCATATGGACTCACTATAAGATCAGAGGAAAAAGACCACAAAAGTCATACATAGCAGTATTCTGTTGTTTCGCGACGAAGGCATGTCATCTAGAGCTCGTTAGTGATCTTCCTTCAAAAGGCTTCATTGGGGCATTGAAGAGATTTATGGCAAGACGAGGGCCCTGTAAAAACATTTACTGTGACAATGCAACGAATTTTTAGGAGCGAAGAATCAACAATTTAAGCTCCGAAATTTTATTAATTCAACCAAGAATCAAGAACGAATCACGAGCGTTTGTACAAGGAAAGAATGTAATTTTAACTTCATTCCTCCTCGTTCACCACAGCATCACTTACTTACGAAGAACTCGAAACTGCTGTAGTTGAAGCCATATTAATTTCACGACCAATCACGCCAATTTCAACGTCCCCATCTGACTTTGCTGCTCTGACGCCAGGACACTTTTTAATTGGAGAACCACTTAATTGTAACATTGACCGCAAGGCTACACGTCAGAGATCTTCACTTATAACAAGATGGAATTTGGTTACTCGTGGCAAAAATGAATTCTGGCGACGTTTGTCAAACGAGTATCTGAATCAGCTCCAATATAGATATAAATGGAAGGAAAGATGCCAAAATGTAGAACCAGAGATGATGGTTATATTAAGGGAAGATAGCCAACCAAGCCTTAAATGGCCTATAGGCAGAATTATTAACGCCGTTAACCATTAACCATCATGGTTAAGTAAGAGTGGCAGATATACAGACGGTATCTGGTGTGTTTCTACGAGCCCTACATCGACTAGCGGCCAGCACTTTTGTCGAATTATGCCGAGGATTGCCTGTGGAGCTGCATGAAGTGACTTAATGTAGTAATAAGAAAAAATAAGATTAGTATGAGAATTTCTTTTAGGTAAAATTATTTGATGCTTAGAATCATAACTAATAGCAGCGTTTTCTTAACGGCCTTTTACTCGGAGCAACATTCGCCGCCTTTTAATGGGCAAAGGTTTCAAAAACGACTAGTTTGATAATTTTTTTCTGAGTTTTGAAGGTCTGCGAAGTCTGCGCTATTTGTTATAAAAACTATAACATGCGCGAAAATTTGTTCTAGTTTAAGAAGTGAGTTGTAGTAGCTAACGTTAACTATGATGCAGTAAAATAGAGAATGTGCTGCGATCAGTGCCTTGTTAGGGGATTTTTGTTCTGGGATGTCTTCTAAAGAGTAGCTTTCTTCAACTTCTTGCTTCATGTGGTGTGCTTAAGAAAGATGGTCCTGGGAACCGGATAGAGAACGATTGCAAGATATCAGCTGTACATCTTCTGGAGTTGAGATCGGCTGGATTTGTTTTTCCTGGGACATGTATCCTTTGTTCTGACTGCGAGAGTTCTTGAATCCTTGCTACTCTATTGGCAAATGAATTTGAACCATGAATATGATGGTTGGGAAGTCCATGCTAAAACTATCTGGAATTTCGGAATTATTTATGATGATGAAAGACTCACTATGGTCTTCTGGAGTATCTTGCAAAAGTCGTCAATGATTGGCACATAATTTTCTTAGCTCAAATTGACCCTTTGCTAATAGCACGATGATGTCTGTCTTAAGCTGGTGAGCTTCAGAAAGGTCATTGGTGCCTGTCATGAAATTGTCTTCATAGACTCCATTCAAAACAGCGTAGTTTGCCTTGGAAAACTGAGCCTCTTCTTCCTTGGCTAACTGAACAATACACCTCGTGGCTGAAAAGGGAGCAGATGGCGTGCTGTAATTAATAGTTTTAAAAGATAGTATTTAAGTTCTTGATTTGGCTCATCACGCCAAAGTAGCATCTGGGAATTTCAGTTGTCTTCGTGAATGAGGATTTGCCAGAACATCTGACGTATAGGTAAGCGAATGTGCAAAAATTGATAAGTGTTGTAAATAAGTCAGGCTGTTTGGTTGGTCCAACCATAATCAGATCATTCAGTTATAGATTTGTTGAAGTCCTTGCCGAGCCATCAAAGAATACTCTGTGCCTTGTGGATGAACTATCTGGCTTGATTACGCATTGGTTTTTATCTCTTGCAAATGACTAAGATTTCTAGCATCGTTAATAACTGCTCTGTAATGCTGCTGAAGTTCCGGTTAGCAAATGAGCTTGCGTTCTAACGTTTTAAATCTATTGATAGCAGTATTAATTGAGTTTCTGAGTTTTGACGGAACTCGTAGAAACGGAACACGAACAATGAAGCGACCAGAGCTTGTTCGTGAGAAGGACTGCTGAAAGTGTTTCTCACATACTTCTTCTTCTTGGCTAAGAGTCCTTGAGCGAGATTTGTAGTCTTCAAGCTCCCAGAATTTTTGAAGTATCTTTTCCAGGCTTAAAAGACTTGGAAGTAATAAGAAAACTACCTCCTGGTGATACTCGTTCCGAGGGAAAGTTGCCCATTAATTGCTTGATTGATTTTGGTTTGACACGCTGGATTTGTTGAATTCTCGACGAGCTATTTTCAGCCCATCAAGAGGCCAGTACCTTTGACGAACTATGCCAACGAGTGCCTGTGGAACTGCATGAAGTGACTTAATGTGATAAAAAGAAAAAATACGATTAGTTAGAGAATTTATTTAAGATAAAATAATTTGATGTTTAGAATCATAACTAATGGGAGAGTTTTCTTAACCGCTTTGGTCTCGGGGCAAACATTCGCCGCATTCAAATGGGAAAAGGTTTCGAAGACAACTTTTAACATCATTTCTTCAGAATATTGAGGACGGGTATATTCATTTCTGAATTCTAAGAGCTACATTTTTAAGATTGAGCCATTATGAACGAGATTACTTTCTTCCACTGTTGGAAAAGTTTAAAGTATTGCGGTGGTTTAAGGTCTGCGTAATTTGTAATAAAAATGAAAGACGTACGCAAAAATTCATTCTTGTTTAGTAAGTGAGTTGTTGTAGTTTCAGCTATGATTCAAGAAAAGTGCAAGTGTGCTGCGACGAGTGCCTTGTTAGAGGATTTTTGTTTTGGGATGTCTTTTAAAGAGTAGATTTTTTCAACTCCTCGCCAACCTTCATGTGGTATGTCTAAGAAAAAAGAACTTTGGAAACTGATAGAGGACGATAGTAAGATATCAGTTGTACGTCCTCTGGAGATGAGATCGTGGATTTGTTTTTCCTGGGACCTGTCTCCATTGTTCTGACTGTGAGAGTTCTTGAATCCTTGCTACTCTATTAACGACGAATGTGACCCATGTAAAAATGGTTGGGAAATCCAACCATATAAATAAAATTAAATTCAATGATTTGCAAGCGTTGCTCGTTAGTAAGTCTATTCATGATGAAATGTCAAAGCATACTGAGAATCTTTTTCTTTGACACCATGTCTGAAATCCCGCGTGATCTGTCAAATACTAATGCATGAAAATCCTAACCTCAAAAAAATCACCCGTTACATATATAAGCGTCCCCAGGGCTAAAACACTGGGAAAGATTCGTTACTACATATTTGAAAAAATCAAACAATTTAAACATACAAAGATGTCATTGACGGATGAGGAATCCCAGACTTTTGTCATTATATATATAGATTATAGCATAAGAGTAAGGAAAACTCAAAACAAATATTTAAAAGGATAGCGCATCAAGGAAAACTACGCAATATATATGGGACATAATTCAACGCATCAAAACCCTTTGGAACCAGTTTCGAGACAACCGCAAGCAAGTAGATAGAGTACCAAAACATGACATACCATATTTTGTAGGAAAAACCTTTGAAAAGGTTTAACAGCTCTACAATGAGTTGATGATAATTCTTTAAAGCATTAAACCAACAACGAATCAAAATATAGAATAATGTGGCACGTCCAACCAAGACGCTTCAGTATCCAAACTAAAACCAGCATCTCGCACGTCAATACAAAATACAGACATTTCAGGCCTAATCAGAAGGCAACAGGCTCCAATCGAAGGCTTGGAAAAAGCATTCAATGGGACAGAAACACAGTAAAAAAGTCATTGGAATTTTACCAAATAAAAATAAAAACCATTGAGCATCATTGGGATGAAATTCTACACATTCACAATCAAGTATGTGAGCAGAAAGAGGAGCCAGCTCAGGACGGATACAACATCGAACAATTTCTCATGTTTGAAAGGCAAACCGAAGAGAAACTCATCAAATTATATGAGTTTACAAACCAAGCTCAAACGCCACACTCAAGTAATGGAATTAACACGAGTTCATCTACAAATTTAGCACTGCCAAACATTGTATTGCCAAATTCAATGACGACTATACGAAGTGGAGACAATTCCACGATCTTTTCATGGAGCTGACAATCGATCTTAAACTGTCAAAAGATATACTTTCTTAAGACGAGTTTGATTGGCGAAGCAGTTCAACTGATACGTCACATAGCACCCACAGAAGCAAATTACGAAGCAGCATGGAAAATAATTAAGGACCGATTCGAGAATGAACATTTATTAGTGAATTAGGTATTAAACAAACTAAGTGTACAGCCTATGGCATCAATTGAAAGCGCATCTATACGTGCATTGCACGACACCACTCAGGAATGTCTTCTCGCATTGGATGGCTTAAGAGTCGACACAAGCTCTTGGGATCCAATAATCATGTACATTCTTGTGAAAAAGCTTGATAAGAATACACACACATTATGGGAGCAATCATTAAAAACTCCAAGAACACTTCAACCCTTAAAAGAATTTCGGGTATACTTGAAAACGCGCTTCCAATCATTAGAAGCGATTGGAACAAGGACTCAAAAAAAAGAATATGCCTAAGAGTCACAAAAAACAAGGCATTTCACGAGCATTGTAACCAACCACATCTATATCTCATGCATGTGTAGCTTGCAAGGGCAATCATCAGCTTTACAACTGTCAAAAATTCCTGGAGTTAAGCCCTAAAGATCGAATTACCTTAACAAAATCTACAAAACGATGTATGAATTGCTGCAAGAGTGGTCATTTTTCCCTTAAATGTACATCCGAAGGTTGCAGGCACTGCAGAAGGAAACACAAATACACTACTACACTTGGAACACGACAACAATGCAGTAGCTCCTAGTATTCCAGTGAAGAATCTATTAACATCAGGCACGTCTACAGTTCCCGACATCACGACAAACAATCAATCAATATCGCTAACCGCACAAGGCAATCAAGAATCTCTAGGATATTTTTTTTGTCCACTGCCATGATCATTCTAATGAATCAGCATGGCAAAACAATCGAATGTAGGGCAATAATAGATTCTGGATCCCAGTTAAACTCTAGCACGGAAAGAACTATGAAAAAACTTCAATTTACGCTAATATCTCAAGTACTTCAATAACAAGGTATTGGAAGAGCTACTCAACAAGCAAGGAGAAGAGTTAACATCCAATTAAGATCTCCTCTCAACGCATTTTCTATAAATATAGAAGCCCATGTTCTGTCAAGCATAATATCACATCGACCCAGCAGATTGTTTGACACATCATCCTGGAAAATTCAAGCAAATCTTCAACTTGCTGATCCAGTTTTCAACAAACCAGGCCTGATCGATGTTCTTATTGGAGCCAAGCTGTACTACTCACTTTTATCTGTGGGACAAATCCGTTTGGGAAAATCGTATCGAATATTACAAAACACAATATTAGGGGTTGACGGTCGCTGGAAAAATTGATGACGACCACAATTCAAACATCGTGTGCGGTATATGCAGTGCAGACGAAACACTTGACCTTCAAATCGAGAAATTTTGACAATTAGAGGATCATCCATCCAATGAGAAGCAGTTAACAGCGGCTGAAAAACAATGTGAGTTATATTTTCGTCAAACAGCTAGAAGGAACAATAAGGGTCGACTCGTAGTAAGACTCCCATTTAAAGAAGATGCTAAGAATTTAGGCGAATCAAAAGATGTAGCATTCCGAAGATTTATATCCCTAGAAACAGCTTGTCCTGAGCTTGCTAACTCTCAGGACTTGAAGGCCCAATACATTGAGTTCATAGGTGAATATAAACGATTAAACCACATGGAAGAAATAAACATTCACAAGATAGACCAACCGAACTTCTTCTTGCCACCTCACTGCGTAGTCAAGCCAGATAGTAGCACCACAAAACGACCCACATATCTTTTAATGACATATTATTAGCTGGCCCAACAATTCCGGACGATGTTTTTTCAACGCTCATCAGATTTCGAATGACGAGATATGTATTCACGGTAGACATCGAGAAGATGTATCGGCAAATACTGATGCAAATCGGTCAAAATATACCTGTAGAAGATCGTGAAACTGAATTAAATTTTGACAATAGCATAGAAGAGGACGTGAAAACAGTTGGACTTACGTTGTTGCCGAAATCTGACGATTTATGTATCAAAACCAATTGGGTCGGAAAGGAAAGAATAACAAAAAGATCAGCATACTCCGACATAGCTCATCTCTTTGATCCTCTTGGATTAATGGCTCCAGTCATAGTCACTGCAAAACTGTTTCTTCAACAACTATGGGAGCTTCAGTTTGAATGGGATGCCGCTCTGCCACAAGAAATGCAAACCACATGGAATCACTTTCAGGAAGGGATAAAAATACTCCACAATATCAAAATACCCAGGCACGTTTTTTCTCACAGTATTTCTAACGACGTAAAATTCCATGTTTTTGCGGATGCGTCTGAAAAAGCTTATGGAGCAGCAGCTTATATTAAGAGCCCATGGGAAGGATAATGTAATCACAGTTCGACTACTATGTGCCAAATCCAGAGTAGCTCCGTCAAGGAACTATGTGCCGCAAAACTTGCTGCAGAATTGATGCATCGATTACAAAAATATCTAGATATTCAAAGAGAAAGAATTCAATAATGGAGTGATTCTGAGATCATGCTCAATTGGATAAACGCATCATCATCATCAACACTTCCAATCTTCATAGCTTATCGAATCTCAACCATTCAAAATATATAGTTCCACAGCAATGGCGGCATGTTAGCTCGAAGGAGAACCCTGCTGATATTAAGTCACGTGGAATAGCACCAGAACGCCTGCAAAACCACACACTTTGGTATTATGGTCCACGATTTTTACATGGAAAGTAATCGATTTGGCCACCCAAATTTGTCAAAAAACCTGAAATTTGTCATGAAAAAATACTACTATCCACCAGAAAAAACACAACAGAACATACATTTTTGGATCTACTCCATCATGGAAATTCGTTCAAGAGGGCACAGAGAATTATAGCCTTTTATGTTCCATTATAGAAACCTCATCCGGCCCAAGAAGCTTTTATCAGTACGAATAGCTTCCTTAATTGTGTTGATCTTGAGCAATTATGGAAGGATATGATCAAGCTAATACAGAAAGATAAATTTCATGATGACATACATCATTTTACAAGGCATAGTAAAGTATCAAAGAAAAGTTCACTCTCGAGTCTTACTCCATTCTTCGAAAAAGACGGAATCATTAGAGTTGGTGGAAGGCTCGAGTCCTCTGTGTTATCGTATGATGCCAAGCATCTAGTCTTAATACACAAAACTACTACTGCTTGATATCCATAAAGAGAACAATCACGCAGTGTCCTCAAGCCATATTAGCATTTGCTAGACAAAGATATTGGCCCATTTAACAAAAGACCATTGCCCGATCCATTGTACAAGGATGTGTTGAGTGTGCCAGAGCAAGGCCGAAACTCTTAACCCAACTAATGGGAAATCTCCCCGATGACAGGGTCCAACCAGCGAGACCATTTCTTAGTACAGGTATAGACTTTTGCGAGCCCATATGGACTCACTATAAGATCAGAGGAAAAAGACCACAAAAGTCATACATAGCAGTATTCTGTTGTTTCGCGACGAAGGCATGTCATCTAGAGCTCGTTAGTGATCTTCCTTCAAAAGGCTTCATTGGGGCATTGAAGAGATTTATGGCAAGACGAGGGCCCTGTAAAAACATTTACTGTGACAATGCAACGAATTTTTAGGAGCGAAGAATCAACAATTTAAGCTCCGAAATTTTATTAATTCAACCAAGAATCAAGAACGAATCACGAGCGTTTGTACAAGGAAAGAATGTAATTTTAACTTCATTCCTCCTCGTTCACCACAGCATCACTTACTTACGAAGAACTCGAAACTGCTGTAGTTGAAGCCATATTAATTTCACGACCAATCACGCCAATTTCAACGTCCCCATCTGACTTTGCTGCTCTGACGCCAGGACACTTTTTAATTGGAGAACCACTTAATTGTAACATTGACCGCAAGGCTACACGTCAGAGATCTTCACTTATAACAAGATGGAATTTGGTTACTCGTGGCAAAAATGAATTCTGGCGACGTTTGTCAAACGAGTATCTGAATCAGCTCCAATATAGATATAAATGGAAGGAAAGATGCCAAAATGTAGAACCAGGGATGATGGTTATATTAAGGGAAGATAACCAACCAAGCCTTAAATGGCCTATAGGCAGAATTATTAACGCCGTTAACCATTCACCATCATGGTTAAGTAAGAGTGGCAGATATACAGACGGTATCTGGTGTGTTTCGACGAGCCCTACATCGACTAGCACCACTACCTATACAACAGCAAATCCCAACTGATGAGCCATCCAGCAATGAATATGAAATGGCACAGCAACGAAGCAAGGAAACTGCAGCACCATTAATTGGAATTAACCAAACATTATCTAAAGCTCCGACAGAAAGTTCTTCCTCAGAGCGAAAGCTGAAACATGATGATCCAGAAGAGGTTAATGAACCCTCGTCAACCAAGACATCGAAAGAACGAACAAGACAAGGTACACATTCAATTAGGCCTTCATTATCCACCTTGCTACTCATAAGCCTTCTACTTCCGATAATATTAACAAATGATATAAAGGTCACACATTTCAACACATCGGCACAGGGAATTCATTTCCAAAGACAAGGAACGATAAGCTTGATTCACAACAAATGGAAGTTGGTAGTCTATTACGACCTACAGCTATATCAGAAGGAATTCCACGCATAAGAAAATAGTTCTATTATACTAGAACATCTCTGCAACCAATTCTCCGTCAAAGGTCTATGCAGGCAAGTTATTTAACAGTTGATGTACATCAAGCATGAAATAAAGGAAGACAACATAGTTCCACCTAACAAGCCTATGGCGAAAAAGGTTAGACGAGGGGCAATCGACATTGTTGGGAATGCTGCGAACTCACTCTTTGGAGTTCTTGACTCAAAATATGCCGAAGAAGTATCTCAGCGATTAGAAGGAATTCCTTCAAATAAAGAGCATTTATTGAACCTGCTTAGGAACATCACGTCAATTCTAGATTCAACGGTAAATATTATGAAGAGAACTCAAGACGATGTGTCCAAGAAGCATCGTATACTTGAAACTCAATTAAGTCAGATTACGAATCGAATAAACAATATTACAGACGATCTATTCCAAAGTAAAATCAGAGAATTATTTTCATCATGGTCGATTTACACTACCCTTATAATTTTCAACATCCAACGAACAGAGACATCAATAGCTAATGTCTTATCAGATACTCATCAAGGACGAGTTAGTCATCTGTTGACCTTACCACAACAACTAAAAAATTAAATTGTAAAAATGAAAAATCATCTTCTACCCGGCCTTCGTATTCCTGTCGAGTCTAAACAAATGCTACAGTTGTATAAACTCATGACAATTCAAGGAAAAATTACTTCAAACCATATTATTTTCAAAATTGAACTGCCTCTAATCGGATCAAAATAATTCAGGATGTTCAACTTAATCTCTATTCCGGCAGTAATAAATAGGACGATTATTGCTACAAGACCTTCAGTAGAGTTCTTGGCAGTCAGTGCTCATCATGATCAATACTATCCTGTGACAGAAGCGGAACTTTCTTCATGTACCACAATAAATGAAGATCACTATTTATGCAGCCAATCGCACTCAGTATATCGACCTGGGGCTAATATTAGCATATGTGAAATTAATCTACTTAACAAAATTTGAAATCTTTTATCATGCGAATTTAAAATAATTAAGTCAAATTCAGTGTGGACAAAACTGCCCGACCTAAACCAGTGGATATTTTCAGTCTTTGACGAAACATTGCTGAATGCCGTTTGTGACCATCAAACCTCTTTTACTACACTGAAAGGAAATTTCATGTTGAAAATTCCATCTAATAGTGTGGCAAAGAAATGTTCGAACATCGTATACCAGACTAAGCAACGATATGTCGTCTGAAAATATGATTCGGCTAGCAGCACTTCAAAGCTACTCACTAAATAGCAGCTCTTATAAGGAAGATTTACAGGAAATTCAACAACAACTAAAACTTCAACAATTGGAGCTATCAAATCAAATTCACAACTATAACATTCAGCACAATAATCGCAGTTGCAGTCATTATTTTTATAACATGCAAACATTTCATAACCAAATATCATCGAAGTGCATCACATACTATTCCAGCTCCAATGTGTCCAGAAATATCCAACGCACAAGAATTCTTCAAACAAAATATTGAACAGAGTTCAATGGGGGCAGGATGTTTAACCAACGATGACCACCAATTCGTTAACCTCGTCACCAGACACCATTTGGTCGAAATCGCTTTATTAATTATTATATTCATTTATTTTTACGCACGATCAGCACTTCTTGCTGACTCATGCAATTATTTGCCTCATTTTGTTCACCTATATTTTATTTTTATTAATTATTTAAAAATGTTCAATTTATTATAGTGTATTGACTTATGCTAGAATAAGCAAAATATATTGTATAAATACGTCGATAATAAAGAATACTTTTTTTTAAGACTTCTTTTTTCTTCCCAGTGAGTCTGCTTGGACAACCAAACTTCGATCTACAAGTGTGATATTCTAGTTCTGTACTAGCATTATCAAACATCGTCAGGGTATAAGAACCTTTGTCGATAAAGCAGTTGTTATTTACAGTAAAATCTCTGTAAACACGTATGGTTCGAAGTTGATGATTCTATTGAATGCCTGGCATCGTTATTGAGATTATTAATGTAGGACGTATTTCAAAATGAGTTTCCTCAAACTTGGCTCATATTGTGAAGGTATTCTCGTTTTTATTTAATTCTTCAATCTTACAATGAACGCTTTTGTAATTATTTTTTGTTGATTCAAGATATTCTAAGCGAGTCTCGAGTTCAGCTGTCAGTGCTTTAGAAGCGGCTTTCGAAACAAAATTCTTCGTTTTTCCTAATTGACATATGATGACTTGACGTCTTGATCTAATTTTCTCAATTTTAGCCTTCGTGTCAGGCATTAATTAAATTTACCACCCCCTAATATTAATCGATTTGAATAAAAGTTTAAGTTCGTTGAAATCTCAATTTATTTAATCACTTCACTAGCAACCTAATGTACATATATCATTTAGTACTCACGATGTTAACAACAGTTATCAGAATACAGTAAATGTTCCGCTACGTCCAACGGTGCATACGATGTATCTTTCCGTTATGCTGCTTCAACTATGGCACACTTATCCATGTGGTGCGTTGCAGTTATTCTGATACCATTGAGTCGATGTTGTCTCGTGATCAAATGTAGATGTTCCTCTATGTACAACATTTATAGTAGCTAGTTGTTGAAGTTCAGTCTCCCAAGGTTGTGTAATCTCGATGCTATTTATACATCGTGCTTGTTTTTATATATGTATCGTATGTATCGTATGTAACCCAATTAAATTCGATTGCCGTCAATGCGATAATTAGAATAAGATTAATTAGAATTAGAATACTTGTTATGAGCTTTCCTATGCGTTTAGTTTAGTTTAGTTTAGTTTAGTTCATTGTAATTCTTTATAGTACAAACACTTTAATATAATCTTATAAATGTAGTGAGAGTTTATAAATACAAAATAAAATTTTAAATTCAAGTCGAAGTAAAAAAAAATATATACAGTAATTCATTCATTTCAGATTTTCAGATTTTAATAGAAAAGAAAATAATAAATAAACAAAAAAAATAGAAAAATTGAAATAAATAGTAAAAATAAGTAATAAATAAGAGAAAAAAAAGAAAGAAGAAGTGCTTGTTACAAGGAAGTTAGTTGTTTCGGTTGGAAAGGAAGCCATGTAAACTTTGTTGAAATATATTCATGCTGTTGATTTCTCGCAGGTAATTTGGAAGCGAATTCCAGAGGCTGCAGGCAGCTAAAAAAATTGTCTTTCTGAAGTAAGACTCCTAAATCGAGGGAGAATTAAGTCTTTAGATCTGTTTGATAATGGAAATCGAATTTTTTCAAATAGATATGTTGGTTGATGTGTAATTAAAATTTTGAAGAGCAGCAGAAGTGCACGGAATTGTATGACATTTTTAGTAAACTATTACTCAAATGAGAAATATTGTCATATCTTTTAACCCATGGATGTATCTTATGGTGCT
This sequence comes from Platycheirus rosarum, assembly GCA_963971375.1. Classification (NCBI taxonomy): domain Eukaryota; kingdom Metazoa; phylum Arthropoda; class Insecta; order Diptera; family Syrphidae; genus Platycheirus; species Platycheirus rosarum. Next base: position 189,764,511 of record OZ020507.1, on the reverse strand, counting down.
ATTGAAGGCCACTTTTAATTTATTTTTGCTGACAGAATCACAATTATAATAGATTTCACATCCGTAGGTAAGTGTTGGTATAACCAGAGTTTTTGCTAGCACCATCCTTGTTTTAAAAGGTGTGAAATTTTGAGCAGTCCACAGTGTCCTTAGTGTACCACACGTTTTTCCTATTATTGAATTTATATTTTTGTTCCACGTTAGGGTCCTATTGAGGATGATACCTAGATTTTGTACGGTATTGACAAATTGTAATGTTGTTCTATTAAGAAAAATAACTGGGAAGTATGATACATCAAGCACTTTTTTAGAGATAACAAAGCATTTGCATTTGGATGGATTCAGTGACAAACCGTTATTTGCTGCACTTTTGGAGATCTGTTCAAGGTCTTGATTGATTGACAGCTATGTTGAGCCCAAAAGCCTGACTGTATTGATGACAGGAGATTACGCGTTATTTAGTCACCAAGCAGTTTTTGCATAATGCGTTCGCAAACTTTTGACATAAATGGAAGAATTGAAATTGGTCTAAATTCTTCAGAGAGTGAGTTTTTAGGAATCGGCATTATTTTTGCAAGTTTCCATTGCTGTGGGAAGAAGCCTGTAGTAAGTACTGTGTTGAAAATATGGGTGAGATATGGTTGCAATATCGGCAGGATAGCTTTTAAAAAGATTGGATTTACTTCATCAACTTCTACAGCATTTGATTTTATTGAAAGGAAACTTTCTGAAACTTCAAGACTCCTGAAACATGAAAAACTGAAATTTGAAAAAGCCTCATGAAAGGGCGAGGGCATACTATCAACAAGCACATTTTCACTTGAACCTGGATTGACCGACATACAATTTGGGTTTAACAAAAATTTACGATTTAGCTCGTTTCTGTCAACATCTTTTTGAAAAATTTGTCGTTGTTTCCCAATCCCACTTTTTGAAAAATTTGTCGTTGTTTCCCAATCCCAAGTTTTCGGAGATTTTCCCAGAGCTTTCGACCATTAGAAAGAAAAGAATTGTGCCTTAGCAGCTCGAACTTTTAGGACGACATTATTTCTCAAATCAAAACCTTATACTCTCTATGAAGGTCCTCTACCCGAAAGATTATCCAGCGTCGATAGGCTTGATCTCGTTTAGTCATAAGATTTTTAATTCTGTCACTAAACATTGGTGGTGTTGCTTGTTGTTGTTGTTGGATGCCCTTAGAAAACCATGTCTCCGAAACACAAACAAATAAAGTGCATTTAGATGTATGTATGCATGTATATGTGTTGAATTTATGTTTAAAATTCAGGGTAACAAAAACTATAAGAGAAAGCTTCATAGTGTAAATTATAATAACATATTGCTGTTTGAGCGAAATAAATTATTGAGACGTAAATGAATTTTTATAACAACAAAAATATAGTGTTGGTGTTGGTTCAGTTGTGGACTGAACAAAGCCTTTTTGGTTCTAGTTATTTTAAGGACAATGTAAAGAATTATAAAAATATAATATATAATAGAGGAAATTCATTAAAAAATATGAATGCTTGATACAACTTCTAAGGTACAAAGGTAACAAAGTGAAATAACCTTTATTAAAAAGTCAATATATGTGCTGTCACCTGATATATATATTTTTTTTTATAACATGTTTTTGCGTCACGAAGACAAAAAATATATGTTCCTTTCCAAACATTTTAAGTTTTATGCCAGGGAAATCGATTAAAATATTTTTGAAATTTTTTTTAATTTTTGTTTATAAAAAGCAAATATATGAATGTTTTAGCTAGTCAGGATATCAGAATTAATTTTAATCTCCTGTAAAATACTTAAAAATGCACTTAAATATTTAAATATTTGTAATACAATTGTGAGCGAAGCACAGCCAATAAAAGTATAGCCTATTTTTTTATTTTTTCCGGTATTTTTTGTATGGCATTCAAACACCAAAATATTTTTTTTTACATTCGGTTTTTTTATTTTAATTTTTTAAAATTTGTCTATTTTAACTTTTTAACTTGTAAATTTCCCATATGATACACACATAGAAAATTGTAGTTCGAGGGAAATCCACCGTCATATTTGGTGGTGCTACTGCTGGGCTGGGTATTCTTCTTCTTCTCTTCTTACATACCCTACATTATGTACCTAATGTTCCTTCTTGATGCTCTACGATCTAAACTCTCATACAGTTTTTTCAATTGACTGTTGACAGGACTAACTAATAGTAGTATTTTCTTGTATGCAGTAATGCAATGGTGTTGTAGTAGTACACACAATCACTTTATAATGGGTATTTAGTTTTTTGTGCGGGGTGGGGTTACCGATATTCCTACTGAACTGAAAGGCAAATAGAAGAATATTATGTACGGGATTTTTTCAGCGGAAGGGTAGACTTGCTGGAACCTGGAATTACGTATGCACTTGACGTGGTGGTGGATTTTGGTTCAATTTTGTTATGTATTGTGTAGGTACTATTTTTTTTTATTTTGAGGAAAGAATCTATGAACGGGCTTCAATAATTTTACAACAACAAACTTTGGAGAATCCTGAAATCTTTTATGCCATTGCTAAAAAATTGCTTGGTACTGAATTTTAAATTGTTCAATTGCTTACATAATAATTATTGCGTCATAATTGTGTTCGCAATTCCACTCCGACAATGGTGTAAAATACTTTTTTCCTTTTGAGTGTCAAGTCGCTAATTCGAAAATATATATATGTATTGAGAAGTTTTGGCAACTCCAAAATAATAAAACAAATCTCTTTATTTTATAAAACACAACGTCTTTGAAGTTAAATAACACCAAATTTAACTTTTTTCACTTATCCACAACTCAAAAACGTTTTTATAATTCAACACTTTTTATTTAATCTCAATTCAATCACTTTTTACTAACGCTTCCAGTTGTTAACAATTCCACTTTCGAAAATAAACTGAACTCTCAATGGCATCTACTCTTGTAGTTATACAAATTTACAAGATTCTGGAAGCTTCCGTCTGGTTCTGGCACATTCTAAGCTTTCGCTAACTTGCAATTTTTATGTTGTTTCTTGTTCTCTGGTGAATGTCGTTGATCCTTCCTCTAAGATCCAACACGTTGTCCTCTTCGAATTTTGGGTCTTCAATTGGAAATCCGAATTTTAGCTCACTTGGAAGCCGGGCAGTTCGTCCAAATAGAATTTCGGATGGAGTGTATGCAGTTATACTATGAACCGTATTCCGGTAGGCCATAAGAAATAAAGGAATTCGCCGATCCCAATGGCGTTGGTTCTCGTTCACGGCTTTGCACATTTGTTCCTTCAAGGTCTTGTTAAATCGTTCTACCATTCCATCAGACTGTGGATGAAGAGGTGTTGTCCTTGTTTTATTTAAACCGAGTGATGCGCATACACAAGCCAAATGACATAACGGTAAACTGCCATAGTCCATTTCCCGTTGCGAAAGCGGTCTTTTCTTTGTCTTCTGGATGGATCCGTACCTGGCAGTAACCACTTTTCAGATCGAGGGTGGAAAACCATTTTGCTTCACAAAGGGTATCCAAGGTGTCATCTATTCGAGGAGGTTTAGCTGTCCTTCTTGGTGACATCGTTGACCCTCCGGTAATCCACGCAAAATCGAGTGCTGCCGTCCTTCTTTTTCACTAGTAGAGAGGGTGATGCCCACGGACTTTTTGAGTTTTCGATTAGACCATCTTTTTCCATAGTTGATATCATCTCATCGACTTCCACCTGTTTTGCCAATGGAAGTCTTCTAGCAAGTTGTCGGATTGGTCTGCTATTGCCGGTGTGTATTTGGTGCTGCACTAGGTGTGTTTGACCACAGTCTCTATCCTGCGATGCAAATATATCAGCAAACTCGCCAATGAGATTTTTGGCCATGGTTTTCTGCTCCTGATTTAGCTCACAGTTTCCGAGGATAGCATTACATACCTCAGCCAATTTCGTTGCAGAAACAGGACTCGCAGATTCACTCTCAGATGTTGTCGATATGGCTGCAATGAGTACGCATCTTTCAATCACCTCTCACAGAAGCAACTACATGAAAGCAGGCATTTCATCGGCTGTACTTACTGTGCTTTCCCTCCCCTGTTCTTCAACATCGAACAACATGGTATTACGGTCTCCACCATTCTAAGTGGTACCATTCTGAAGTCGGAGCAATAGTTCCTTTTTCAGTCCCGAAGTTTGAAGATTTCTTTTTCCTAATTCTTCTTTCAACTCAGCTGTTGTCAATTGTTCTATTTTGCGACCCATTTTATATAACCGAAACACAATTTTCGCGATACAGTCAGTTTTATTTTAATATCTCTTCTAGAAAATTCTTTTTCAAACACTAATCTTAACAAAAATATTCGCTATTTACAGTTTTATAGCGCAATCAGTTCAATAGTTGCTGGAAAATTCCACTTTCACAATTATATGAGTCACCTAAACTGTTTTAAAAAATGTCACTATGGAATTTTCTAGCACTTTACTGAGTTTAATCCCCAATTTCTGACACCAGTGTGAAGTTTTGGCCTGAGGTTCGACAAATAAAACTCAATCGAAATTCCAAAATAATAAAACAAATCTCTTTATTTTATGAAACCCAACGTCTTTCAGTTTAAATAACACCAAATTTAACTTTTTTCACTTATTCACAATTCAAATACATTTAGATAATTCAACACTTTTTATTTATTCTCAATTCAATTACTTGAAATGACCGTTGAATTCCCGTTCGTAAGGAGAAGAAAATCTATGGGTAGGTATTTGTTATTTATTTTTATGTTGGATTATGAATATCAATTTTAAATGGTCATTCAATTGATGTTTTTCCGTATCAGATGATAATTGTATTTTTGTGGATTTATTTTTACTGAAGTGAAGTGCATCTTTACATAATAAACTTTTAATTATAACTTATTTGTGTGTACACATACATAGGCATAAATGCATCTAATGTGATTTCAAAATATTTGTGAAATAACGGGTGATTTTTTTGAGGTTAGGATTTTCATGCATTAGTATTTGACAGATCACGCGGGATTTCAGACATGGTGTCAAAGAGAAGGATGCTCAGTATGCTTTGACATTTCATCATGAATAGACTTACTAACGAGCAACGCTTGCAAATCATTGAATTTTATTACCAAAATCAGTGTTCGGTTCATTCACCGTAACGTTGCGTCCAACAGCATCTTTGAAAAAATACGGTTCAATGATTCCACCAGCGTACAAACCACACCAAACAGTGCATTTTTCGGGATGCATGGGCAGTTCTTGAACGGCTTCTGGTTGCTCTTCACTCCAAATGCGGCAATTTTGCTTATTTACGTAGCCATTCAACCAGAAATGAGCCTCATCGCTGTCGATAAAAAAGCGGATTTTCTGCAAACTTTTCTAGGGCACTGATTTTGGTAATAAAATTCAATGATTTGCAAGCATTGCTCGTTAGTAAGTCTATTCATGATGAAATGTCAAAGCATACTGAGCATTTTTCTCTTTGACACCATGTCTGAAATCCCGCGTGATCTGTCAAATACTAATGCATGAAAATCCTAACCTCAAAAAAATCACCCGTTAGTTTAACTGTATTAAATCCCTGTGAAATCAAACTTTTTGATAATATGTCATAATGTCTTAAAAAAAATCGGTTTAAATATGGTAAAAGGAAAACCTTTAATCCCACCAAGAAAATTGGCAAAAGATAAGCACACACAAAAGTTAAACTGGGGGATAAACAAAAACGTAGAGCTCTTGAAATAAAAGTAAACCTATTACTTGTGCAATTTTTTTTTGTATGGAAAGACTTTGACATCATGTATAATAACGAATTTATGAAAAAATCATTTCGAAAATTGTAGGACGGATTTTGATAAAATCCTATTTTTTATTTTGGTATGCAGTTTCTTAGAGTTTATTAATATATGTAGATACATGTGAGTATAAAATTTAAAATAATTTTTTTTGGTTAGTTTTAAAAATATTGATTTAAAAAAAAAAATTATTAATTTTAACTAGAAAAATAAAGTTGTTCAAAAGTTTGATATACAGAATTAATTTGGCAACCTTGATCTTCTCAAATATAAAATTTGACAGAAATCCAAAGAGCCTTTACCGAGGAAGCCAAAAATTAAAAAAAACGTTATATGAAAAGTACCGTTAATAGACTTTCCCGTAAATTTGGTTCTGATCAGATGATAGCTAGTACCAACAAAAAAATTTTGAATAAAAATTCATCGAAATCGTTGGAGCCGTTTTCGAAAAAATAAGCTTTTTCTAAATAGTCATATGGAAGGTACCGTTATTTTTAGGCCTAAAAATAAAATTTCAATTTCTCCTCTAGGGAATCGCAAAAGAATAGCACACACCAAGTTTGAAGATAATCGTTTAAGCCGTTTAGTCTGCAGCTCGTTATACATACTGACAGACAGACAGACAGACAGACAGACAGACAGAAAGACAGGCAGACAGGCAGACAGGCAGACATTTTTTGCCACTAATTTTTTAGACTTCTCTATGATCGTAATGTCATGTTTGATTGTTATCTCAATTTTTTTATTATTCATGAATCCTAAACTTGCCTTATAGTCCCTATTATCGCAAGTAAAAGCTATTTTTTTTTTATATTTTAAAACCTCCCCCAAGTACATATTTGTTTTGGTTGATAAAATAATACCCCAATTAAAAAATCGAATTTTTTATTGAAATAGCTAGAGCAGTCTAGGAAAAATAAAGTTTTTTCGGTTATATGACAGGAAAAAAACTTATGAATACCAGACTTGATAGTATTCGCATCAGCCAATTAGACTGCAAGACTAAAATTGTACATAATTTCCTTCATACAGACACACAACATTTTTGATTCATATTCTGGAATTTTTTAAGAAATATGTAATTCTTTTTACCTACTTACACATACATACATATACTACTTTTATCCGAAATGGAAATGTTTGCTTTTTGAATGTTCTTTAGAACTCAGAAGAACAAAATCTAAAAGAAATCTCAAACTTCGGACTTTACAAGTGAACAAGGTACCGAAATACGTCGGTTTTCGCCCATTGCAATAAACGTACATATACCTAAGCAGTTTCAAACCAGGTCAATGACCTATCTCACACCAATTTTACATATATCTGAAAATTAAAAACAAATTACAATGCAGGTAAATACAACACCATATTTTTATATGTACATACCTACCATTTGCATGTTCATTCATATGAAGTCCCTGACCTATTTTCATGATCGAATCGCCACCGCTGCGCCGCGCCATCACTTTGTTTGTTCTTAGTAAGAAGAAAAAACTATAATGTATGCATATGTACATTTTTGGTAACAAGGATTAGAACAAAGAGGTTCATTTAGATACTAACTAACAAACTTCAATTCATAGAAAATTTCAACGTTCATTATTTCCTAAATGTTTACCTTCTTTCCTACCTACAAAACTATACCTATCGGAAATAATTATTGTATACAGGTAAAAAGCACCTACCTCAAAATGACCTTCCTCTCATAAAAAGCATTGTAAACATACATACCAGCATATCTGAGTATGTACTTATATGACAGAAATAAAAAAAAAAAAAAAAAAAAAAGTAGCAACTTACCTAAAACCTTCAAACGAAAAAAAATAAGAAAAAAAACGTCTAGTCGGATTGATCCCTCGTAGCCTCTCGTGCTAGCCATCCACAACTCACAACATGCCCGTTTAGGTTTAGGGTGGTTGTTTTGTGTGTATGATTCTTCTTGCACTCTGCATTCTAGTCTCTCTTCGTGTGCGCGCTACTAAAAAATCCTTATCCTCATAAAAGAGATCACGACAACGAGTCAACGACAACAAGAAATTCTTGTTTGTTTATTTTTGTCACAACAAATCTTCTAGAAAGGGATATTTTTACACCAATACATGCAAACATTTTTACATGAGATTTGAGTTTGCTTCTGCTGGAGACCCATGTCGCATCATCGCAGCCACTTAATTCAACCGTCTGTATGTATATAATCGAATGAAGATTATGAGACATTAATGTGGAAGTGCGGGGGAAACAACACTTGCCTGAAATCAATGAAGAAAACATCGACCAAACGAAATTAAACAACGCCGAAGCGAATGCAAAATAACGCTCTACTTATCTGTTCTTGTTTACTGCTTCCCTTGTCCTATCTTTCTCGCAATCTTTTTCAAATCAAGTCCTTCCTCGATTCACTCTCCTCAATCTTCCAGGCGGCTCCTAGATTTTTTTTTTTTTTTTTTATTCAAACACTTTTTTGGGTTTGTATAATTATCGCAAGATGGTTTATGTTGTTGTAAATTTTACCGCAACAAATCCCACCTTTACCTCCCAAGAAATGTGTTTATCCTTCATAGGGAACGTAAACCATTTCCTAAGGCTTTACTTCAGAGAAAAATATATCAAACGGATGCGAATTATGAAAAGCAATGCAAACAACTATGTTTAAGAGAAAATTTAAGGAAAATGAAGATTAACTAGGGACTTTCACTATTATCTACCTCATTAACAAACGGTTTGAGGTCTTAAACATGCCACGTTCCGCAATCTTTCCCTTTATCATCTTTTAGTGCATATGTCTAAGGTGATAAGCGCTTGCTTATACGAAAAGGTCCAACGAACTTAAATTTTTTTTTTTGTCAATCAAGTTAGATAACTTTTTATAGACTACGCTAAATTTAAATAAATAAGATGTGTTACGAGTTTAACGTTGTATATTCATTAATTCTTTCTTAATATCTAATCTACTTTTATTAAAATCAATTATAAAATTAAATTCATTATAAGCTATAAAAGATTTTGTTATTTGATTATGTATTGCATAACTTCTACTTCTATAAGAAACATGCAACAAAATATCATCTTTCGGTCGCAGACTACGAGAAGGAAGCATTTATAGTAAACATTGATAGTAACATCGAACAATCAATATTAGAATTAAGCACATAAAATGCAAAGAGTACAGAATACAATTTTCTTCGCATTACTGGAGGTTTTGATTAAAGCACATCTGGTCTCATAAGGCGGAAAGTTTCAAAATTTCTAAACATTTTTCGCAAGGCAAACTTAGAAAATCTTTTCTGAATTTTTTCAATCCTTTGGAAACTATTTAGAGTGTACGGGTTCCATATAATACAGCAGTATTCGAGCAAAGGTCTTACTAGGGATAAGTAAAGTGTTTTTAAAGTATAAGTGTCTTCAAATAACTTAGAATTACGAATTATAAAACCTAACATTGAGTTTTTTTTTTGCCAATTTCGCAGCATAATAATTGGCAGCTTCGGAAAGAACGAAGTTTCTACGCCACACGAGATCGCCAAGTTGATACAGCGTGTTTCTTCTGCCTTAATTATTTGGGTTTACATGACACATTTGGGCCGACTGCTTTGTCGCTTGTACCATTCTGAAGTCGGAGCAATAGTTCCTTTTTCAGTCCCGAAGTTTGAAGATTTCTTTTTCCTAATTCTTCTTTCAACTCAGCTGTTGTCAATTGTTCTATTTTGCGACCCATTTTATATAACCGAAACACAATTTTCGCGATACAGTCAGTTTTATTTTAATATCTCTTCTAGAAAATTCTTTTTCAAACACTAATCTTAACAAAAATATTCGCTATTTACAGTTTTATAGCACAATCAGTTCAATAGTTTCTGGAAAATTCCACTTTCACAATTATATGAGTTACCTAAACTGTTTTAAAAAATGTCACTATGGAATTTTCTAGCACTTTACTGAGTTTAATCCCCAATTTCTGACACCAGTGTGAAGTTTTGGCCTGAGGTTCGACAAATAAAACTCAATCGAAATTCCAAAATAATAAAACAAATCTCTTTATTTTATGAAACCCAACGTCTTTCAGTTTAAATAACACCAAATTTAACTTTTTTCACTTATTCACAATTCAAATACATTTAGATAATTCAACACTTTTTATTTATTCTCAATTCAATCACTTGAAATGACCGTTGAATTCCCGTTCGTAAGGAGGAGAAAATCTATGGGTAGGTATTTGTTATTTATTTCTATGTTGGATTATGAATATCGATTTTAAATGGTCATTCAATTGATGTTTTTCTGTATCAGAAGATAATTGTATTTTTGTGGATTTATTTTTACTGAAGTGAAGTGCATCTTTACATAACAAACTTTTAATTATAACTTATTTGTGTGTACACATACATAGGCATAAATGCATCTAATGTGATTTCAAAATATTTGTGAAAGCCTGAAGTGCATATAGTTTAACTGTAGTAAGTCCCTGTGAAATCAAACTTTTTGATAATATGTCATAATGTCTCAAAAAAAATCGGTTTAAATATGGTAAAAGGAAAACCTTTAATCCCACCAAGAAAATTGGCAAAAGATAAGCACGCACAAAAGTTAAACTGGTGGATAAACAAAAACGTAGAGCTCTTGAAATAAAAGTAAACCTATTACTTGTGCAATTTTTTTTTGTATGGATAGACTTTGACTTCATGTATAATAACGAATTTATGAACAAATCATTTCGAAAATTGTAGGACGGATTTTGATAAAATCCTATTTTTTATTTTGGTATGCAGTTTCTTAGAGTTTATTAATTTATGTAGATACATGTGAGTATAAAATTTAAAATATTTTTTTTTGGTTAGTTTTAAAAATATTGATTTAAAAAAAAAATTTATTAATTTTAACTAGAAAAATAAAGTTGTTCAAAAGTTTGATATGCAGAATTAATTTGGCAACCTAGATCTTCTCAAATATAAAATTTGACAGAAATCCAAAGAGCCTTTACCGAGGAAGCCAAAAATTAAAAAAAACGTTATATGAAAAGTACCGTTAATAGACTTTCCCGTAAATTTGGTTCTGATCAGATGATAGCTAGTACCAACAAAAAAATTTTGAATAAAAATTCATCGAAATCGTTGGAGCCGTTTTCGAAAAAATAAGCTTTTTCTAAATAGTCATATGGAAGGTACCGTTATTTTTAGGCCTAAAAATAAAATTTCAATTTCTCCTCTAGGGAATCGCAAAAGAATAGCACACACCAAGTTTGAAGATAATCGTTGAAGCCGTTTAGTCTGCAGCTCGTTATACATACTGACAGACAGACAGACAGACAGACAGACAGACAGAAAGACAGGCAGACAGGCAGACAGGCAGACATTTTTTGCCACTAATTTTTTAGACTTCTCTATGATCGTAATGTCATGTTTGATTGTTATCTCAATTTTTTTATTATTCATGAATCCTAAACTTGCCTTATAGTCCCTATTATCGCAAGTAAAAGCTATTTTTTTTTTATATTTTAAAACCTCCCCCAAGTACATATTTGTTTTGGTTGATAAAATAATACCCCAATTAAAAAATCGAATTTTTTATTGAAATAGCTAGAGCAGTCTAGGAAAAATAAAGTTTTTTCGGTTATATGACAGGAAAAAAACTTATGAATACCAGACTTGATAGTATTCGCATCAGCCAATTAGACTGCAAGACTAAAATTGTACATAATTTCCTTCATACAGACACACAACATTTTTGATTCATATTCTGGAATTTTTTAAGAAATATGTAATTCTTTTTACCTACTTACACATACATACATATACTACTTTTATCCGAAATGGAAATGTTTGCTTTTTGAATGTTCTTTAGAACTCAGAAGAACAAAATCTAAAAGAAATCTCAAACTTCGGACTTTACAAGTGAACAAGGTACCGAAATACGTCGGTTTTCGCCCATTGCAATAAACGTACATATACCTAAGCAGTTTCAAACCAGGTCAATGACCTATCTCACACCAATTTTACATATATCTGAAAATTAAAAACAAATTACAATGCAGGTAAATACAACACCATATTTTTATATGTACATACCTACCATTTGCATGTTCATTCATATGAAGTCCCTGACCTATTTTCATGATCGAATCGCCACCGCTGCGCCGCGCCATCACTTTGTTTGTTCTTAGTAAGAAGAAAAAACTATAATGTATGCATATGTACATTTTTGGTAACAAGGATTAGAACAAAGAGGTTCATTTAGATACTAACTAACAAACTTCAATTCATAGAAAATTTCAACGTTCATTATTTCCTAAATGTTTACCTTCTTTCCTACCTACAAAACTATACCTATCGGAAATAATTATTGTATACAGGTAAAAAGCACCTACCTCAAAATGACCTTCCTCTCATAAAAAGCATTGTAAATATACATACCAGCATATCTGAGTATGTACTTATATGACAGAAATAAAAAAAAAAAAAAAAAAAAAAAAAAAAAAGTAGCAACTTACCTAAAACCTTCAAACGAAAAAAAATAAGAAAAAAAAACGTCTAGTCGGATTGATCCCTCGTAGCCTCTCGTGCTAGCCATCCACAACTCACAACATGCCTGTTTAGGTTTAGGGTGGTTGTTTTGTGTGTATGAACTTCTTGCACTCTGCATTCTAGTCTCTCTTCGTGTGCGCGCTACTAAAAAATCCTTATCCTCATAAAAGAGATCACGACAACGAGTCAACGACAACAAGAAATTCTTGTTTGTTTATTTTTGTCACAACAAATCTTCTAGAAAGGGATATTTTTACACCAATACATGCAAACATTTTTACATGAGATTTGAGTTTGCTTCTGCTGGAGACCCATGTCGCATCATCGCAGCCACTTAATTCAACCGTCTGTATGTATATAATCGAATGAAGATTATGAGACATTAATGTGGAAGTGCGGGGGAAACAACACTTGCCTGAAATCAATGAAGAAAACATCGACCAAACGAAATTAAACAACGCCGAAGCGAATGCAAAATAACGCTCTACTTATCTGTTCCTGTTTACTGCTTCCCTTGTCCTATCTTTCTCGCAATCTTTTTCAAATCAAGTCCTTCCTCGATTCACTCTCCTCAATCTTCCAGGCGGCTCCTAGATTTTTTTTTTTTTTTTTATTCAAACACTTTTTTGGGTTTGTATAATTATCACAAGATGGCTTATGTTGTGGTAAATTTTACCGCAACAAATCCCACCTTTACCTCCCAAGAAATGTGTTTACCCTTCATAGGGAACGTAAACCATTTCCTAAGGCTTTACTTCAGAGAAAAATATATCAAACGGATGCGAATTATGAAAAGCAATGCAAACAACTATGTTTAAGAGAAAATTTAAGGAAAATGAAGATTAACTAGGGACTTTCACTATTATCTACCTCATTTACAAACGGTTTGAGGTCTTAAACATGCCACGTTCCGCAATCTTTCCCTTTATCATCTTTTAGTGCATATGTCTAAGGTGATAAGCGCTTGCTTATACGAAAAGGTCCAACGAACTTAAATTTTTTTTTTCGTCAATCAAGTTAGATAACTTTTTATAGACTACGCTAAATTTAAATAAATAAAATGTGTTACGAGTTTAACGTTGTATATTCATTAATTCTTTCTTAATATCTAATCTACTTTTATTAAAATCAATTATAAAATTAAAATCATTATAAGCAATAAAAGATTTTGTTATTTGATTATGTATTGCATAACTTCTACTATGATAAGAAACATGCAACAAAATATCATCTTTCGGTCGCAGACTACGAGAAGGAAGCATTTATAGCAAACATTGATAGTAACATCGAACAATCAATTCTTCTCTTCTAGAAAATTCTTTTTCAAACACTAATCTTAACAAAAATATTCGCTATTTACAGTTTTATAGCGCAATCAGTTCAATAGTTTCTGGAAAATTCCACTTTCACAATTATATGAGTTACCTAAACTGTTTTAAAAAATGTCACTATGGAATTTTCTAGCACTTTACTGAGTTTAATCCCCAATTTCTGACACCAGTGTGAAGTTTTGGCCTGAGGTTCGACAAATAAAACTCAATCGAAATTCCAAAATAATAAAACAAATCTCTTTATTTTATGAAACCCAACGTCTTTCAGTTTAAATAACACCAAATTTAACTTTTTTCACTTATTCACAATTCAAATACATTTAGATAATTCAACACTTTTTATTTATTCTCAATTCAATTACTTGAAATGACCGTTGAATTCCCGTTCGTAAGGAGGAGAAAATCTATGGGTAGGTATTTGTTATTTATTTCTATGTTGGATTATGAATATCAATTTTAAATGGTCATTCAATTGATGTTTTTCTGTATCAGATGATAATTGTATTTTTGTGGATTTATTTTTACTGAAGTGAAGTGCATCTTTACATAATAAACTTTTAATTATAACTTATTTGTGTGTACACATACATAGGCATAAATGCATCTAATGTGATTTCAAAATATTTGTGAAAGTGCATATAGTTTAACTGTAGTAAGTCCCTGTGAAATCAAACTTTTTGATAATATGTCATAATGTCTTAAAAAAAATCGGTTTAAATATGGTAATAGGAAAACCTTTAATCCCACCAAGAAAATTGGCAAAAGATAAGCACGCACAAAAGTTAAACTGGTGGATAAACAAAAACGTAGAGCTCTTGAAAAAAAGTATACCTATTACTTGTGCAATTTTTTTTTTGTATGGATAGACTTTGACTTCATGTATAATAACGAATTTATGAAAAAATCATTTCGAAAATTGTAGGACGGATTTTGATAAAATCCTATTTTTATTTTGGTATTCAGTTTCTTAGAGTTTATTAATATATGTAGATACATGTGAGTATAAAATTTAAAATAATTTTTTTTGGTTAGTTTTAAAAATATTGGTTTAAAAAAAAAAATTATTAATTTTTACTAGAAAAATAAAGTTGTTCAAAAGTTTGATATGCAGAATTAATTTGGCAACCTAGATCTTCTCAAATATAAAATTTGACAGAAATCCAAAGAGCCTTTACCGAGGAAGCCAAAAATTAAAAAAAAACGTTATATGAAAAGTACCGTTAATAGACTTTTCCCGTAAATTTGGTTCTGATCAGATGATAGCTAGTACCAACAAAAAAATTTTGAATAAAAATTCATCGAAATCGTTGGAGCCGTTTTCGAAAAAATAAGCTTTTACTAATATGGCAGGTACCGTAATTTTTAGGCCTAAAAATAAAATTTCAATTTCTTCTCTAGGGAATGGCAAAAGAATAGCACACACCAAGTTTGAAGATAATCGCTTAAGCCGTTTAGTCTGCAGCTCGTTATACATACTGACAGACAGACAGACAGACAGACAGAAAGACAGGCAGACAGGCAGACATTTTTTGCCACTAATTTTTTAGACTTCTCTATGATCGTAATGTCATGTTTGATTGTTATCTCAATTTTTTTATTATTCATGAATCCTAAACTTGCCATATAGTCCCTATTATCGCAAGTAAAAGCTATTTTTTTTTTATATTTTAAAACCTCCCCCAAGTACATATTTGTTTTGGTTGATAAAATAATACCCCAATTAAAAAATCGAATTTTTTATTGAAATAGCTAGAGCAGTCTAGGAAAAATAAAGTTTTTTCGGTTATATGACAGGAAAAAAACTTATGAATACCAGACTTGATAGTATTCGCATCAGCCAATTAGACTGCAAGACTAAAATTGTACATAATTTCCTTCAACATTTTTGATTCATATTCTGGAATTTTTTAAGAAATATGTAATTCTTTTTACTTACTTACACATACATACATATACTACTTTTATCCGAAATGGAAATGTTTGCTTTTTGAATGTTCTTTAGAAGAACAGTTCTTTAGAACTCAGAAGAACAAAATCTAAAAGAAATCTCAAACTTCGGACTTTACAAGTGAACAAGGTACCGAAATACGTCGGTTTTCGCCCATTGCAATAAACGTACATATACCTAAGCAGTTTCAAACCAGGTCAATGACCTATCTCACACCAATTTTACATATATCTGAAAATTAAAAACAAATTACAATGCAGGTAAATACAACACCATATTTTTATATGTACATACCTACCATTTGCATGTTCATTCATATGAAGTCCCTGACCTATTTTCATGATCGAATCGCCACCGCTGCGCCGCGCCATCACTTTGTTTGTTCTTAGTAAGAAGAAAAAACTATAATGTATGCATATGTACATTTTTGGTAACAAGGATTAGAACAAAGAGGTTCATTTAGATACTAACTAACAAACTTCAATTCATAGAAAATTTCAACGTTCATTATTTCCTAAATGTTTACCTTCTTTCCTACCTACAAAACTATACCTATCGGAAATAATTATTGTATACAGGTAAAAAGCACCTACCTCAAAATGACCTTCCTCTCATAAAAAGCATTGTAAACATACATACCAGCATATCTGAGTATGTACTTATATGACAGAAATAAAAAAAAAAAGAAAAAAAAAAAGTAGCAACTTACCTAAAACCTTCAAACGAAAAAAAATAAGAAAAAAAAACGTCTAGTCGGATTGATCCCTCGTAGCCTCTCGTGCTAGCCATCCACAACTCACAACATGCCCGTTTAGGTTTAGGGTGGTTGTTTTGTGTGTATGATTCTTCTTGCACTCTGCATTCTAGTCTCTCTTCGTGTGCGCGCTACTAAAAAATCCTTATCCTCATAAAAGAGATCACGACAACGAGTCAACGACAACAAGAAATTCTTGTTTGTTTATTTTTGTCACAACAAATCTTCTAGAAAGGGATATTTTTACACCAATACATGCAAACATTTTTACATGAGATTTGAGTTTGCTTCTGCTGGAGACCCATGTCGCATCATCGCAGCCACTTAATTCAACCGTCTGTATGTATATAATCGAATGAAGATTATGAGACATTAATGTGGAAGTGCGGGGGAAACAACACTTGCCTGAAATCAATGAAGAAAACATCGACCAAACGAAATTAAACAACGCCGAAGCGAATGCAAAATAACGCTCTACTTATCTGTTCTTGTTTACTGCTTCCCTTGTCCTATCTTTCTCGCAATCTTTTTCAAATCAAGTCCTTCCTCGATTCACTCTCCTCAATCTTCCAGGCGGCTCCTAGATTTTTTTTTTTTTTTTTTATTCAAACATTTTTTTGGGTTTGTATAATTATCGCAAGATGGTTTATGTTGTTGTAAATTTTACCGCAACAAATCCCACCTTTACCTCCCAAGAAATGTGTTTATCCTTCATAGGGAACGTAAACCATTTCCTAAGGCTTTACTTCAGAGAAAAATATATCAAACGGATGCGAATTATGAAAAGCAATGCAAACAACTATGTTTAAGAGAAAATTTAAGGAAAATGAAGATTAACTAGGGACTTTCACTATTATCTACCTCATTAACAAACGGTTTGAGGTCTTAAACATGCCACGTTCCGCAATCTTTCAGTTTATCATCTTTTAGTGCAAATGTCTAAGGTGATAAGCGCTTGCTTATACGAAAAGGTCCAACGAACTTAAATTTTTTTTTTCGTCAATCAAGTTAGATAACTTTTTATAGACTACGCTAAATTTAAATAAATAAGATGTGTTACGAGTTTAACGTTGTATATTCATTAATTCTTTCTTAATATCTAATCTACTTTTATTAAAATCAATTATAAAATTAAATTCATTATAAGCAATAAAAGATTTTGTTATTTGATTATGTATTGCATAACTTCTACTTCTATAAGAAACATGCAACAAAATATCATCTTTCGGTCGCAGACTACGAGAAGGAAGCATTTATAGTAAACATTGATAGTAACATCGAACAATCAATATTAGAATTAAGCACATAAAATGCAAAGAGTACAGAATACAATTTTCTTCGCATTACTGGAGGTTTTGATTAAAGCACATCTGGTCTCATAAGGCGGAAAGTTTCAAAATTTCTAAACATTTTTCGCAAGGCAAACTTAGAAAATCTTTTCTGAATTTTTTCAATCCTTTGGAAACTATTTAGAGTGTACGGGTTCCATATAATACAGCAGTATTCGAGCAAAGGTCTTACTAGGGATAAGTAAAGTGTTTTTAAAGTATAAGTGTCTTCAAATAACTTAGAATTACGAATTATAAAACCTAACATTGAGTTTTTTTTTTGCCAATTTCGCAGCATAATAATTGGCATTTTCGGAAAGAACGAAGTTTCTACGCCACACGAGATCGCCAAGTTGATACAGCGTGTTTCTTCTGCCTTAATTATTTGGGTTTACATGACACATTTGGGCCGACTACTTTGTCGCTTGTACCATTCTGAAGTCGGAGCAATAGTTCCTCTTTCAGTCCCGAAGTTTGAAGATTTCTTTTTCCTAATTCTTCTTTCAACTCAGCTGTTGTCAATTGTTCTATTTTGCGACCCATTTTATGTAACCGAAACACAATTTTCGCGAAACAGTCAGTTTTATTTTAATATCTCTTCTAGAAAATTCTTTTTCAAACACTAATCTTAACAAAAATATTCGCTGTTTACAGTTTTATAGCACAATCAGTTCAATAGTTTCTGGAAAATTCCACTTTCACAATTATATGAGTTACCTAAACTGTTTTAAAAAATGTCACTATGGAATTTTCTAGCACTTCTGACACCAGTGTGAAGTTTTGGCCTGAGGTTCGACAAATAAAACTCAATCGAAATTCCAAAATAATAAAACAAATCTCTTTATTTTATGAAACCCAACGTCTTTCAGTTTAAATAACACCAAATTAAACTTTTTTCACTTATTCACAATTCAAATACATTTAGATAATTCAACACTTTTTATTTATTCTCAATTCAATCACTTGAAATGACCGTTGAATTCCCGTTCGTAAGGAGGAGAAAATCTATGGGTAGGTATTGGTTATTTATTTCTATGTTGGATTATGAATATCGATTTTAAATGGTCATTCAATTGATGTTTTTCTGTATCAGAAGATAATTGTATTTTTGTGGATTTATTTTTACTGAAGTGAAGTGCATCTTTACATAACAAACTTTTAATTATAACTTATTTGTGTGTACACATACATAGGCATAAATGCATCTAATGTGATTTCAAAATATTTGTGAAAGCCTGAAGTGCATATAGTTTAACTGTAGTAAGTCCCTGTGAAATCAAACTTTTTGATAATATGTCATAATGTCTCAAAAAAAATCGGTTTAAATATGGTAAAAGGAAAACCTTTAATCCCACCAAGAAAATTGGCAAAAGATAAGCACGCACAAAAGTTAAACTGGTGGATAAACAAAAACGTAGAGCTCTTGAAATAAAAGTAAACCTATTACTTGTGCAATTTTTTTTTTTGTATGGATAGACTTTGACTTCATGTATAATAACGAATTTATGAAAAAATCATTTCGAAAATTGTAGGACGGATTTTGATAAAATCCTATTTTTTATTTTGGTATGCAGTTTCTTAGAGTTTATTAATTTATGTAGATACATGTGAGTATAAAATTTAAAATAATTTTTTTTGGTTAGTTTTAAAAATATTGATTTAAAAAAAAAATTTATTAATTTTAACTAGAAAAATAAAGTTGTTCAAAAGTTTGATATGCAGAATTAATTTGGCAACCTAGATCTTCTCAAATATAAAATTTGACAGAAATCCAAAGAGCCTTTACCGAGGAAGCCAAAAATTAAAAAAAAACGTTATATGAAAAGTACCGTTAATAGACTTTTCCCGTAAATTTGGTTCTGATCAGATGATAGCTAGTACCAACAAAAAAATTTTGAATAAAAATTCATCGAAATCGTTGGAGCCGTTTTCGAAAAAATAAGCTTTTACTAATAGTCATATGGCAGGTACCGTAATTTTTAGGCCTAAAAATAAAATTTCAATTTCTCCTCTAGGGAATCGCAAAAGAATAGCACACACCAAGTTTGAAGATAATCGTTTAAGCCGTTTAGTCTGCAGCTCGTTATACATACTGACAGACAGACAGACAGACAGACAGACAGACAGAAAGACAGGCAGACAGGCAGACAGGCAGACATTTTTTGCCACTAATTTTTTAGACTTCTCTATGATCGTAATGTCATGTTTGATTGTTATCTCAATTTTTTTATTATTCATGAATCCTAAACTTGCCTTATAGTCCCTATTATCGCAAGTAAAAGCTATTTTTTTTTTATATTTTAAAACCTCCCCCAAGTACATATTTGTTTTGGTTGATAAAATAATACCCCACCTAAAAAATCGAATTTTTTATTGAAATAGCTAGAGCAGTCTAGGAAAAATAAAGTTTTTTCGGTTATATGACAGGAAAAAAACTTATGAATACCAGACTTGATAGTATTCGCATCAGCCAATTAGACTGCAAGACTAAAATTGTACATAATTTCCTTCATACAGACACACAACATTTTTGATTCATATTCTGGAATTTTTTAAGAAATATGTAATTCTTTTTACCTACTTACACATACATACATATACTACTTTTATCCGAAATGGAAATGTTTGCTTTTTGAATGTTCTTTAGAAGAACAGTTCTTTAGAACTCAGAAGAACAAAATCTAAAAGAAATCTCAAACTTCGGACTTTACAAGTGAACAAGGTACCGAAATACGTCGGTTTTCGCCCATTGCAATAAACGTACATATACCTAAGCAGTTTCAAACCAGGTCAATGACCTATCTCACACCAATTTTACATATATCTGAAAATTAAAAACAAATTACAATGCAGGTAAATACAACACCATATTTTTATATGTACATACCTACCATTTGCATGTTCATTCATATGAAGTCCCTGACCTATTTTCATGATCGAATCGCCACCGCTGCGCCGCGCCATCACTTTGTTTGTTCTTAGTAAGAAGAAAAAACTATAATGTATGCATATGTACATTTTTGGTAACAAGGATTAGAACAAAGAGGTTCATTTAGATACTAACTAACAAACTTCAATTCATAGAAAATTTCAACGTTCATTATTTCCTAAATGTTTACCTTCTTTCCTACCTACAAAACTATACCTATCGGAAATAATTATTGTATACAGGTAAAAAGCACCTACCTCAAAATGACCTTCCTCTCATAAAAAGCATTGTAAACATACATACCAGCATATCTGAGTATGTACTTATATGACAGAAATAAAAAAAAAAAAAAAAAAAAAAAGTAGCAACTTACCTAAAACCTTCAAACGAAAAAAAATAAGAGAAAAAACGTCTAGTCGGATTGATCCCTCGTAGCCTCTCGTGCTAGCCATCCACAACTCACAACATGCCCGTTTAGGTTTAGGGTGGTTGTTTTGTGTGTATGATTCTTCTTGCACTCTGCATTCTAGTCTCTCTTCGTGTGCGCGCTACTAAAAAATCCTTATCCTCATAAAAGAGATCACGACAACGAGTCAACGACAACAAGAAATTCTTGTTTGTTTATTTTTGTCACAACAAATCTTCTAGAAAGGGATATTTTTACACCAATACATGCAAACATTTTTACATGAGATTTGAGTTTGCTTCTGCTGGAGACCCATGTCGCATCATCGCAGCCACTTAATTCAACCGTCTGTATGTATATAATCGAATGAAGATTATGAGACATTAATGTGGAAGTGCGGGGGAAACAACACTTGCCTGAAATCAATGAAGAAAACATCGACCAAACGAAATTAAACAACGCCGAAGCGAATGCAAAATAACGCTCTACTTATCTGTTCTTGTTTACTGCTTCCCTTGTCCTATCTTTCTCGCAATCTTTTTCAAATCAAGTCCTTCCTCGATTCACTCTCCTCAATCTTCCAGGCGGCTCCTAGATTTTTTTTTTTTTTTTATTCAAACACTTTTTTGGGTTTGTATAATTATCACAAGATGGTTTATGTTGTGGTAAATTTTACCGCAACAAATCCCACCTTTACCTCCCAAGAAATGTGTTTATCCTTCATAGGGAACGTAAACCATTTCCTAAGGCTTTACTTCAGAGAAAAATATATCAAACGGATGCGAATTATGAAAAGCAATGCAAACAACTATGTTTAAGAGAAAATTTAAGGAAAATGAAGATTAACTAGGGACTTTCACTATTATCTACCTCATTAACAAACGGTTTGAGGTCTTAAACATGCCACGTTCCGCAATCTTTCCCTTTATCATCTTTTAGTGCATATGTCTAAGGTGATAAGCGCTTGCTTATACGAAAAGGTCCAACGAACTTAAATTTTTTTTTTCGTCAATCAAGTTAGATAACTTTTTATAGACTACGCTAAATTTAAATAAATAAAATGTGTTACGAGTTTAACGTTGTATATTCATTAATTCTTTCTAAATATCTAATCTACTTTTATTAAAATCAATTATAAAATTAAAATCATTATAAGCAATAAAAGATTTTGTTATTTGATTATGTATTGCATAACTTCTACTATGATAAGAAACATGCAACAAAATATCATCTTTCGGTCGCAGACTACGAGAAGGAAGCATTTATAGCAAACATTGATAGTAACATCGAACAATCAATTCTTCTCTTCTAGAAAATTCTTTTTCAAACACTAATCTTAACAAAAATATTCGCTATTTACAGTTTTATAGCGCAATCAGTTCAATAGTTTCTGGAAAATTCCACTTTCACAATTATATGAGTTACCTAAACTGTTTTAAAAAATGTCACTATGGAATTTTCTAGCACTTTACTGAGTTTAATCCCCAATTTCTGACACCAGTGTGAAGTTTTGGCCTGAGGTTCGACAAATAAAACTCAATCGAAATTCCAAAATAATAAAACAAATCTCTTTATTTTATGAAACCCAACGTCTTTCAGTTTAAATAACACCAAATTTAACTTTTTTCACTTATTCACAATTCAAATACATTTAGATAATTCAACACTTTTTATTTATTCTCAATTCAATTACTTGAAATGACCGTTGAATTCCCGTTCGTAAGGAGGAGAAAATCTATGGGTAGGTATTTGTTATTTATTTCTATGTTGGATTATGAATATCAATTTTAAATGGTCATTCAATTGATGTTTTTCTGTATCAGATGATAATTGTATTTTTGTGGATTTATTTTTACTGAAGTGAAGTGCATCTTTACATAATAAACTTTTAATTATAACTTATTTGTGTGTACACATACATAGGCATAAATGCATCTAATGTGATTTCAAAATATTTGTGAAAGTGCATATAGTTTAACTGTAGTAAATCCCTGTGAAATCAAACTTTTTGATAATATGTCATAATGTCTTAAAAAAAATCGGTTTAAATATGGTAATAGGAAAACCTTTAATCCCACCAAGAAAATTGGCAAAAGATAAGCACGCACAAAAGTTAAACTGGTGGATAAACAAAAACGTAGAGCTCTTGAAAAAAAGTATACCTATTACTTGTGCAATTTTTTTTTTGTATGGATAGACTTTGACTTCATGTATAATAACGAATTTATGAAAAAATCATTTCGAAAATTGTAGGACGGATTTTGATAAAATCCTATTTTTATTTTGGTATTCAGTTTCTTAGAGTTTATTAATATATGTAGATACATGTGAGTATAAAATTTAAAATAATTTTTTTTGGTTAGTTTTAAAAATATTGATTTAAAAAAAAAATTATTAATTTTAACTAGAAAAATAAAGTTGTTCAAAAGTTTGATATGCAGAATTAATTTGGCAACCTAGATCTTCTCAAATATAAAATTTGACAGAAATCCAAAGAGCCTTTACCGAGGAAGCCAAAAATTAAAAAAAACGTTATATGAAAAGTACCGTTAATAGACTTTTCCCGTAAATTTGGTTCTGATCAGATGATAGCTAGTACCAACAAAAAAATTTTGAATAAAAATTCATCGAAATCGTTGGAGCCGTTTTCGAAAAAATAAGCTTTTACTAAATAGTCATATGGCAGGTACCGTAATTTTTAGGCCTAAAAATAAAATTTCAATTTCTCCTCTAGGGAATGGCAAAAGAATAGCACACACCAAGTTTGAAGATAATCGCTTAAGCCGTTTAGTCTGCAGCTCGTTATACATACTGACAGACAGACAGACAGACAGACAGAAAGACAGGCAGACAGGCAGACATTTTTTGCCACTAATTTTTTAGACTTCTCTATGATCGTAATGTCATGTTTGATTGTTATCTCAATTTTTTTATTATTCATGAATCCTAAACTTGCCATATAGTCCCTATTATCGCAAGTAAAAGCTATTTTTTTTTATATTTTAAAACTGTAGTATGAAAGGTACCATCCATAGACCTCCCCCAAGTACATATTTGTTTTGGTTGATAAAAGAATACCCCACCTAAAAAATCGAAATTTTTATTGAAATAGCTAGAGCAGTCTAGGAAAAATAAAGTTTTTTCGGTTATATGACAGGTAGCTTAATCTTACCTGGAAAAAAACTTATAAATACCAGACTTGATAGTATTCGCATCAGCCAATTAGACTGCAAGACTAAAATTGTACATAATTTCCTTCATACAGACACACAACATTTTTGATTCATATTCTGGAATTTTTTAAGAAATATGTAATTCTTTTTACCTACTTACACATACATACATATACTACTTTTATCCGAAATGGAAATGTTTGCTTTTTGAATGTTCTTTAGAAGAACAGTTCTTTAGAACTCAGAAGAACAAAATCTAAAAGAAATCTCAAACTTCGGACTTTACAAGTGAACAAGGTACCGAAATACGTCGGTTTTCGCCCATTGCAATAAACGTACATATACCTAAGCAGTTTCAAACCAGGTCAATGACCTATCTCACACCAATTTTACATATATCTGAAAATTAAAAACAAATTACAATGCAGGTAAATACAACACCATATTTTTATATGTACATACCTACCATTTGCATGTTCATTCATATGAAGTCCCTGACCTATTTTCATGATCGAATCGCCACCGCTGCGCCGCGCCATCACTTTGTTTGTTCTTAGTAAGAAGAAAAAACTATAATGTATGCATATGTACATTTTTGGTAACAAGGATTAGAACAAAGAGGTTCATTTAGATACTAACTAACAAACTTCAATTCATAGAAAATTTCAACGTTCATTATTTCCTAAATGTTTACCTTCTTTCCTACCTACAAAACTATACCTATCGGAAATAATTATTGTATACAGGTAAAAAGCACCTACCTCAAAATGACCTTCCTCTCATAAAAAGCATTGTAAACATACATACCAGCATATCTGAGTATGTACTTATATGACAGAAATTAAAAAAAAAAAGTAGCAACTTACCTAAAACCTTCAAACGAAAAAAATATAAGAAAAAAAAAACGTCTAGTCGGATTGATCCCTCGTAGCCTCTCGTGCTAGCCATCCACAACTCACAACATGCCCGTTTAGGTTTAGGGTTGTTTTGTGTGTATGATTCTTCTTGCACTCTGCATTCTAGTCTCTCTTCGTGTGCGCGGTACAAAAAAAATCCTTATCCTCATAAAAGAGATCACGACAACGAGTCAACGACAAAAAGAAATTCTTGTTTGTTTATTTTTATACACAACAAATCTTCTAGAAAGGGATATTTTTACACCAATACATGCAAACATTTTTACATGAGATTTGAGTTTGCTTCTGCGGGAGACCCATGTCGCATCATCGCAGCCACTTTATTCAACCGCCTGTATGTATAAAATCGAATGAAGATTATGAGACATTAATGTGGAAGTGCGGGGGAAACAACACTTGCCTGAAATCAATGAAGAAAACATCGACCAAACGAAATTAAACAACGCCGAAGCGAATGTAAAATAACGCTCTACTTATCTGATTTTGTTTACTGCTTCCCTTGTCCTATCTTTCTCGCAATCTTTTTCAAATCAAGTCCTTCCTCGATTCACTCTCCTCAATCTTCCAGGCGGCTCCTAGATTTTTTTTTTTTTTTTTTATTCAAACACTTTTTTGGGTTTGTATAATTATCGCAAGATGGTTTATGTTGTTGTAAATTTTACCGCAACAAATCCCACCTTTACCTCCCAAGAAATGTGTTTATCCTTCATAGGGAACGTAAACCATTTCCTAAGGCTTTACTTCAGAGAAAAATATATCAAACGGATGCGAATTATGAAAAGCAATGCAAACAACTATGTTTAAGAGAAAATTTAAGGAAAATGAAGATTAACTAGGGACTTTCACTATTATCTACCTCATTAACAAACGGTTTGAGGTCTTAAACATGCCACGTTCCGCAATCTTTCCCTTTATCATCTTTTAGTGCATATGTCTAAGGTGATAAGCGCTTGCTTATACGAAAAGGTCCAACGAACTTAAATTTTTTTTTTCGTCAATCAAGTTAGATAACTTTTTTATAGACTACGCTAAATTTAAATAAATAAGATGTGTTACGAGTTTAACGTTGTATATTCATTAATTCTTTCTTAATATCTAATCTACTTTTATTAAAATCAATTATAAAATTAAATTCATTATAAGCAATAAAAGATTTTGTTATTTGATTATGTATTGCATAACTTCTACTTCTATAAGAAACATGCAACAAAATATCATCTTTCGGTCGCAGACTACGAGAAGGAAGCATTTATAGTAAACATTGATAGTAACATCGAACAATCAATATTAGAATTAAGCACATAAAATGCAAAGAGTACAGAATACAATTTTCTTCGCATTACTGGAGGTTTTGATTAAAGCACATCTGGTCTCATAAGGCGGAAAGTTTCAAAATTTCTAAACATTTTTCGCAAGGCAAACTTAGAAAATCTTTTCTGAATTTTTTCAATCCTTTGGAAACTATTTAGAGTGTACGGGTTCCATATAATACAGCAGTATTCGAGCAAAGGTCTTACTAGGGATAAGTAAAGTGTTTTTAAAGTATAAGTGTCTTCAAATAACTTAGAATTACGAATTATAAAACCTAACATTGAGTTTTTTTTTTGCCAATTTCGCAGCATAATAATTGGCAGCTTCGGAAAGAACGAAGTTTCTACGCCACACGAGATCGCCAAGTTGATACAGCGTGTTTCTTCTGCCTTAATTATTTGGGTTTACATGACACATTTGGGCCGACTGCTTTGTCGCTTGTACCATTCTGAAGTCGGAGCAATAGTTCCTTTTTCAGTCCCGAAGTTTGAAGATTTCTTTTTCCTAATTCTTCTTTCAACTCAGCTGTTGTCAATTGTTCTATTTTGCGACCCATTTTATATAACCGAAACACAATTTTCGCGATACAGTCAGTTTTATTTTAATATCTCTTCTAGAAAATTCTTTTTCAAACACTAATCTTAACAAAAATATTCGCTATTTACAGTTTTATAGCACAATCAGTTCAATAGTTTCTGGAAAATTCCACTTTCACAATTATATGAGTTACCTAAACTGTTTTAAAAAATGTCACTATGGAATTTTCTAGCACTTTACTGAGTTTAATCCCCAATTTCTGACACCAGTGTGAAGTTTTGGCCTGAGGTTCGACAAATAAAACTCAATCGAAATTCCAAAATAATAAAACAAATCTCTTTATTTTATGAAACCCAACGTCTTTCAGTTTAAATAACACCAAATTTAACTTTTTTCACTTATTCACAATTCAAATACATTTAGATAATTCAACACTTTTTATTTATTCTCAATTCAATCACTTGAAATGACCGTTGAATTCCCGTTCGTAAGGAGGAGAAAATCTATGGGTAGGTATTTGTTATTTATTTCTATGTTGGATTATGAATATCGATTTTAAATGGTCATTCAATTGATGTTTTTCTGTATCAGAAGATAATTGTATTTTTGTGGATTTATTTTTACTGAAGTGAAGTGCATCTTTACATAACAAACTTTTAATTATAACTTATTTGTGTGTACACATACATAGGCATAAATGCATCTAATGTGATTTCAAAATATTTGTGAAAGCCTGAAGTGCATATAGTTTAACTGTAGTAAGTCCCTGTGAAATCAAACTTTTTGATAATATGTCATAATGTCTCAAAAAAAATCGGTTTAAATATGGTAAAAGGAAAACCTTTAATCCCACCAAGAAAATTGGCAAAAGATAAGCACGCACAAAAGTTAAACTGGTGGATAAACAAAAACGTAGAGCTCTTGAAATAAAAGTAAACCTATTACTTGTGCAATTTTTTTTTGTATGGATAGACTTTGACTTCATGTATAATAACGAATTTATGAACAAATCATTTCGAAAATTGTAGGACGGATTTTGATAAAATCCTATTTTTTATTTTGGTATGCAGTTTCTTAGAGTTTATTAATTTATGTAGATACATGTGAGTATAAAATTTAAAATATTTTTTTTTGGTTAGTTTTAAAAATATTGATTTAAAAAAAAAATTTATTAATTTTAACTAGAAAAATAAAGTTGTTCAAAAGTTTGATATGCAGAATTAATTTGGCAACCTAGATCTTCTCAAATATAAAATTTGACAGAAATCCAAAGAGCCTTTACCGAGGAAGCCAAAAATTAAAAAAAACGTTATATGAAAAGTACCGTTAATAGACTTTCCCGTAAATTTGGTTCTGATCAGATGATAGCTAGTACCAACAAAAAAATTTTGAATAAAAATTCATCGAAATCGTTGGAGCCGTTTTCGAAAAAATAAGCTTTTTCTAAATAGTCATATGGAAGGTACCGTTATTTTTAGGCCTAAAAATAAAATTTCAATTTCTCCTCTAGGGAATCGCAAAAGAATAGCACACACCAAGTTTGAAGATAATCGTTTAAGCCGTTTAGTCTGCAGCTCGTTATACATACTGACAGACAGACAGACAGACAGACAGACAGACAGAAAGACAGGCAGACAGGCAGACATTTTTTGCCACTAATTTTTTAGACTTCTCTATGATCGTAATGTCATGTTTGATTGTTATCTCAATTTTTTTATTATTCATGAATCCTAAACTTGCCTTATAGTCCCTATTATCGCAAGTAAAAGCTATTTTTTTTTTATATTTTAAAACCTCCCCCAAGTACATATTTGTTTTGGTTGATAAAATAATACCCCAATAAAAAAATCGAATTTTTTATTGAAATAGCTAGAGCAGTCTAGGAAAAATAAAGTTTTTTCGGTTATATGACAGGAAAAAAACTTATGAATACCAGACTTGATAGTATTCGCATCAGCCAATTAGACTGCAAGACTAAAATTGTACATAATTTCCTTCATACAGACACACAACATTTTTGATTCATATTCTGGAATTTTTTAAGAAATATGTAATTCTTTTTACCTACTTACACATACATACATATACTACTTTTATCCGAAATGGAAATGTTTGCTTTTTGAATGTTCTTTAGAACTCAGAAGAACAAAATCTAAAAGAAATCTCAAACTTCGGACTTTACAAGTGAACAAGGTACCGAAATACGTCGGTTTTCGCCCATTGCAATAAACGTACATATACCTAAGCAGTTTCAAACCAGGTCAATGACCTATCTCACACCAATTTTACATATATCTGAAAATTAAAAACAAATTACAATGCAGGTAAATACAACACCATATTTTTATATGTACATACCTACCATTTGCATGTTCATTCATATGAAGTCCCTGACCTATTTTCATGATCGAATCGCCACCGCTGCGCCGCGCCATCACTTTGTTTGTTCTTAGTAAGAAGAAAAAACTATAATGTATGCATATGTACATTTTTGGTAACAAGGATTAGAACAAAGAGGTTCATTTAGATACTAACTAACAAACTTCAATTCATAGAAAATTTCAACGTTCATTATTTCCTAAATGTTTACCTTCTTTCCTACCTACAAAACTATACCTATCGGAAATAATTATTGTATACAGGTAAAAAGCACCTACCTCAAAATGACCTTCCTCTCATAAAAAGCATTGTAAACATACATACCAGCATATCTGAGTATGTACTTATATGACAGAAATTAAAAAAAAAAAGTAGCAACTTACATAAAACCTTCAAACGAAAAAAATATAAGAAAAAAAAAACGTCTAGTCGGATTGATCCCTCGTAGCCTCTCGTGCTAGCCATCCACAACTCACAACATGCCCGTTTAGGGTTGTTTTGTGTGTATGATTCTTCTTGCACTCTGCATTCTAGTCTCTCTTCGTGTGCGCGGTACAAAAAAAATCCTTATCCTCATAAAAGAGATCACGACAACGAGTCAACGACAAAAAGAAATTCTTGTTTGTTTATTTTTATACACAACAAATCTTCTAGAAAGGGATATTTTTACACCAATACATGCAAACATTTTTACATGAGATTTGA
The DNA here is from genome assembly GCA_963971375.1 of Platycheirus rosarum. Taxonomy (NCBI): domain Eukaryota; kingdom Metazoa; phylum Arthropoda; class Insecta; order Diptera; family Syrphidae; genus Platycheirus; species Platycheirus rosarum. Next base: position 189,734,495 of record OZ020507.1, on the reverse strand, counting down.
GTTTGCTTCTGCTGGAGACCCATGTCGCATCATCGCAGCCATTTAATTCAACCGTCTGTATGTATATAATCGAATGAAGATTATGAGACATTAATGTGGAAGTGCGGGGGAAACAACACTTGCCTGAAATTAATGAAGAAAACATCGACCAAACGAAATTAAACAACGCCGAAGCGAATGCAAAATAACGCTCTACTTATCTGTTCTTGTTTACTGCTTCCCTTGTCCTATCTTTCTCGCAATCTTTTTCAAATCAAGTCCTTCCTCGATTCACTCTCCTCAATCTTCCAGGCGGCTCCTAGATTTTTTTTTTTTTTTTATTCAAACACTTTTTTGGGTTTGTATAATTATCACAAGATGGTTTATGTTGTGGTAAATTTTACCGCAACAAATCCCACCTTTACCTCCCAAGAAATGTGTTTACCCTTCATAGGGAACGTAAACCATTTCCTAAGGCTTTACTTCAGAGAAAAATATATCAAACGGATGCGAATTATGAAAAGCAATGCAAACAACTATGTTTAAGAGAAAATTTAAGGAAAATGAAGATTAACTAGGGACTTTCACTATTATCTACCTCATTTACAAACGGTTTGAGGTCTTACACATGCCACGTTCCGCAATCTTTCCCTTTATCATCTTTTAGTGCATATGTCTAAGGTGATAAGCGCTTGCTTATACGAAAAGGTCCAACGAACTTACATTTTTTTTTTCGTCAATCAAGTTAGATAACTTTTTATAGACTACGCTAAATTTAAATAAATAAAATGTGTTACGAGTTTAACGTTGTATATTCATTAATTCTTTCTTAATATCTAATCTACTTTTATTAAAATCAATTATAAAATTAAAATCATTATAAGCAATAAAAGATTTTGTTATTTGATTATGTATTGCATAACTTCTACTATGATAAGAAACATGCAACAAAATATCATCTTTCGGTCGCAGACTACGAGAAGGAAGCATTTATAGCAAACATTGATAGTAACATCGAACAATCAATTCTTCTCTTCTAGAAAATTCTTTTTCAAACACTAATCTTAACAAAAATATTCGCTATTTACAGTTTTATAGCGCAATCAGTTCAATAGTTTCTGGAAAATTCCACTTTCACAATTATATGAGTCACCTAAACTGTTTTACAAAATGTCACTATGGAATTTTCTAGCACTTTACTGAGTTTAATCCCCCATTTCTCACACCAGTGTGAAGTTTTGGCCTGAGGTTCGACAAATAAAACTCAATCGAAATTCCAAAATAATAAAACAAATCTCTTTATTTTATGAAACCCAACGTCTTTCAGTTTAAATAACACCAAATTTAACTTTTTTCACTTATTCACAATTCAAATACATTTAGATAATTCAACACTTTTTATTTATTCTCAATTCAATTACTTGAAATGACCGTTGAATTCCCGTTCGTAAGGAGGAGAAAATCTATGGGTAGGTATTTGTTATTTATTTCTATGTTGGATTATGAATATCAATTTTAAATGGTCATTCAATTGATGTTTTTCTGTATCAGAGGATAATTGTATTTTTGTGGATTTATTTTTACTGAAGTGAAGTGCATCTTTACATAATAAACTTTTAATTATAACTTATTTGTGTGTACACATACATAGGCATAAATGCATCTAATGTGATTTCAAAATATTTGTGAAAGTGCATATAGTTTAACTGTAGTAAATCCCTGTGAAATCAAACTTTTTGATAATATGTCATAATGTCTTAAAAAAAATCGGTTTAAATATGGTAATAGGAAAACCTTTAATTCCACCAAGAAAATTGGCAAAAGATAAGCACGCACAAAAGTTAAACTGGTGGATAAACAAAAACGTAGAGCTCTTGAAAAAAAGTATACCTATTACTTGTGCAATTTTTTTTTGTATGGATAGAATTTGACTTCATGTATAATAACGAATTTATGAAAAAATCATTTCGAAAATTGTAGGACGGATTTTGATAAAATCCTATTTTTATTTTGGTATTCAGTTTCTTAGAGTTTATTAATATATGTAGATACATGTGAGTATAAAATTTAAAATAATTTTTTTTGGTTAGTTTTAAAAATATTGATTTAAAAAAAAAAATTATTAATTTTAACTAGAAAAATAAAGTTGTTCAAAAGTTTGATATGCAGAATTAATTTGGCAACCTAGATCTTCTCAAATATAAAATTTGACAGAAATCCAAAGAGCCTTTACCGAGGAAGCCAAAAATTAAAAAAAAACGTTATATGAAAAGTACCGTTAATAGACTTTTCCCGTAAATTTGGTTCTGATCAGATGATAGCTAGTACCAACAAAAAAATTTTGAATAAAAATTCATCGAAATCGTTGGAGGCGTTTTCGAAAAAATAAGCTTTTACTAAATAGTCATATGGCAGGTACCGTAATTTTTAGGCCTAAAAATAAAATTTCAATTTCTCCTCTAGGGAATGGCAAAAGAATAGCACACACCAAGTTTGAAGATAATCGCTTAAGCCGTTTAGTCTGCAGCTCGTTATACATACTGACAGACAGACAGACAGACAGACAGAAAGACAGGCAGACAGGCAGACATTTTTTGCCACTAATTTTTTAGACTTCTCTATGATCGTAATGTCATGTTTGATTGTTATCTCAATTTTTTTATTATTCATGAATCCTAAACTTGCCATATAGTCCCTATTATCGCAAGTAAAAGCTATTTTTTTTTATATTTTAAAACTGTAGTATGAAAGGTACCATCCATAGACCTCCCCCAAGTACATATTTGTTTTGGTTGATAAAAGAATACCCCACCTAAAAAATCGAAATTTTTATTGAAATAGCTAGAGCAGTCTAGGAAAAATAAAGTTTTTTCGGTTATATGACAGGTAGCTTAATCTTACCTGGAAAAAAACTTATAAATACCAGACTTGATAGTATTCGCATCAGCCAATTAGACTGCAAGACTAAAATTGTACATACTTTCCTTCATACAGACACACAACATTTTTGATTCATATTCTGGAATTTTTTAAGAAATATGTAATTCTTTTTACCTACTTACACATACATACATATACTACTTTTATCCGAAATGGAAATGTTTGCTTTTTGAATGTTCTTTAGAAGAACAGTTCTTTAGAACTCAGAAGAACAAAATCTAAAAGAAATCTCAAACTTCGGACTTTACAAGTGAACAAGGTACCGAAATACGTCGGTTTTCGCCCATTGCAATAAACGTACATATACCTAAGCAGTTTCAAACCAGGTCAATGACCTATCTCACACCAATTTTACATATATCTGAAAATTAAAAACAAATTACAATGCAGGTAAATACAACACCATATTTTTATATGTACATACCTACCATTTGCATGTTCATTCATATGAAGTCCCTGACCTATTTTCATGATCGAATCGCCACCGCTGCGCCGCGCCATCACTTTGTTTGTTCTTAGTAAGAAGAAAAAACTATAATGTATGCATATGTACATTTTTGGTAACAAGGATAAGAACAAAGAGGTTCATTTAGATACTAACTAACAAACTTCAATTCATAGAAAATTTCAACGTTCATTATTTCCTAAATGTTTACCTTCTTTCCTACCTACAAAACTATACCTATCGGAAATAATTATTGTATACAGGTAAAAAGCACCTACCTCAAAATGACCTTCCTCTCATAAAAAGCATTGTAAATATACATACCAGCATATCTGAGTATGTACTTATATGACAGAAATAAAAAAAAAAAAAAAAAAAAAAGTAGCAACTTACCTAAAACCTTCAAACGAAAAAAAAATAAGAAAAAAAACGTCTAGTCGGATTGATCCCTCGTAGCCTCTCGTGCTAGCCATCCACAACTCACAACATGCCCGTTTAGGTTTAGGGTGGTTGTTTTGTGTGTATGATTCTTCTTGCACTCTGCATTCTAGTCTCTCTTCGTGTGCGCGCTACTAAAAAATCCTTATCCTCATAAAAGAGATCACGACAACGAGTCAACGACAACAAGAAATTCTTGTTTGTTTATTTTTGTCACAACAAATCTTCTAGAAAGGGATATTTTTACACCAATACATGCAAACATTTTTACATGAGATTTGAGTTTGCTTCTGCTGGAGACCCATGTCGCATCATCGCAGCCACTTAATTCAACCGTCTGTATGTATATAATCGAATGAAGATTATGAGACATTAATGTGGAAGTGCGGGGGAAACAACACTTGCCTGAAATCAATGAAGAAAACATCGACCAAACGAAATTAAACAACGCCGAAGCGAATGCAAAATAACGCTCTACTTATCTGTTCTTGTTTACTGCTTCCCTTGTCTTATCTTTCTCGCAATCTTTTTCAAATCAAGTCCTTCCTCGATTCACTCTCCTCAATCTTCCAGGCGGCTCCTAGATTTTTTTTTTTTTTTTATTCAAACACTTTTTTGGGTTTGTATAATTATCACAAGATGGTTTATGTTGTGGTAAATTTTACCGCAACAAATCCCACCTTTACCTCCCAAGAAATGTGTTTACCCTTCATAGGGAACGTAAGCCATTTCCTAAGGCTTTACTTCAGAGAAAAATATATCAAACGGATGCGAATTATGAAAAGCAATGCAAACAACTATGTTTAAGAGAAAATTTAAGGAAAATGAAGATTAACTAGGGACTTTCACTATTATCTACCTCATTTACAAACGGTTTGAGGTCTTAAACATGCCACGTTCCGCAATCTTTCCCTTTATCATCTTTTAGTGCATATGTCTAAGGTGATAAGCGCTTGCTTATACGAAAAGGTCCAACGAACTTAAATTTTTTTTTTCGTCAATCAAGTTAGATAACTTTTTATAGACTACGCTAAATTTAAATAAATAAAATGTGTTACGAGTTTAACGTTGTATATTCATTAATTCTTTCTTAATATCTAATCTACTTTTATTAAAATCAATTATAAAATTAAAATCATTATAAGCAATAAAAGATTTTGTTATTTGATTATGTATTGCATAACTTCTACTATGATAAGAAACATGCAACAAAATATCATCTTTCGGTCGCAGACTACGAGAAGGAAGCATTTATAGCAAACATTGATAGTAACATCGAACAATCAATTCTTCTCTTCTAGAAAATTCTTTTTCAAACACTAATCTTAACAAAAATATTCGCTATTTACAGTTTTATAGCGCAATCAGTTCAATAGTTTCTGGAAAATTCCACTTTCACAATTATATGAGTCACCTAAACTGTTTTAAAAAATGTCACTATGGAATTTTCTAGCACTTTACTGAGTTTAATCCCCAATTTCTGACACCAGTGTGAAGTTTTGGCCTGAGGTTCGACAAATAAAACTCAATCGAAATTCCAAAATAATAAAACAAATCTCTTTATTTTATGAAACCCAACGTCTTTCAGTTTAAATAACACCAAATTTAACTTTTTTCACTTATTCACAATTCAAATACATTTAGATAATTCAACACTTTTTATTTATTCTCAATTCAATTACTTGAAATGACCGTTGAATTCCCGTTCGTAAGGAGGAGAAAATCTATGGGTAGGTATTTGTTATTTATTTCTATGTTGGATTATGAATATCAATTTTAAATGGTCATTCAATTGATGTTTTTCTGTATCAGATGATAATTGTATTTTTGTGGATTTATTTTTACTGAAGTGAAGTGCATCTTTACATAATAAACTTTTAATTATAACTTATTTGTGTGTACACATACATAGGCATAAATGCATCTAATGTGATTTCAAAATATTTGTGAAAGTGCATATAGTTTAACTGTAGTAAATCCCTGTGAAATCAAACTTTTTGATAATATGTCATAATGTCTTAAAAAAAATCGGTTTAAATATGGTAATAGGAAAACCTTTAATCCCACCAAGAAAATTGGCAAAAGATAAGCACGCACAAAAGTTAAACTGGTGGATAAACAAAAACGTAGAGCTCTTGAAAAAAAGTATACCTATTACTTGTGCAATTTTTTTTTGTATGGATAGACTTTGACTTCATGTATAATAACGAATTTATGAAAAAATCATTTCGAAAATTGTAGGACGGATTTTGATAAAATCCTATTTTTATTTTGGTATTCAGTTTCTTAGAGTTTATTAATATATGTAGATACATGTGAGTATAAAATTTAAAATAATTTTTTTTGGTTAGTTTTAAAAATATTGATTTAAAAAAAAATTATTAATTTTAACTAGAAAAATAAAGTTGTTCAAAAGTTTGATATGCAGAATTAATTTGGCAACCTAGATCTTCTCAAATATAAAATTTGACAGAAATCCAAAGAGCCTTTACCGAGGAAGCCAAAAATTAAAAAAAACGTTATATGAAAAGTACCGTTAATAGACTTTTCCCGTAAATTTGGTTCTGATCAGATGATAGCTAGTACCAACAAAAAAATTTTGAATAAAAATTCATCGAAATCGTTGGAGCCGTTTTCGAAAAAATAAGCTTTTACTAAATAGTCATATGGCAGGTACCGTAATTTTTAGGCCTAAAAATAAAATTTCAATTTCTCCTCTAGGGAATGGCAAAAGAATAGCACACACCAAGTTTGAAGATAATCGCTTAAGCCGTTTAGTCTGCAGCTCGTTATACATACTGACAGACAGACAGACAGACAGACAGAAAGACAGGCAGACAGGCAGACATTTTTTGCCACTAATTTTTTAGACTTCTCTATGATCGTAATGTCATGTTTGATTGTTATCTCAATTTTTTTATTATTCATGAATCCTAAACTTGCCATATAGTCCCTATTATCGCAAGTAAAAGCTATTTTTTTTTATATTTTAAAACTGTAGTATGAAAGGTACCACCCATAGACCTCCCCCAGGTACATATTTGTTTTGGTTGATAAAAGAATACCCCACCTAAAAAATCGAAATTTTTATTGAAATAGCTAGAGCAGCCTAGGAAAAATAAAGTTTTTTCGGTTATATGACAGGTAGCTTAATCTTACCTGGAAAAAAACTTATAAATACCAGACTTGATAGTATTCGCATCAGCCAATTAGACTGCAAGACTAAAATTGTACATAATTTCCTTCAACATTTTTGATTCATATTCTGGAATTTTTTAAGAAATATGTAATTCTTTTTACTTACTTACACATACATACATATACTACTTTTATCCGAAATGGAAATGTTTGCTTTTTGAATGTTCTTTAGAAGAACAGTTCTTTAGAACTCAGAAGAACAAAATCTAAAAGAAATCTCAAACTTCGGACTTTACAAGTGAACAAGGTACCGAAATACGTCGGTTTTCGCCCATTGCAATAAACGTACATATACCTAAGCAGTTTCAAACCAGGTCAATGACCTATCTCACACCAATTTTACATATATCTGAAAATTAAAAACAAATTACAATGCAGGTAAATACAACACCATATTTTTATATGTACATACCTACCATTTGCATGTTCATTCATATGAAGTCCCTGACCTATTTTCATGATCGAATCGCCACCGCTGCGCCGCGCCATCACTTTGTTTGTTCTTAGTAAGAAGAAAAAACTATAATGTATGCATATGTACATTTTTGGTAACAAGGATTAGAACAAAGAGGTTCATTTAGATACTAACTAACAAACTTCAATTCATAGAAAATTTCAACGTTCATTATTTCCTAAATGTTTACCTTCTTTCCTACCTACAAAACTATACCTATCGGAAATAATTATTGTATACAGGTAAAAAGCACCTACCTCAAAATGACCTTCCTCTCATAAAAAGCATTGTAAACATACATACCAGCATATCTGAGTATGTACTTATATGACAGAAATTAAAAAAAAAAAGTAGCAACTTACATAAAACCTTCAAACGAAAAAAATATAAGAAAAAAAAAACGTCTAGTCGGATTGATCCCTCGTAGCCTCTCGTGCTAGCCATCCACAACTCACAACATGCCCGTTTAGGGTTGTTTTGTGTGTATGATTCTTCTTGCACTCTGCATTCTAGTCTCTCTTCGTGTGCGCGGTACAAAAAAAATCCTTATCCTCATAAAAGAGATCACGACAACGAGTCAACGACAAAAAGAAATTCTTGTTTGTTTATTTTTATACACAACAAATCTTCTAGAAAGGGATATTTTTACACCAATACATGCAAACATTTTTACATGAGATTTGAGTTTGCTTCTGCGGGAGACCCATGTCGCATCATCGCAGCCACTTTATTCAACCGTCTGTATGTATAAAATCGAATGAAGATTATGAGACATTAATGTGGAAGTGCGGGGGAAACAACACTTGCCTGAAATCAATGAAGAAAACATCGACCAAACGAAATTAAACAACGCCGAAGCGAATGTAAAATAACGCTCTACTTATCTGATTTTGTTTACTGCTTCCCTTGTCCTATCTTTCTCGCAATCTTTTTCAAATCAAGTCCTTCCTCGATTCACTCTCCTCAATCTTCCAGGCGGCTCCTAGATTTTTTTTTTTTTTTTTATTCAAACACTTTTTTGGGTTTGTATAATTATCGCAAGATGGTTTATGTTGTTGTAAATTTTACCGCAACAAATCCCACCTTTACCTCCCAAGAAATGTGTTTATCCTTCATAGGGAACGTAAACCATTTCCTAAGGCTTTACTTCAGAGAAAAATATATCAAACGGATGCGAATTATGAAAAGCAATGCAAACAACTATGTTTAAGAGAAAATTTAAGGAAAATGAAGATTAACTAGGGACTTTCACTATTATCTACCTCATTAACAAACGGTTTGAGGTCTTAAACATGCCACGTTCCGCAATCTTTCCCTTTATCATCTTTTAGTGCATATGTCTAAGGTGATAAGCGCTTGCTTATACGAAAAGGTCCAACGAACTTAAATTTTTTTTTTCGTCAATCAAGTTAGATAACTTTTTATAGACTACGCTAAATTTAAATAAATAAGATGTGTTACGAGTTTAACGTTGTATATTCATTAATTCTTTCTTAATATCTAATCTACTTTTATTAAAATCAATTATAAAATTAAATTCATTATAAGCAATAAAAGATTTTGTTATTTGATTATGTATTGCATAACTTCTACTTCTATAAGAAACATGCAACAAAATATCATCTTTCGGTCGCAGACTACGAGAAGGAAGCATTTATAGTAAACATTGATAGTAACATCGAACAATCAATATTAGAATTAAGCACATAAAATGCAAAGAGTACAGAATACAATTTTCTTCGCATTACTGGAGGTTTTGATTAAAGCACATCTGGTCTCATAAGGCGGAAAGTTTCAAAATTTCTAAACATTTTTCGCAAGGCAAACTTAGAAAATCTTTTCTGAATTTTTTCAATCCTTTGGAAACTATTTAGAGTGTACGGGTTCCATATAATACAGCAGTATTCGAGCAAAGGTCTTACTAGGGATAAGTAAAGTGTTTTTAAAGTATAAGTGTCTTCAAATAACTTAGAATTACGAATTATAAAACCTAACATTGAGTTTTTTTTTGCCAATTTCGCAGCATAATAATTGGCAGCTTCGGAAAGAACGAAGTTTCTACGCCACACGAGATCGCCAAGTTGATACAGCGTGTTTCTTCTGCCTTAATTATTTGGGTTTACATGACACATTTGGGCCGACTGCTTTGTCGCTTGTACCATTCTGAAGTCGGAGCAATAGTTCCTTTTTCAGTCCCGAAGTTTGAAGATTTCTTTTTCCTAATTCTTCTTTCAACTCAGCTGTTGTCAATTGTTCTATTTTGCGACCCATTTTATATAACCGAAACACAATTTTCGCGATACAGTCAGTTTTATTTTAATATCTCTTCTAGAAAATTCTTTTTCAAACACTAATCTTAACAAAAATATTCGCTATTTACAGTTTTATAGCACAATCAGTTCAATAGTTTCTGGAAAATTCCACTTTCACAATTATATGAGTTACCTAAACTGTTTTAAAAAATGTCACTATGGAATTTTCTAGCACTTTACTGAGTTTTATCCCCAATTTCTGACACCAGTGTGAAGTTTTGGCCTGAGGTTCGACAAATAAAACTCAATCGAAATTCCAAAATAATAAAACAAATCTCTTTATTTTATGAAACCCAACGTCTTTCAGTTTAAATAACACCAAATTTAACTTTTTTCACTTATTCACAATTCAAATACATTTAGATAATTCAACACTTTTTATTTATTCTCAATTCAATCACTTGAAATGACCGTTGAATTCCCGTTCGTAAGGAGGAGAAAATCTATGGGTAGGTATTTGTTATTTATTTCTATGTTGGATTATGAATATCAATTTTAAATGGTCATTCAATTGATGTTTTTCTGTATCAGAAGATAATTGTATTTTTGTGGATTTATTTTTACTGAAGTGAAGTGCATCTTTACATAATAAACTTTTAATTATAACTTATTTGTGTGTACACATACATAGGCATAAATGCATCTAATGTGATTTCAAAATATTTGTGAAAGCCTGAAGTGCATATAGTTTAACTGTAGTAAGTCCCTGTGAAATCAAACTTTTTGATAATATGTCATAATGTCTCAAAAAAAATCGGTTTAAATATGGTAAAAGGAAAACCTTTAATCCCACCAAGAAAATTGGCAAAAGATAAGCACGCACAAAAGTTAAACTGGTGGATAAACAAAAACGTAGAGCTCTTGAAATAAAAGTAAACCTATTACTTATGCAATTTTTTTTGTATGGATAGACTTTGACTTCATGTATAATAACGAATTTATGAAAAAATCATTTCGAAAATTGTAGGACGGATTTTGATAAAATCCTATTTTTTATTTTGGTATGCAGTTTCTTAGAGTTTATTAATTTATGTAGATACATGTGAGTATAAAATTTAAAATAATTTTTTTTGGTTAGTTTTAAAAATATTGATTTAAAAAAAAAAATTATTAATTTTAACTAGAAAAATAAAGTTGTTCAAAAGTTTGATATGCAGAATTAATTTGGCAACCTAGATCTTCTCAAATATAAAATTTGACAGAAATCCAAAGAGCCTTTACCGAGGAAGCCAAAAATTAAAAAAAACGTTATATGAAAAGTACCGTTAATAGACTTTCCCGTAAATTTGGTTCTGATCAGATGATAGCTAGTACCAACAAAAAAATTTTTAATAAAAATTCATCGAAATCGTTGGAGCCGTTTTCGAAAAAATAAGCTTTTTCTAAATAGTCATATGGAAGGTACCGTTATTTTTAGGCCTAAAAATAAAATTTCAATTTCTCCTCTAGGGAATCGCAAAAGAATAGCACACACCAAGTTTGAAGATAATCGTTTAAGCCGTTTAGTCTGCAGCTCGTTATACATACTGACAGACAGACAGACAGACAGAAAGACAGGCAGACAGGCAGACATTTTTTGCCACTAATTTTTTAGACTTCCCTATGATCGTAATGTCATGTTTGATTGTTATCTCAATTTTTTTATTATTCATGAATCCTAAACTTGCCTTATAGTCCCTATTATCGCAAGTAAAAGCTATTTTTTTTTATATTTTAAAACTGTAGTATGAAAGGTACCATCCATAGACCTCCCCCAACTACATATTTGTTTTGGTTGATAAAAGAATACCCCACCTAAAAAATCGAAATTTTTATTGAAATAGCTAGAGCAGTCTAGGAAAAATAAAGTTTTTTCGGTTATATGACAGGAAAAAAACTTATGAATACCAGACTTGATAGTATTCGCATCAGCCAATTAGACTGCAAGACTAAAATTGTACATAATTTCCTTCATACAGACACACAACATTTTTGATTCATATTCTGGAATTTTTTAAGAAATATGTAATTCTTTTTACCTACTTACACATACATACATATACTACTTTTATCCGAAATGGAAATGTTTGCTTTTTGAATGTTCTTTAGAAGAACAGTTCTTTAGAACTCAGAAGAACAAAATCTAAAAGAAATCTCAAACTTCGGACTTAACAAGTGAACAAGGTACCGAAATACGTCGGTTTTCGCCCATTGCAATAAACGTACATATACCTAAGCAGTTTCAAACCAGGTCAATGACCTATCTCACACCAATTTTACATATATCTGAAAATTAAAAACAAATTACAATGCAGGTAAATACAACACCATATTTTTATATGTACATACCTACCATTTGCATGTTCATTCATATGAAGTCCCTGACCTATTTTCATGATCGAATCGCCACCGCTGCGCCGCGCCATCACTTTGTTTGTTCTTAGTAAGAAGAAAAAACTATAATGTATGCATATGTACATTTTTGGTAACAAGGATTAGAACAAAGAGGTTCATTTAGATACTAACTAACAAACTTCAATTCATAGAAAATTTCAACGTTCATTATTTCCTAAATGTTTACCTTCTTTCCTACCTACAAAACTATACCTATCGGAAATAATTATTGTATACAGGTAAAAAGCACCTACCTCAAAATGACCTTCCTCTCATAAAAAGCATTGTAAACATACATACCAGCATATCTGAGTATGTACTTATATGACAGAAATTAAAAAAAAAAAGTAGCAACTTACCTAAAACCTTCAAACGAAAAAAATATAAGAAAAAAAAAACGTCTAGTCGGATTGATCCCTCGTAGCCTCTCGTGCTAGCCATCCACAACTCACAACATGCCCGTTTAGGTTTAAAGTTGTTTTGTGTGTATGATTCTTCTTGCACTCTGCATTCTAGTCTCTCTTCGTGTGCGCGGTACAAAAAAAATCCTTATCCTCATAAAAGAGATCACGACAACGAGTCAACGACAAAAAGAAATTCTTGTTTGTTTATTTTTATACACAACAAATCTTCTAGAAAGGGATATTTTTACACCAATACATGCAAACATTTTTACATGAGATTTGAGTTTGCTTCTGCGGGAGACCCATGTCGCATCATCGCAGCCACTTTATTCAACCGTCTGTATGTATAAAATCGAATGAAGATTATGAGACATTAATGTGGAAGTGCGGGGGAAACAACACTTGCCTGAAATCAATGAAGAAAACATCGACCAAACGAAATTAAACAACGCCGAAGCGAATGTAAAATAACGCTCTACTTATCTGTTTTTGTTTACTGCTTCCCTTGTCCTATCTTTCTCGCAATCTTTTTCAAATCAAGTCCTTCCTCGATTCACTCTCCTCAATCTTCCAGGCGGCTCCTAGGTTTTTTTTTTTTTTTTATTCAAACACTTTTTTGGGTTTGTATAATTATCGCAAGATGGTTTATGTTGTTGTAAATTTTACCGCAACAAATCCCACCTTTACCTCCCAAGAAATGTGTTTATCCTTCATAGGGAACGTAAACCATTTCCTAAGGCTTTACTTCAGAGAAAAATATATCAAACGGATGCGAATTAAACATGGGTAACTCAAGGAAAAATTGAGTGCTAACACTTTAACTCTAACACTTCTTACAGTGTTAGCACAATGTGCTAACACAATTGTGTTATAACACTTTTTTTTCTCTTTTATTTGAAACACCCAACTCACTCAAAACTCAAAATCAATGACACAATGGACATGGCGCATAGAGCTTTGCGCGATTTAGTTTGGATAGAGTTAGAACTCAATCAAATCCAATACAATTATATGTTGTATTGCTTTGCAAACGCAAACGTGTGGTGTTGGTGTGGCGTATGGGTAAGATTGCTCGCACTCAGCTCTTTGGTTTGGTTGGGTGTGTGAAATATTCAAATATTGCACTAAGAAACAGGGTGTTAAATTTAAATTGTATGATCTTCAATAAATTAAATACAAACCAAAATATAAAAATAAAAAAATAAAATTTACATTGAATTAATACTTGTTCATGTTGAGCGTTACATGCTATGAAATATTTTTTTAATTAACGTACATATTCAATGCAATATGCTTTGATGAAAGTAAGTTTTTCTTTTGGAAGCATTTATTCACCCCATTTATTCTCTTTAACACTAGTTAGAACACCCTTAGGTAAAGAGTTGTTTTAAGAATAAATACACACATATTTCATTCGAATAAGAAGGGAAGTTTCATTTACCTTCAGTGAGAAAGAGATTTTCGCGTCAATTATGATGTGCTGTGCTTAAAGTACGATTTGTGGTAAAGTTTGCCTATCTGTTTCTTGCATAAGCTTAAAGAAAACCTTACACGTCGCTTACTAATTAAAATGATATATAGATGTGTAATGTATGATTTCGTTAATAAACTTTTCATTAAAGGGTGTCCCAAAAATATATTATTCATTATTATTGAACAATTACATTTAAATGTAACTACATTATCATTTAGATTTTCCATTACCAATTTAAATCAAATTTAATTCTAAATTAAATATGTGTTCAAAAGGGAAATACTTCCTATTATTCTGAAGAATGTTCAACGGAATTAAATTCGTATTTATTTATTTCTTTTATCATATAAATCTTTCCATATACTCGATTTTGTTAGTACTATCTACTTAACTAAACTTATTTTATTGCATGTACATAATGTATATATACATACGTTATTTTTTAATGTTTATTTTGTTTAAAATTAAAAAATAAAGTGTTTGTGTTAGCCACTATTTTTTATAATCACTTATTTTATTACATTTACATTACGTTTATTCGTTATTTAATAATCAATTGAAGTTTAGTTTCAGTGAATGTTAAATTGTTTTTAAATAAAAAAATAAAGATTTGTTGTGTTAAATTTTTTGTGCTTATTAAAAGAAATTCCGACGAAGTAAGAACACTAAAATCGGTGCAATACATGTTTTGAGGCAGTTATAAATCCTTTTAAAAGAAATTTTCTTTTTAAATAGTCATTACATTAAAAATAATAATTAATTTTGTAATATGGCAATGTGATACACCCTGTAATGCAGATTTACTAATAATGTATAAAAAAAATCTGTGGATAGGTTAGGTTTATGGACTTATATTTACCTATAAACAAAGAAAAATAGATTATAAATGCGGCATCTTGCCTAAACCTACTTAGAATTGTTTATTTAATTACGTAAAATGCGTGAATATAAACTATTCTATTTATTTAAGCTTAAATAATTATAGCTTTTTTGAAACCCCCTGTATTGACAATAAGGGTATACGCTACAACTACTTCTTTTTGCTTTTAGCAAGCCATTGTGTCTTATGTGTGCTATTGTGCTCTTTTTTGATGTGGTTACAATTTGCGCTATTGTGTTATTGTGTTGATATGTTTCAAATTGAAGTATCAGCGCACATAACACAGGTGTTGTGTTAACTCATTGTGCCAACTTAACACAGTGTTACACATGTTTAATGCGAATTATGAAAAGCAATGCAAACAACTATGTTTAAGAGAAAATTTAAGGAAAATAAGGATTAACTAGGGACTTTCACTATTATCTACCTCATTAACAAACGGTTTGAGGTCTTAAACATGCCACGTTCCGCAATCTTTCCCTTTATCATCTTTTAGTGCATATGTCTAAGGTGATAAGCGCTTGCTTATACGAAAAGGTCCAACGAACTTAAATTTTTTTTTTCGTCAATCAAGTTAGACATCTTTTTATAGACTACGCTAAATTTAAATAAATAAAATGTGTTACGAGTTTAACGTTGTATATTCATTAATTCTTTCTTAATATCTAATCTACTTTTATTAAAATCAATTATAAAATTAAATTCATTATAAGCAATAAAAGATTTTGTTATTTGATTATGTATTGCATAACTTCTACTTCTATAAGAAACATGCAACAAAATATCATCTTTCGGTCGCAGACTACGAGAAGGAAGCATTTATAGTAAACATTGATAGTAACATCGAACAATCAATATTAGAATTAAGCACATAAAATGCAAAGAGTACAGAATACAATTTTCTTCGCATTACTGGAGGTTTTGATTAAAGCACATCTGGTCTCATAAGGCGGAAAGTTTCAAAATTTCTAAACATTTTTCGCAAGGCAAACTTAGAAAATCTTTTCTGAATTTTTTCAATCCTTTGGATACTATTTAGAGTGTACGGGTTCCATATAATACAGCAGTATTCGAGCAAAGGTCTTACTAGGGATAAGTAAAGTGTTTTTAAAGTATAAGTGTCTTCAAATAACTTAGAATTACGAATTATAAAACCTAACATTTCGCAGCATAATAATTCGCAGCTTCGGAGAGAACGAAGTTACTACGCCACACGAGATCGCCAAGTTGATACAGCGTGTTTCTTCTGCCCTAATTATTTGGGTTTACATGACACATTTGGGCCGACTGCTTTGTCGCTACCCCTAATTTCTTGGATATGTCATCTCTGAGCTTTTCAAATTGGTCTCCAATATTTTCTTGTTGTTGAACCCTATCGCTATCATCGACCCTATATTCTATATCACGACCACTAGTGGCCATGTTTCTACCAAAATTAGCAAAGTATGGAGAAAAACCTAACACTTCATATCGTGAAGTTCGGATTGCAGAGGCCACTTTTGCCAGCTGCTTATCCCAACTCCGATGAATTTTTGAGACATATGCTCTTAAGATTGTCTTTATAATCTGGTTGATACGTTCCACCGCGTTCGCTTGGGGATGGTAATGTGCAGTTATATATTCCTCAGATATGGCGCGTATTATCCACACAGGGATTTCAGTTCTTTACTGCGAAATTGCGGTCTGTTATCACAGACAACCCATTTCGGAATATTCAACAATAAAAAGACATTATCCTCGAGTTATTTGCAAACTGCCTTCGCAGTTGCAGACCGAAGCGGAAACAAGGAAGGGAACTTGGTAAAGTGCTCAACCGCAGTCAGAACATGAATTAAACCCTTCGATGTTTTTGAAAGCGGGCCCACTAAATCCACTCAGATCATTTCCCATGGTGTAGAAGTAGCTTCCCTTTCTATCATTAGACCAGCTGGTTTCTCCTTCACTCGTTTTATCTGTTGGCAAGTTTTACAAATCATAGCATATTTCTTAATATCCCCCTCATCTTTGACCAATAATATTTTTCAACTACCCTGGCAAAAGTTTTTCTTAAGCCAATGTGTTCTGCCAATGGTCCTTCATGGTATTTTTCTTATATTCCTAGCCTATCTCTTTTTCCCAACTCTAATTTGTGATCATTTCCAGACTCATGAACTAAGAAATGGTTTGCTTCAACATGTTTGAAAAGCCTACCGTTTTCAACTCTCCACGATGGATATAATAATGGATACTTCTCAACAGCCGAAATAATTTTGATTATCCAAGGGTCTAATTCTGCTAAAGGGTCTGATATACCAGCTAATTCTGGAACTCCTCGCGACAACTTGTCTGGAACTACATATTCTTTCCCCTTTCGATGAATAATCTTGAAATCCAACTATTGCAGCCAAATGGCCCAAAGCGCTAATCTCCTCTGAAGATCCATCAGATTACTCAGCCACACTAAAGAATAGTAGTCAGTTATAACCGTAAACTTCTCAATGGCCCACATCACCGCTAAACATTCTCTTTCAGTGGTTGAATAATTTTTCTCGCTTCTATCTATCAGAATCGGTGCTATAACCAAACATTCTTTCGCTTTTCTAAAACCTTCATCACATTCATCCACCCACACGAACTTTTTATTTTTCTTTAAAAGATCTAAAAGGGGCCTAACAAAACCGGAAAAAATTTGGTACAAATCTCCTGTACCATGAAATAGTTCCTACAAAGCTTCTTACTTCCTTGACATTTTTAGTGCCGGAATTCTCACCATATTTTCTACCTTCTGGATCGACGTGAAGTCCATTTTTATTTAATTTCAATTTTATTAGCTTTGCTTCCCCCTACCAATGTAAGGAGCACTAATTTCAACATCAAGTCGTAACCAAAAGAGGTTTCGACTACAAATATATGGTGTATTGCTACCCCCAACCCGAGGTAAGGAGCATTAAAACTGGTATAATATATAAGTCAGAACCAAAAGAGATTTCGACTCTAAACATTGGTGACCCCGACGTGATCTAAACACGTCAGTGAAGGGCTTTGACATTTGCCTTCCGAGTTTCGAATTCATACTCGTGACGAAATCATTAGGATGGATGAAATAGAAGTATACAGTATCATGCCCAAACAGAAGGCACTTACTGAAGATCTACTACGGCTAAAACCAACATTGGCAAGGACGGTCCTGACCAAAAAACGGTCGACTATAAAGCCAAGAAACTACAGTTGTTAGAAGCTCTCTGTTCCATAACAATCATGAAAAGATTAAATAGCATGTCAAAGTAGACACTCCGTATGTACAAGCTAACGAAAAAATGGGAATGACTGGGTGGCACATACTTGCTCTTATGTGCCTAATTACGTTGGAAAGCAAAATCTTTGACAGAAACAAGTAACATTTACGTTGAACATAACAACTTGAACTTATAAAAAGTATCAAAACTACTTATACTTAACGGTTTTTAGTAAAAATGAAGTCTGCCATCACACGTCTCAAATGAAGAAGAATTTATTAAAAAAGTGTTTCAAAAATTGTAGGGCCGGTTTTGATAAAATCCTGTTTTTTATTTTTTATTTTCTGAAATCTTTTTTTTTGTTTGAAATGTTGGTATGTAGTTTTTTAGAGTTTATTAATATACATGTAATTATAAAATTTTAAATAATATTGATTTATCAAAAAAAAAATTTCAAAAATTAATTTTTATTACAAAAAAACTTATTCGAAATTTTGATTAGCAGAACTAATTTTACTATCTAGATCTTTTCGAGTATACAATTTAAAAGAAATCCATAGAACCGAGAAATTAAAAAAATTAAAAAAAAACTTTATTTGAATGGTCCCGTTAATAGACTTTTCCCGTATATGTGGTTCTGATCAAATGATAGCCAATACCAACAAAAAAATTCTCTCCGTTTTCGAGAAAAATAAGATTTTCCTAAACGGTCTTATGGCAGGTACCTTTATTTTTACGCCTTAAAATAAAATTTCAAGTTCCCTCTGAGGAATGCCAAAAGAATCACGCACACCAAGTTTGAAGATAATCGCTTAAGCCGTTTAGGCCGCAGTTCGTTATACAAACTGACACACAGACATACAGATAGACAGAAATTTTTTCTCGATCAATTTTTTAGACTCCTCTATGATCGTAATGTCATGTTTTATTGTTATCTCATTTTTTTAATATTCACGTATCCTAAACTTGCCCTATAGTCCCTATAATCTCAAGTAAAAATGAAAAACGCATACATTAATATAAAGCAATTATTAGAATCAATTGTGCCTAAAGATATCGAGTCTGACCCTTCAAAAATATCATTTGCGACTGCCAGCTTAGCAGATTCGATAAAGAACGAAGCAGAAACAAATTCTGCTAAAAACATTTCTGATCTGAGTCCAAAATTCAGACTTCTCTAGAATTATCAGAAGACAGAAAATAACCGTACAGTTCTTACAGCGGTTACTATAAAGTCTTAAAACCACTGTCGAAGAAGCTTGGAGTTCAACCTTTTGCAGGTTGAAATTAAACGTCCTGCAAAAATTCTGGACGGAACTAGAGGAAACCAATAGGTTGTTGCATGAGCTATTTCAGGATCCAGTCCAAGATGGGTACGCCTTGAGCGAATTTTACAACCTGGAAAATAAAGAACAGCAATACCAGATATCATTAACAGCCAAAATTAAAGATTTCACCACACAAACCTCATTCCCATACAATTCAGCCGTGAATCTTACTTCAGTGAACACCGCTAAGCAAAGCCTCCAATTACCAAAGGTAACTTTGCCCAAATTTGATGGGAGCTTTACAAAATGGAAGCTGTATAGTGATTTGTTTACTGCATTAGTCGATAAACAAGAAATAGCGAGCTGTCAGAAGCTATTCTACCTAAAAACAAAGTTAACTGGTGAAGCTGAACATTTAGTCAGACATTTAACGACATCTTATAACAACTACAGTGCAGCCTGGCAAGTAGTTAAAGATCGATATGAAAACACTCGGCTGCTGGTAACAGCACATGTGCAGAAACTACTGATGCAGCCTGCAATTCAAAATGAAACCTGAAAGGCAATTAAGACGCTGCATGACACCACACAAGAATGCATGCTAAATTTGAAAGGCCTTAATATTGACACCACCAATTGGGATCCTCTTCTTTGAGTTTTCTGATCAAGAAACTTGATAGAAATAGTTTATTGCCTTGGGAGCAGTCACTTAAGCAGCCAAAAGCATTACCATCTTCTTTTCTTTTCATTCTTACAATTACGGTTCCAATCATTAGAAGTTTAGAGTTTTAACTGATAAATTTGTCCCTTAATTCTCGATCTACTGTGCCGAAAAAAAATTCTTTCCTATATTTCTAATTCTGCTAACTAGTCAGAACGTCATGTTGCATTCTTAAAGAGGCAATATGCCTTACAGACACGTAATTAAAATATTTTTTATTATTACGTATTAGAAGCCATGGTACCAAAAGTAGTACGAACAATTTCAGAACACTTCAGTAAAAGGACAAAAGTTTTCAAAAGTTTCACCATGTAACAACAGAGAATCAGAAGCAACAATTTCCAATGATCGACAATAGGACAAGCCTTTTAGCAACATGGAATAGTGCAAGAACTTCAAAGTATTCAATCTCGGGTTAATGGCTATCACATGCAAATTCAAGTTTTTGTACTTAACACGATAACTACTCAACAACCCAGTGAATTGTTTGATACCAGTCATTGGGAAATACCTCAAAACAATCATTCAACTGGCTGATAACGACTTCAATAAACCGCATGAAGCTGATATTTTTTATCGGAGTCGAGCTTTACCCAGAACTTCTCTAAGTTGGCTAAATTAAAATAAACCAAAGTGGACCAAACCTACAAAACACCTTGTTGGGTTGGATAGTTATAGGGAAAATTATCAATAAGATTCCTACAATATATTTTGCGGCATAGGAGTAAACACGTCATCCTGTAACTTGGGCAATCTTGTGGAACGTTTTGGGAACTTAGAAAAAAACATAGCTGCTCCTTCACAAACGATCCAGAAACAGCTTAATGAAGAAGAACATCAATGTGAGGAAATATTTCTTAAAACAACAATAAGATCTCAACATCGTATCTCTTGCTTTTTTGAATGACCCAGCTAGTCTAGAGGAATCGAAAGGGATAGCTGTTCGACGATTCTACATTTTTGAAAAAAAGATTACAAAAGAATCCAGAAATCCATAAGCAAAGTATTGAGTTTATGAGAGATTATATTGCACTAAAGCATATGGAAGAGATTAAAAACAGCTCGCTCCAAAAATATTATTATTTTCTACCCCATCACTGCGGTTCGCCCCCAGAAAGCAGTTCAACAAAAATTAAAGTAGAGTTTGATGGGTCATCAAGGACATCCACAAACATATCGCTTAATCGCATTTTGCACACTTGACCAGCTTTACAGAATGATCTACTAAATCTGCGCCTATCACACTATCAGATGCTTTCATGATCTTGCAGAAGGAGCAGGCAACCATCATTTACTTGGCGCAAGTATTATTCGTCAAGATATTTACATGGACGACATACTAACCGGTACCGACAATCTAAAAATAGCTACTCACATGCAGTCAGAACTAATAAAACTTTTGGCTGGAGGCAAGTTTCATCTCCGAAAATGGTGCTCCAACAAACATTAGATCTTGAAAATAAGAAGATTGCGAAACTGAGACGATATTTCACGACCAAGAACAAGGCTCTTTAAAAACATTGGGATTAACCTGGTTACCAGCGTCAGACTAATTTCTCATAAAAATAAATTGGAATGGAATTTCAAAACTTACAAAGAGATCCATACTATCCAACACTGCTCACATTTTCGACCCATTAGGAATAGTAGTGCTAGTGTTGGAAAAACTATTTATGCAGGAACTATGGGCATTAAAACTGTACTGGGATGCCGCATTACCGATGAAGATGAATACAAAACGGAAAAACTTTCGAAAAGATCTTCAAACATTGAACAACAACGAGGTAAGGAGCATTAAAACTGGTATAATATATAAGTCAGAACCAAAAGAGATTTCGACTCTAAACATTGGTGACCCCGACGTGATCTAAACACGTCAGTGAAGGGCTTTGACATTTGCCTTCCGAGTTTCGAATTCATACTCGTGACGAAATCATTAGGATGGATGAAATAGAAGTATACAGTATCATGCCCAAACAGAAGGCACTTACTGAAGATCTACTACGGCTAAAACCAACATTGGCAAGGACGGTCCTGACCAAAAAACGGTCGACTATAAAGCCAAAAAACTACAGTTGTTAGAAGCTCTCTTTTTCATAACAATCATGAAAAGATTAAATAGCATGTCAAAGTAGACACTCTGTATGTACAAGCTAACGAAAAAATGGGAATGACTGGGTGGCACATACTTGCTCTTATGTGCCTAATTACGTTGGAAAGCAAAATCTTTGACAGAAACAAGTAACATTTACGTTGAACATAACAACTTGAACTTATAAAAAGTATCAAAACTACTTATACTTAACGGTTTTTAGTAAAAATGAAGTCTGCCATCACACGTCTCAAATGAAGAAGAATTTATTAAAAAAGTGTTTCAAAAATTGTAGGGCCGGTTTTGATAAAATCCTGTTTTTTATTTTTTATTTTCTGAAATCTTTTTTTTTGTTTGAAATGTTGGTATGTAGTTTTTTAGAGTTTATTAATATACATGTAATTATAAAATTTTAAATAATATTGATTTATCAAAAAAAAATTTCCAAAATTAATTTTTATTACAAAAAAACTTATTCGAAATTTTGATTAGCAGAACTAATTTTACTATCTAGATCTTTTCGAGTATACAATTTAAAAGAAATCCATAGAACCGAGAAATTAAAAAAATTAAAAAAAAACTTTATTTGAATGGTCCCGTTAATAGACTTTTCCCGTATATGTGGTTCTGATCAAATGATAGCCAATACCAACAAAAAAATTCTCTCCGTTTTCGAGAAAAATAAGATTTTCCTAAACGGTCTTATGGCAGGTACCTTTATTTTTACGCCTTAAAATAAAATTTCAAGTTCCCTCTGAGGAATGCCAAAAGAATCACGCACACCAAGTTTGAAGATAATCGCTTAAGCCGTTTAGGCCGCAGTTCGTTATACAAACTGACACACAGACATACAGATAGACAGAAATTTTTTCTCGATCAATTTTTTAGACTCCTCTATGATCGTAATGTCATGTTTCATTGTTATCTCATTTTTTTAATATTCACGTATCCTAAACTTGCCCTATAGTCCCTATAATCTCAAGTAAAAATGAAAAACGCATACATTAATATAAAGCAATTATTAGAATCAATTGTGCCTAAAGATATCGAGTCTGACCCTTCAAAAATATCATTTGCGACTGCCAGCTTAGCAGATTCGATAAAGAACGAAGCAGAAACAAATTCTGCTAAAAACATTTCTGATCTGAGTCCAAAATTCAGACTTCTCTAGAATTATCAGAAGACAGAAAATAACCGTACAGTTCTTACAGCGGTTACTATAAAGTCTTAAAACCACTGTCGAAGAAGCTTGGAGTTCAACCTTTTGCAGTGTGAAATTAAACGTCCTGCAAAAATTCTGGACGGAACTAGAGGAAACCAATAGGTTGTTGCATGAGCTATTTCAGGATCCAGTCCAAGATGGGTACGCCTTGAGCGAATTTTACAACCTGGAAAATAAAGAACAGCAATACCAGATATCATTAACAGCCAAAATTAAAGATTTCACCACACAAACCTCATTCCCATACAATTCAGCCGTGAATCTTACTTCAGTGAACACCGCTAAGCAAAGCCTCCAATTACCAAAGGTAACTTTGCCCAAATTTGATGGGAGCTTTACAAAATGGAAGCTGTATAGTGATTTGTTTACTGCATTAGTCGATAAACAAGAAATAGCGAGCTATCAGAAGCTATTCTACCTAAAAACAAAGTTAACTGGTGAAGCTGAACATTTAGGCAGACATTTAACGACATCTTATAACAACTACAGTGCAGCCTGGCAAGAAGTTAAAGATCGATATGAAAACCCTCGGCTGCTGGTAACAGCACATGTGCAGAAACTACTGATGCAGCCTGCAATTCAAAATGAAACCTGAAAGGCAATTAAGACGCTGCATGACACCACACAAGAATGCATGCTAAATTTGAAAGGCCTTAATATTGACACCACTAATTGGGATCCTCTTCTTTGAGTTTTCTGATCAAGAAACTTGATAGAAATAGTTTATTGCCTTGGGAGCAGTCACTTAAGCAGCCAAAAGCATTACCATCTTCTTTTCTTTTCATTCTTACAATTACGGTTCCAATCATTAGAAGTTTAGAGTTTTAACTGATAAATTTGTCCCTTAATTCTCGATCTACTGTGCCGAAAAAAAATTCTTTCCTATATTTCTAATTCTGCTAACTAGTCAGAACGTCATGTTGCATTCTTAAAGAGGCAATATGCCTTACAGACACGTAATTAAAATATTTTTTATTATTACGTATTAGAAGCCATGGTACCAAAAGTAGTACGAACAATTTCAGAACACTTCAGTAAAAGGACAAAAGTTTTCAAAAGTTTCACCATGTAACAACAGAGAATCAGAAGCAACAATTTCCAATGATCGACAATAGGACAAGCCTTTTAGCTACATGGAATAGTGCAAGAACTTCAAAGTATTCAATCTCGGGTTAATGGCTATCACATGCAAATTCAAGTTTTTGTACTTAACACGATAACTACTCAACAACCCAGTGA
The DNA here is from genome assembly GCA_963971375.1 of Platycheirus rosarum. Lineage (NCBI taxonomy): Eukaryota > Metazoa > Arthropoda > Insecta > Diptera > Syrphidae > Platycheirus > Platycheirus rosarum. The sequence continues at coordinate 189,709,841 of OZ020507.1, read as the reverse complement.
ATTGTTTGATACCACTCATTGGGAAATACCTCAAAACAATCATTCAACTGGCTGATAACGACTTCAATAAACCGCATGAAGCTGATATTTTTTATCGGAGTCGAGCTTTACCCAGAACTTCTCTAAGTTGGCCAAATTAAAATAAACCAAAGTGGACCAAACCTACAAAACACCTTGTTGGGTTGGATAGTTATAGGGGCAATCTTGTGGAACGTTTTGGGAACTTAGAAAAAAACATAGCTGCTCCTTCACAAACGATCCAGAAACAGCTTAATGAAGAAGAACATCAATGTGAGGAAATATTTCTTAAAACAACAATAAGATCTCAACATCGTATCTCTTGCTTTTTTGAATGACCCAGCTAGTCTAGAGGAATCGAAAGGGATAGCTGTTCGACGATTCTACATTTTTGAAAAAAGATTACAAAAGAATCCAGAAATCCATAAGCAAAGTATTGAGTTTATGAGAGATTATATTGCACTAAAGCATATGGAAGAGATTAAAAATAGCTCGCTCCAAAAATATTATTATTTTCTACCCCATCACTGCGGTTCGCCCCCAGAAAGCAGTTCAACAAAAATTAAAGTAGAGTTTGATGGGTCATCAAGGACATCCACAAACATATCGCTTAATCGCATTTTGCACACTTGACCAGCTTTACAGAATGATCTACTAAATCTGCGCCTATCACACTATCAGATGCTTTCATGATCTAGCAGAAGGAGCAGGCAACCATCATTTACTTGGCGCAAGTATTATTCGTCAAGATATTTACATGGACATGTAAAACACATTGAAGAAATCGCATTTTCAGAAGATTTAAAGGCATTTATTAAGTATGGTTTGTTTGTTTATTAATACGTTAAATGTTAACGTTAACATTACAATATTTATATACCTATTATAATAAACTTTAATATCTAAATTCTAAGTTAATTGAATACAAAGTTTCAATGCCTCTGAAAAAAGAAATTATGTTTAAAGCTTTCGGATTAAAGGTTGTCGTTTTAAGAAAAAAAAAAGATTAGAAAATCTATTAAAAGCTTTAATTAATTGATTAAGAGGACTGTTCTCGCTTGATCTGCTGAATATTGTGTAAAGAGGCCAATTTCTTCTTAAACTTGTCCAACTCAAATTGAAATTTATTCGACTTAGAACTGTTGATGATGAAATAGATCCATTCATTATTTAAGTTATAAGGCAGAACTGCAAATATTCTCTATGAACAGCAAGATATGGGGGGTTTATCAGTTGTAGTCTTTGAATGTATGGACGTAACATAATTCTTTCAGACCAAGGAAGAAAACGAAGAGAAATTCTTAAAAATCTTCGTTGAATGCTTTCTATTCTATTAATGTGAATAGAGTAGTATGGAGCCCATACAACGCAACCATATTCAAGGATTGGCCTCACAAAAGAAACATAGAGGGTCTTGACAACATATGGATCACGAAACTCACGAGAAAATCTTTTGACGAACACAAGTGTTATGTTTGCTCTTTTATGATGTAGTTACAGTGATCACTAAAAGATAGTTTTGGGTCTAATAGGATTCCAAGATCGAAAAAAACTAGATAATTTATACAAACTAGACGAATTCAACACTTAGTTATAAATAAGTAAATTACGTTTGCGTGTGAAAGACATTGTCTTACACTTGTCAATATTTAAAAACAAACGATTATTATTGCACCATTCTTCAAATTTAATTAAATCGTGCTGCAGTTGTTCACAGTCTGCGCTGTTGTCAATTGCTCGAAATATTTTTACGTCATCGGCATAAATTAATGTTATTGAATGTTTAAAAACACAAGGGAGATCATTAATAAATACAACAAATGGTTGAGTCTTTTAGCCATTTAAACTCTCTCACACCATTTATTGACAAAATAAATATCATCAGAATTGGAGGACGAATAGGCGCTTTCTACCATATGAAGCAAAGCATCAGATGATTCTTCCAAGCTCGCATGACTTAACAAAATTATTGATGTCTGACGCTGGACGTCAAACTCTACTTTCAATTTCGAAGCAAACCTATTTGATTCTCGGAGGAAAACGGTTGGCACAATCAAAAGTAAATAATTGTATGAACTGCTTCAAGGCCGAACCAAAGAGTATCGAGCAATTAATGGAAAATTTACAACCAGAACGTCTCCTACCAGCAAGACCATTTATGAATGTAAGTGAAACCTTTTTTGGGCCAGTAAACATTCACTATAGAAAACGTGGCAAGCACGCAACAAAGGCTTATGATTCCGTCTTCGTTTGCTTCTCAACTAAAGCGGTTCACCTAGAATTGGCAACAGATCTTACTACTCAGGCGTTTCTTGGAGCTCTGAAGAGATTTGTGGCAAGGCGAGGCTGTCCAGCAAAAATCTTCTTTGTCAATACTTCAAACTTTGCGGGAGCTCGAAATGAATTAAATGAACTTAATTTGAAAGTTTTTACTGAGGAGCGCCGGGAGTGTATCAAAAATTATTGCAATGTCAAAATCACTGACTGGAAAACTATTCCTCCTCATTCTCTTCACTGCGGAGGTTTATGGGAGGTAGCTGTCAAATCAGCCAAGCATCATATGAAGCGTATATTTTCAAGTGCATCATTAACTCAATTAGAATTAACAACAGCTCTTGCGCAAATAAAAGCAATCCTTAACTCTACACCATTAACTCCAATTTCAAATGACCCTAATGATCTCGGGCCATCACACCTGGATATTTTTTAATTAAGGCACCTTTAAATTCAATGGTTGACTCCGAAGCTGCGAAGGCATCTCAGCCTACGCATGTTGCAAGATGGAATCTAGTAACGTCTATCCACCGGGAGTTCTGGTGCAGATGGACAAACGAATATCTACAAGAGATTCAACAAAGCTATAAATGGAAAAATCCTCAAGTTGATATCCAACCAGGCACGTTAGTTCTCATTATAGAAGATAACTTTTATTATCTCAAATGGCTCATGGGAAGAGTTTTTCGAACCATTTCCGAACCAGACCAATTCGCTGGAGTAGTAGGCATCAAAACTGCTTCAGGTGAACTTAGATGATCCATTGCTAAATAATGACCAAATAAAGGAAACAACTCAAGCTCAACAAGATTAAAAAACAACACTCCCTGAAGCTATTAGTTGTTCTTCTCGTCTAAGAATCAAAAGTAAAGTTAAACATCCACTTAAATGCCGCTTCCTTCCAATACAAAAACGCGTCACTCGAAAGCGGAGCAATCAAGAACCATCTTCTGTGCCATGTCAAAAAAATGAAACTAAGTCTAATTAAAACACTATTGGTTTGCTTATTTCTACTAGCCACAGCAATGGGACAAAACACTAAACCAAATGCAGTAGATGTTCAGCACTTTGACAGTAAACCCGGGCTATTTTTCGAAGACATTGGCGAAGCAATGCTCATAACTGATGAATGGAACCTTTTGATTAACTTCATTATGACAAGTTATTGGCCAGAGTTCCAAGGAATACAAAGAGGCGTAACACAACTGAAGGCAAAATGTGAGTGACAACAGATTAGGAACAAGAAACAGTATTTGCAATGCCATCAAACATCTAGAAATGCGTTTACTGGAATCAGAAAATCGTAATGAAATTTTAAATTACAGAAAAGGCATCGCAATTCTAAAGAGAAGATCTCCATTTGACTTTGTAGCCACCGTTGCAAACAAGTTATTTGGTGTCCTTGACTAAGAATATGCGCAATATATTAAAGATAACATCAAGATGGCCCAAATTAACGAAAAATATTTACTGGACTTGAGCCGCAATCAAACAATAATAATTGTGTCTTCAACCAATATTCTCAATAAATCATTGTCTTCAATAAAGCAAAAGTTTCATGTAGTCAAAGAGCAATAAGCAATTGGTTATGATTCTTTAAGCGCTCTGAATTAGACTGTAGGGAGAACAAAAATCCTTAACTACGTCACAATCTATGTCACTCAAACAATGGATAGTTTTCAACGAACTCAAATAGCAAGAGCGACCAATAACCTCGAGAAAGGACGGATTAACTGTTGACGACCCAGAAAAACGAATTAAGGACAACGACCTTCGGATCTGCTCGTGGAATGTTAGAACTCTTAACAGACCACGTATAGCCAAACAACTAGCGGAGGCCCTAGACTGATACAGAGCAGGAATTATTAAAAAACTGTGACGTTAACTACGGTGATTGTGCAAGAAGACCACAGCGATTATTTGGGTGCGGATTCGTCATAAGCGGTAGACACTTGGGCTTTCGACACGTAAGTGAGCGACTTGAGACAATCCGTATCAAGGCTAAATTCGCCAACATTAGCCTAATATGCACTCATGCCCCCACAGAGGACAGAGATGACGCCACAAAGGATGACTTCTACGAGCTCCTCGACAAAACCTACGAGCAATGCCCTCAATACGACGTTAAGATCGTAATAGGCAAACGACAAAATAGGTAAAGAGGAAAGCTTTGGTAGGACTGTTGAAAAACATAGCCTACATGACACTACGTCTGAAAACGGACTTGGGCTTATTGAGTTCGCAGCGGCACATAACGTCACCATTTCAAGCACACGGTTTCCTCATCTCGATATACACAAAGGGACTTGGCGACACCCAGATCAAAGAACCGTCAATCAGATTGATCACGTTGCGATCGATGCAAGACACGCCTCCAGTATCTTGGATGTTTGCACCTTCCGAGCAGCTAACATCGACTCGGATCACTACCTTGTTGCACCAAAGGTAAGAATGCGAATAACGCGAACACCACAACAACGGGGTGATACTGTGAGGAAGTATGACGTCGGAAAGCTGCAATCCCAAGACACCGCCAGAACCTATGCCGATTGAATTTCCCGTAACCTCTCAAGAAATCCAGTACCGCCAGCATCAAGTGCCGAAGACCGTTGCAACACTGCCAACAAGCCATCAGAGATGCCGCACTTGATGCGCTAGGCTTAAACAGACCACCACCACGAAACCTTTGGTTCGATGACGAATGCAGGCAGGCCCATGCAGCCAACAAGTGGCATATAAGGCGGCGCTGCAAAGAAAGACGAGAGCTGCTTGCGAGCTCTACGAGCAGAAAAGACGGGAAGAACACCGGCTTCTCCAAAAGAAAAAGATAGAGCGTGAAAAGCGCGCGATAGAAGATATTGAGAGATGCGTCCTAGAAAAGATGAACGGTCTAACTGATGAGCCCACCGTTCATGCTTTGGCAAAACGCATATCCTGGAGTTAAGGACACTTCAACCATATCATGGTTAACTCTATCAAAGGCCTTTGAGAAATCCAGTAAACATTGTCTTGATCATATTGAACCCTTATATCGTAAAGGACCTTTATCATGGCAGTTTGACAGCTATGCTTTTCACGAAAACCAGATTGCACTGGGGCCAGTAAATTCAATCTAGTTAGGTGACTAGATATCTGCGACTCTAGAATTTTCTCAAAGACCTTTGACAGACACGGAAGAATACTAATGGGTCGGAAGTCTTAGCTAGAGCTAGCGCTCAGTTTTTTAGCCACAGGGATGATCTTAGCTTTTTTCCAGCTCTCAGGAAACGCTGATTACAAAAATTAACCAAGTGTGTCAAGGTACTAAAGATATGTGGAAGAATCCTTTTCAAAAAACTAATTGGAACACCATCTTCTCCACGAGCATCAGATTTGATGGAACGAATGCTTTCCAGGATATCATATTCAAAAACCGATGGAGGTTCAAAAAACATTTCGTTGTTGGGGAAAAAGTTAAGTTCTTGGACGTCACTCAAAACGAAGGTGTTGTTTAATTCATTGGGATCAAGGAAATTTAGAGTTGCCCCTTTCTTACTAATTCCAATCCATAGTTTTCGAGAGGACTGATTAGTGTCAAATTTCGACATAAAATAGCATTTTTTAGCTCTACGAGTTATAAACATTGCTTCATTACGAGAACGGCAGAATAGTTCCCATTTGATATTTGAGGGGTTAAGCTTCCATCTAGCACTGCCATCCTTTGGCAAGCCACAGACTATAACATTACCTAAACGTGGTACTCGCTGTTGATCTTCAAGTTGTTCTTTTATGTTTTTGTTTTCGTTTTTAAGTTCGGCGATTTCGTTCTCACATTGCTGCAACCGTTCATTTAGTGTTGATATGCTAGCTGTTACATGTTCAATTAATTAAGCTTCAAAATCTTTAAACAAATTGTTAATGCTAGCCACAAGACTAGATTCAAACTCGACAAAATTTTTATTTTTGGTTTTTTCAATGTCCATTTTGTTGGCAAGTGTCGATTTAGAGCTTCCATTAGAAGCTGACAATGGCAGTTTTAATTTATCTGGAGTTAGATATTGCTTCGTAGATTCATTTAAGTGGCGTAGTTTGGAGCAAGTGTTTGAGGCAGCGGAGGTGCATTTATTTAATGATTCGGTGTTAGCCAGGGCGGCAGATTTGGTGGTTGGTCCACCGTTCGGGGTTGTAACGGCTAACTGGTGTTAGCAGTGGTAGGCAGTGTGTTTTTCATAGTGACAAAGATATATATGTATGTGTATGATCGTGATGACTTTAAAGATTTATTTTTTTTTTATTTCAATTATGATTTGTCAAACTTTTTTATACTAAACGAATGGAAAAGTTAAACCACAACAATTTAATTGATTTAATGATTTACTTTGATCAAGAAAAACGGATTAAAAAGGATTGAACTTTAAGAATGTTTGGAGCTGATCAAAAACACGAATACTTCTTTGACATTCTCTTTGATTTTTGACGTAAAAAAAAGGATTCCGACAAGGTGATGCGATTTCTTCAACTTAATACTTGTAAAAATTATAAGAAACTCGCAAGTCAATTGTAGTGGGACAATTTTTTATTCAAGTCTTTGCAATTGCTAGCATACGCTGACGACAAAGACATCATTGGCAGAATTTGGCGAGCTGTCACTGGAGCGTTTGCTAGTATTGAAGCTGAAGCGGCTAAGATGGGACTACAGTCAATGAGGCCAAAACGAAGTACCTGCTGTCCACAAAAAGGGACACACAACACATGCGGATTAGACAAAACATCACAATAGACAGGTACAACTTTGAGGTAGTTAGGGCCTTTGTGTACCTCGGATCCGCTATAACATCTGACAATAACATTTCGTCAGAAATAGAGCGAAGAATTTCTCTTGCCAATCACTGTTTCTATGGGCTAGGAAGGCAATTGAGTAGCAAAGCCCTCTCTCGAAAGACGAAGGAGACTCTGTATAAGACCCTAATAATCCCAGTCCTGCTCTATTGCGCCGAGGCATGGACTCTATCTAAAGCGGAAGATATCCTAAGTCGTTTCGAGCGTAAAATTCTTCGGAGGATTTTTGGCCCTATCTGCGTAAACGGGCTTTGGAGGAGAAGTTTCAACCAAGAACTATACGAGCTGTACAGCGATATTGACCTGGTCCAAAAAATACGCATATCACGTTTAAGATGGCTAGGTCATATAGAGCGAATGGACAACAATGCTCCGGCTGGCAGGATCTTCGATTCCATCCCAGAGGGTAGACGCAGTCAAGGAAGACCTCGCCTTAGGTGGCGCGCTCAAGTGGAGGACGACCTGAACCAACTTGGAGTGCGAAACTAGAGGCAGCTAGCCAAAGACCGAGCTGGTTGGAGAGGCATGTTGGTTGAGCCCCATGTTCGTCCCGAACTGTAGCGCCCCCTAAGTAATTAAGCAAGCAAGCAAATAGCAATTTTGGAAGCTGTTTCAGATACTTATGAAGGATGAATAAATGTTTTTCTTTTTTCTCCCAGACAACTTTTGACAGAATTGGATAAAATTCGTACAATAATACCAAGTTCATGAACACTTCCTGGATATGACGAACATAATCTTCCAAAACTATTTTAACATCTTCGAGTCAGAGCAAGAGTTACAGCATCAGAAATTGTTTTCCTTGTAAAATTTCCTCTACTAAATTCACAGATGTTCCAGTTGTTCAAATTAATACCATTCATACAACCAACAACAGCGTTCAATGCAGTAACTTCATTCAGAGATTAGCCCTTTGCACTGTCACAATCTAAATGTCAGGCATGTATACATATCGATGACAAAAAATATCTACGTAAGCAACGCCATCCAATATTCAACACACACTCAGTTGAAAATCAATGCGAAATTAACATGCTTAATCATAATAAGCAGCGTTCATCATATTGTGAACATAAATCTACCAATGTTGACAAAATGTGGATTCAACTTCAAAATCCTAACCAATGGATTTTCGCCTTTGATCATGAAGAAGTGCTCTCAGAAGTATGCTATTCTGATATAATCAAAACGAAACTACAAGGCGTAGGACTTATTAAAATGTCAACCGACTGTGCCTTTTTTGCCGTCACCCAACTTAAGTCTATTTTTTGAAAAATTTCCTATTGAACCACTTTAAGCAAATATCATATCATAAAACACAGCAGACCTTGCCTGGTAAAATCTCTCATCACGATATGCATCAATATACTATTGGGTACCTATCATTCTTGACTGCTTTAGTCCTAAGTATACTATTTCTGCTCAAACGAAGGAAGATGAAGACTACACGATCATCAAACAACATAGGATTTGAGCTCAAAGATCTCAACGCTGGGGAGGATGTTTAAACCAACAATAGATAAATTTATTATTTGTAAACCAACAATAGATTAATATATTATATTTAGAACTCCCTATTCAAACTAAGAACACCCTATTGCGAACAAAATACACATTCCATTCCCAATTTGTTATTCCCACCAAATTGCAATATTTGCAATTTATTCAGGTGACCACTATCCTATTACAATTATTTTCCCAAAAAATTTAAGTATTATTTTGTTATTGCGCTGACTTGCATTTATGTAATTATGTTTGTATAACATTTTAAGAATAAAATCACTTTGCATTCAGAAGTCAATAATTGAGTTGTATTAGCGTTGCTTCCCCTACCCAAGGTAAGGAGCACTTTTTATTTATATTTATCGATCACCCCTGCGTCCAACATTTCTTGCCACTCTCTATCTATGTGTTGTTAAATTGCGGGTGACGCCGGGTAGTACCGTTCAAGGAAGCTCGTGAATCGAGGAATCCTAAAAATTTAATCCCATAAATGAAAACTCCATAATATGGCCTAATGTCCCTATCACTTGCCGCTATTGTAAAACCTAAATGAATGTCATCCACCAACTGGTCGCCAATAGACGACCTAACTAGTTCCTCCGAGCCACTCGGCCTGTTGACCCGAGAGCCTGTTTCCCATTTCCCGAACAGCGTCTACATCTTTTTTTTTTTTTTTTTTTATAATTAACGCGCGCACAAGGGATTATGTGTTTCCCTTTTAATGTAGAACACACTGCGCGGGCATTACGAAGATAGGGAGGGGAGAGATAGGAGGTGCCGATTGACATTGGTTTTGAATGTTTGCAGATCAAAATGGCAAGGGAAAATCCCGCCGGGTAAACTATTCCAGATTCGTGTCGTTCGGCTAAAAAAAGAATCCCTATATTTCACGGTACGTCCGAAATTAGGCTCAAGGGTGAACTGATGAGCATTCCTTGCGAGACGAGTATTACGGGAGAAACTTTTAAGGGGAGGAATGCAACTGGCTACTTCGAGTGAACATTTTTTGTAAAAGAAACGATAAAATAAGGAAAGACATGAAACATTGCGTCGGTGCACGATCATCAAACAACATAGGATTTGAGCTCAAAGATCTCAACGCTGGGGAGGATGTTTAAACCAACAATAGATAAATTTATTATTTGTAAACCAACAATAGATTAATATATTATATTCAGAACTCCCTATTCAAACTAAGAACACCCTATTGCGAACAAAATACACATTCCATTCCCAATTTGTTATTCCCACCAAATTGCAATATTCGCAATTTATTCAGGTGACCACTATCCTATTACAATTATTTTCCCAAAAAATGTAAGTATTATTTTGTTATTGCGCTGACTTGCATTTATGTAATTATGTTTGTATAACATTTTAAGAATAAAATCACTTTGCATTCAGAAGTCAATAATTGAGTTGTATTAGCGTTGCTTCCCCTACCCAAGGTAAGGAGCACTTTTTATTTATATTTATCGATCACCCCTGCGTCCAACATTTCTTGCCACTCTCTATCTATGTGTTGTTAAATTGCGGGTGACGCCGGGTAGTACCGTTCAAGGAAGCTCGTGAATCGAGGAATCCTAAAAATTTAATCCCATAAATGAAAACTCCATAATATGGCCTAATGTCCCTATCACTTGCCGCTATAGTAAAACCTAAATGAATGTCATCCACCAACTGGTCGCCAATAGACGACCTAACTAGTTCCTCCGAGCCACTCGGCCTGTTGACCCGAGAGCCTGTTTCCCATTTCCCGAACAGCGTCTACATCTTTTTTTTTTTTTTTTTTTTTATAATTAACGCGCGCACAAGGGATTATGTGTTTCCCTTTTAATGTAGAACACACTGCGCGGGCATTACGAAGATAGGGAGGGGAGAGATAGGAGGTGCCGATTGACATTGGTTTTGAATGTTTGCAGATCAAAATGGCAAGGGAAAATCCCGCCGGGTAAACTATTCCAGATTCGTGTCGTTCGGCTAAAAAAAGAATCCCTATATTTCACGGTACGTCCGAAATTAGGCTCAAGGGTGAACTGATGAGCATTCCTTGCGAGACGAGTATTACGGGAGAAACTTTTAAGGGGAGGAATGCAACTGGCTTCTTCGAGTGAACATTTTTTGTAAAAGAAACGATAAAATAAGGAAAGACATGAAACATTGCGTCGGTGTTCGAGTGGGGCAATTGTTTCAGCGGCAGTTCTATTGCCTATCAATCTTAACGCTCGATTTTGTATTCTATCAAGCAGGTGAAGCGATGTTTGCGAAGCACCTGCCCAGAGGTGGGAGTTATACTCGAGTTTAGGGCGTATAAACGCTTTATAAATTGTAGCCAGATCAGATGGGGAAAAGTACTTCTTACACCGATACAGAAAACCTAAGCACTTTGCAGCATTCTTAGCGATCTCAAATATATGGTCGTTCCAACGGAGGTCGTCGTTGACACACATACCGAGTACTGAGAGCTTTTCGGTTTCTTCGATGTAAGTGCCATTCATGGACAATGGCATTGGGGGAATGTTTAGCTTTAACGACAGAAGACAGCATTGAGTTTTAGAAGCATTAAACTCCACACGATTTCTATTACCCCATTTAACAATGCTGTATAAATCGGAGTTTAATGAGCTTGACATACGGCACCGTTGCAATTGTACGTCCGAAGGCGAAGGACGTGAATTATCGAACGAATATGAAAAGCTGAGGGTAGAGTCGTCAGCAAAACAGTTAAGTGGATTAGAAGTAACAGACAGAAGATCATTTATAAAAATGAGGAAAAGAGTCGGAGACAGAACAGAGCCCTGGGGCACAATAGCATTTATTTTATGGAAATCAGACTTGAATCCGTCCAATACAACTTGTATTGAACGGTCCAGAAGATAGCTTCTAATCCAACGAACAAGAGTATTATCGATCCCAAAAGCACGCATTTTCGATAAGAGAGCTTCATGCCAAACTCTATCAAATGCCTTGGAGATATCAAGAGCAATAATCTTACTTTCACCAAAGCGATGTAAAGATTTGTTCCACTGTTCGGTGAGATATGCCATCAGATCACCAGTGGAACGGTTGCTGCGGAAGCCATACTGACGGTCATGGAGAAGCTTACGATCTTCGAGATATTCCTTAAGCTGACGGTTAATCAGTGTTTCCATGACCTTAGAAAGAAGGGATGTCAGTGCTATGGGTCGGTAGGAGGAGGGGGAGGATGGGTCACCTTTCTTAGGGACAGGCTGGACAAATGCTGTTTTCCATCTTCTAGGAAAGATTCCAGAAGAGTAGGAGCGATGGAAAAGCTTACGCAGTGGCTTTGCCAGTATGGAAGAACACCTCTTCAGAAGAATTGGGGGTATACCATCCGGGCCAGCGGATTTGTGTATATCGAGATCTTTGAGAACTCTTGCTACTGTACGAGTGCGGAAAAAAATGTGTCCCATGGAAAAATTTACATTCTCAAGTACAGGAGGGGCAACGTTGCTTTGAGGCAGCGTGGAGCTGGCAGCGAAATGGGCGGCGAGCAAGTTTGCCTTCTCTGAAGAGTAAACAATTGGTTTGTTATTGTCGATGAGCGTTGGAACCGAAGATGTCGAGGAGTTTTTTATATTTTTTACAAATGACCAAAAATTTTTACTGCCTTTGGGACACTGCAGAATTTTTTGCCGTAATTTTTGGTCATGCAAAAATTTGGTTCTTTCTATAACGGAGTTGCATGAGTTCCTTGCTTGTTTGTGCTTTTTCCGATTTTCCTCTGTAGGGTTGGCTTTGTAAGATCGGAAACGTACTTCTTTGAGCCTGATAGCTTCTTTACACTCAGAATTAAACCAAGACTTTTCTTTAGGTTTGATGCTTTTTACTCTGTTAGGAATAAAAGCACGCATCCCTAGAAGAATCACATTTGTGATCATTTCAGCACTGGCATCAATGTCACTATCGAGGAAGCATAGTGACCAGTTAAAGTTTCGGAAAAAAATATTCAGGCCGTCCCAGTTGGCTTTCTCCTATTGCCAAACGGTCCTGGTGGGAAGTTTTTCTTTAACTGGATGGGTGGGGGATGAGAAATTAGCTGAAATGATACAATGGTCTGAAGTGCCAAATGGAGAAGTTACACTAATGGTATATTTATCAGGGTGAGAAGTAAGAAACAAGTCAAGAGTATGGGCTGCTTGCCCAGCAACATCCGGTATACGCGTTGGCACATCGATCAGTTGGGTAAGGTGATGTAACCCGGCAAAGAGCTCGACATACCTTCCTTCGGGTGTTGTCTGACCAGAATAGCGGAGCCAGTTGGAATTGTGTACATTGAAATCACCCGCAATAACGATTTCAGTGCGAGGACAAAGGGAAACAATTTTCGAGATGGAATCAGACAGTGCATCAAACTCGTTACAAGTCGAATTACTGTCAAGATTTGGACTCCTGTAAATAAAACAATAATGAATGACATGCTTGCGGACAGTGAATTTGAGCCATAAGAAGTTAAAGTCCGTGTTGGAACATTGCCCATATTGGGGAAGGCTCTGGCAAGCAATATCATTCCTAACATAGACCACGAGACCATGATGAGAAAAGAGTAATGGCACCAAGCTATACCCATGTAGAGCAAATTCTGATAAATCAGTATTTGCTCCAACCTGAGTTTCACTTAATGCCAAAACAGCTGGCCTGTGTTGAACAGTGTAGACGTACACGTGAAAGAAATTCTTTCTTAAACCACGAACATTTGAATACACGACACAAAAATCACTTACCATTTAAAAATACTTACATACAAAACACAACTCTGATTAAGTCGAACTGCGCAGTGAAAATCAAAATTAACTTTTGTAATAATCAAACTGTCTTAGGTGTTATGCCCATAAGACAGCCTGTTTACAAAAAATCCATCCAAACATTCAGCACAATAAGACAAATTCAGATGCCCTTATCTATTTACCGCAAGCATTGTATGGTCATACGATGCCTACAGTAGATAAGAAAGAGGCAGTTAAGCACAAAGGTCTTGGGACAGAATAGAGGATAATTTGTTAAGCGAATGCGTTTTATTTATTTTTTTTTTCTTCTTCAGACGCGAGTGAACACTATTATTTTTTTTTTTTACAGCACACGCGATAACAACGCGCAACAATTATTTGTTTGGACTTCGTTTAACTAATTGTGCGCGCACCTCGACATCCGTCTTCAACGAGCTTAGGATCTTTGCCGAAAAACACCAGAAGCCTTACAACCAAAATATTTCCTAGCAGCGGAACAATTAAAAGCGTAATGAACTTCCCGATTACAATTGAAACAACGTACCACCCATTGAGGATATCGCTCCGGAAAACCACGCTCGGACGTTAACCACATTCTGGTTCAAGAAGATTCTTCTCTTTAGTCAGCGGAGTAATAGTGTCCATATTAACTTTCAGCGTATCCAACTCCCTCCCCAGCATTGCCAGTCATTTCACGGTTGTCCGTTTTGGCACCAGCAACCTGTTGCTGTTCGATGTTCTTGTTAAGAATACAAAGCTCCTTTCCCTCGGCTTATGGCTCCGACAGCCGCCTAAACAACGTCCTCATCACCGCTAAATATGCCCCTAACGTTTCAACCTTCCTTTGGGAATGACAATTTATCTCCTCTAAGAGAAGATCATCGTAGTTCGAGGGTAGCAACTCCGCCTTCAATTAATTTGACAACTCATACCAGGTTAATAAATCTTCTCTGTCTGTACGGCCTTTCCCGTGAGGAGTTCTGTTGCTGACTTAAACAAATGTGATTACAGAACTTCATTGGCAAAACGAAGTTCCTCAAGCCTTTCCAAAAACAAGTTCAAAGAAGATTCATCCGATTCCCCTGAAAACTTCACACCCCATTTTCCAACACGATCAGTACATCTACCATTCATAATATTCACTCCGTCACTCACGTTTTGAATCATCCAACCTAATCTTTAATTATCACTGACCAAGACTGACACGGAAGAATACTAATGGGTCGGAAGTCTTAGCTAGAGCTAGCGCTCAGTTTTTTAGCCACAGGGATGATCTTAACTTTTTTCCAGCTCTCAGGAAACGAAGACGCTATACAAAAATTAACCAAGTGTGTCAAGGTATTGGATATATGTGGAAGAATTTTTTCAAAAAACTAATTGGAACACCATCTCTCCACGAGCTTCAGATTTGATGGAACGAATGCTTTCCAGCATATCATATTCAGATACAACTTTAAACTCAAAAACCGATGGAAGTTCAAAAAACATTTCGTTGTCGGGGAAAAAGTTAAGTTTTTAGACGTCACTCAAAACGAAGGTGTTGTTTAGTTCATTGGGATCAAGGAAATTTAGAGTTGCCCCTTTCTTACCAATTCCAATCCATAGTTTTCGAGAGGACTGATTAGTGTCAAATTTCGACATAAAATAGCATTTTTTAGCTCTACGAGTTATAAACATTGCTTCATTACGAGAACGGCAGAATAGTTCCCATTTGATATTTGAGGGGTTAAGCTTCCATCTAGCACTGCCATCCTTTGGCAAGCCACAGACTATAACATTACCTAAACGTTGTACTCGCTGTTGATTTTCAAGTTGTTCTTTTATGTTTTTGTTTTCGTTTTTAAGTTCGGCGATTTCGTTCTCACATTACTGAAACCGTTCATTTAGTGTTGATATGCTAGCTGTTACATGTTCCATTAATTAAGCTTTAAAATCTTTAAACAAATTGTTAATGCTAGCCACAAGACTAGATTCAAACTCGACAAAATTTTTATTTTTGGTTTTTTCAATGTCAATTTTGTTGGCAGGTGTCGATTTAGAGCTTCCATTAGAAGCTGACAATGGCAGTTTTAATTTATCTGGAGTTAGATTTTGTTTCGTAGCTTCATTTAAGTGGCGTAATTTGGAGCAAGTGTTTGAGGCAGCGGAGGTGCATTTATTTAATGATTCGGTGGTAGCCAGGGCGGCAGATTTGGTGGTTGTTCCACCGTTCGGGGTTGTAACGGGTAACTGGTGTTAGCAGTGGTAGGCAGTGTGTTGTTCATAGTGACAAAGATATATATGTATGTGTATGATCGTGATGACTTTAAAGATTTATTTTTTTTTTATTTCAATTATGATTTGTTAAACTTTTTTTTACTAAACGAATGGAAAAGTAAAACCACAACAATTTAATTGATATAAGGATTTACTTTGATCAAGAAAAAACGAAATAAAAAGGATTGAACTTAAAGAATGTTTGGAGCTGATCAAAAACACGAATACTTCTTTGACATTATCTTTGATTTTTGACGTAAAAAAAGGATTCCGACAAGGTGATGCGATTTCTTCAACTTAATACTTGTAAAAATTATAAGAAACTCGCAAGTCAATTGTAGTGGGACAATTTTTTTTTTCAAGTATTTGCAATTGCTAGCATACGCTGACGACATAGACATCATTGGCAGAATTTGGCGAGCTTTCACTGGAGCGTTTGCTAGTATTGAAGCTGAAGCGGCTAAGATGGGACTACAGTCAATGAGGCCAAAGTACCTGCTGTCCACAAAAAGGGACACACAACACATGCGGATTAGACAAAACATCACAATAGACAGGTACAACTCTGAGGTAGTTAGGGACTTTGTGTATCTCGGATCCGCTATAACATCTGACAACAACATCTCGTCAGAAAAAGAGCGAAGAATTACTCTTGCCAATCACTGTTTCTATGGGCTAGGAAGGCAATTGAGTAGCAAAGCCCTCTCTCGAAAGACGAAGGAGACTCTGTATAAGACCCTAATAATCCCAGTCCTGCTCTATTGCGCCGAGGCATGGACTCTATCTAAAGCGGAAGATATCCTAAGTCGTTTCGAGCGTAAAATTCTTCGGAGGATTTTTGGCCCTATCTGCGTAAACGGGCTTTGGAGGAGAAGTTTCAACCAAGAACTATACGAGCTGTACAGCGATATTGACCTGGTCCAAAAAATACGCATATCACGTTTAAGATGGCTAGGTCATGTAGAGCGAATGGACAACAATGCTCCGGCTGGCATTATCTTCGATTCCATCCCAGAGGGTAGACGCAGTCAAGGAAGACCTCGCCTTAGGTGGCGCGCTCAAGTGGAGGACGACCTGAACCAACTTGGAGTGCGAAACTAGAGGCAGCTAGCCAAAGACCGAGCTGGCTGGAGAGGCATGTTGGTTGAGCCCCATGTTCGTCCCAAACTGTAGCGCCCCCTAAGTAATTAAGCAAGCAAGCAAATAGCAATTTTGGAAGCTGTTTCAGATACTTATCAAGGAAGAATAAATGTTTTTCTTTTTTCTCCCAGACAACTTTTGACAGAATCGGATAAAATTCGTACAATAATACCAAGTTCATGAACAATTCCTGAATATGACGAGCATAATCTTCCAAAACTATTTTAACGTCTTCGAGTCAGAGCAAGAGTTACAGTATCAGAAATTGTTTTCCTTGTAAAATTTCCTCTACTAAATTCACAGATGTTCCAGTTGTTCAAATTAATACCATTCATACAACCAACAACAGCGTTCAATGCAGTAACTTCATTCAGAGATTAGCACTTTGCACTGTCACAATCTAAATATCAGGCATGTATACATATCGATGACAAAAAATATCTACGTAAGCAACGCCATCCAATATTCAACACACACTCAGTTGAAAATCAATGCGAAATTAACATGCTTAATCATAATAAGCAGCGTTCATCATATTGTGAACATAAATCTACCAATGTTGACAAAATGTGGATTCAACTTCAAAATCCTAACCAATGGATTTTCGCCTTTCATCATGAAGAAGTGCTCTCAGAAGTATGCTATTCTGATATAATCAAAACGAAACTACAAGGCGTAGGACTTATTAAAATGTCAACCGACTGTGCCTTTTTTGCCGTCACCCAACTTAAGTCTATTTTTTGAAAAATTTCCTATTGAACCACTTTAATATGACATCCAGAAAAGGCAGGAACTTATCATACGGGGAGAAGAAGACTTAGCATTACTGAAGAAGCAAATATCATATCATAAAACACAGCAGACCTTGCCTGGTAAAATCTCTCATCACGATATGCATCAATATACTATTGGGTACCTATCATTCTTGACTGCTTTAGTCCTAAGTATACTATTTCTGCTCAAACGAAGGAAGATGAAGACTACACGATCATCAAACAACATAGGATTTGAGCTCAAAGATCTCAACGCTGGGGAGGATGTTTAAACCAACAATAGATAAATTTATTATTTGTAAACCAACAATAGATTAATATATTATATTCAGAACTCCCTATTCAAACTAAGAACACCCTATTGCCAACAAAATACACATTCCATTCCCAATTTGTTATTCCCACCAAATTGCAATATTCACAATTTATTCAGGTGACCACTATCTTATTACAATTATTTTCCCAAAAAATTGAAGTATTATTTTGTTATTGTGCTGACTTGCATTTATGTAATTATGTTTGTATAACATTTTAAGAATAAAATCACTTTGCATTCAGAAGTCAATAATTGAGTTGTATTAGCGTTGCTTCCCCTACCCAAGGTAAGGAGCACTAATTTCAACATCAAGTCGTAACCAAAAAAGGTTTCGACTACAAATATATGGTATATTGCTACCCCGCACCAAAAGTAAGGAGCATTACAACTGGTAAAATATATAAGACGACCGATTGCAGGTCGGGACCCGAAACGTCGCCAATAAACCACTGCCATATTGCCCGAGAGTTATGTAGCCCAAGAGGCATCCAAAAAAAAGTTAAGAGTCCTCTACCCGGAACGGTAAAAGCCGTATACTTTCCTGATTCCTCCTCCATTGCTATCTGCCAGTAAGCAGAATTAATTTCCAGCGAAGACAGAAACTTTGCTTTTCGGAGCTTGTCGAAAATGGCTGAAATAAAAGGGAGAGGGTACGCATCTCTATCAGTTACCTCGTTCAATGTTCTATAGTCTACTCAGAACCGATAAGAAGCATCCTTCTTTTTGAATAATAAAATCGGGAACGCCCAAGGGTTTTTCGATTTATCGATCACCCCTGCGTCCAACATTTCTTGCCACTCTCTATCTATGTGTTGTTAAATTGCCGGTGACGCCGGGTAGTACCGTTCAGGGAAGCTCGTGAATCGAGGAATCCTAAAAATTTAATCCCATAAATGAAAACTCCATAATATGGCCTAATGTCCCTATCACTTGCCGCTATAGTAAAACCTAAATGAATGTCATCCACCAACTGGTTGCCAATAGACGACCTAACTAATTCCTCCGAGCCACTCGGCCTGTTGACCCGAGAGCCTGTTTCCCATTTCCCGAACAGCGTCTACATCTTTGCCGAAAAACACCAGAAGCCTTACAACCAAAATATTTCCTAGCAGCGGAACAATTAAAAGCGTAATGAACTTCCCGATTACAATTGAAACTGCGTACCACCCGTTGAGGATATCGCTCCGGAAAACCACGCTCGGACGGTTACCACATTTTGGTTCAAGAAGATTCTTCTCTTTAGTCAGCGGAGTAATAGTGTCCATATTAACTTTCAGCGTATCCAACTCCCTCCCCAGCATTGCCAGTCATTTCACGGTTGTCCGTTTTGGCACCAGCAACCTGTTGCTGGAAAAATGGATCGATGTTCTTGTTAAGAATACAAAGCTCCTTTCCCTCGGCTAATGGCTCCGACAGCGGCCTAAACAACGTCCTCATCACCGCTAAATATGCCCCTAACGTTTCATCCTTCCTTTGGGAACGACAATTTATCTCCTCTAAGAGAAGATCATCGTAGTTCGAGGTTAGGAACTCCGCCTTCAATTAATTTGCCAACTCATACCAGGTTGATAAATCTTCTCTGTCTGTACGGCCTTTCCCGTGAGGAGTTCTGTTGCTGACTTAAACAAATGTGATTACAGAACTTCAATGGCAAAACGAAGTTCCTCAACCCTTTCCAAAAACAAGTTCAAAGAAGATTCATCAGATTCCTCTGAAAACTTCCACCCCATTTTCCAACACGATCAGTACATCTACCATTCATAATATTCACTCCGTCACTCACGTTTTGAATCATCCAACCTAATCTTTAATTATCACTGACTAAGACTGACACGAAAGAATACTAATGGGTCGGAAGTCTTAGCTAGAGCTAGCGCTCAGTTTTTTAGCCACAGGGATGATCTTAGCTTTTTTCCAGCTCTCAGGAAACAATGAAGACGCTATACAAAAATTAACCAAGTGTGTCAAGGTATTGGAGATATGTGGAAGAATCTTTTCAAAAAACTAATTGGAACACCATCTTCTCCACGAGCTTCAGATTTGATGGAACGAATGCTTTCCAGGATATCATATTCAGATACAACTTCAAACTCAAAAACCGATGGAGGTTCAAAAAACATTTCGTTGTTGGGGAAAAAGTAAAGTTCTTAGACGTCACTCAAAACGAAGGTGTTGTTTAGTTCATTGGGATCAAGGAAATTTAGAGTTGCCCCTTTCTTACCAATTCCAATCCATAGTTTTCGAGAGGACTGATTAGTGTCAAATTTCGACATAAAATAGCATTTTTTAGCTCTACGAGTTATAAACATTGCTTCATTACGAGAACGGCAGAATAGTTCCCATTTGTTATTTGAGGGGTTAAGCTTCCATCTAGCACTGCCATCCTTTGGCAAGCCACAGACTATAACATTACCTAAACGTTGTACTCGCTGTTGATTTTCAAGTTGTTCTTTTATGTTTTTGTTTTCGTTTTTAAGTTCGGCGATTTCGTTCTCACATTGCTGAAACCGTTCATTTAGTGTTGATATGCTAGCTGTTACATGTTCCATTAATTAAGCTTTAAAATCTTTAAACAAATTGTTAATGCTAGCCACAAGACTAGATTCAAACTCGACAAAATTTTTATTTTTGGTTTTTTCAATGTCAATTTTGTTGGCAGGTGTCGATTTAGAGCTTCCATTAGAAGCTGACAATGGCAGTTTTAATTTATCTGGAGTTAGATTTTGTTTCGTAGCTTCATTTAAGTGGCGTAATTTGGAGCAAGTGTTTGAGGCAGCGGAGGTGCATTTATTTAATGATTCGGTGGAAGCCAGGGCGGCAGATTTGGTGGTTGGTCCACCGTTCGGGGTTGTAACGGGTAACTGGTGTTAGCAGTGGTAGGCAGTGTGTTGTTCATAGTGACAAAGATATATATGTATGTGTATGATCGTGATGACTTTAAAGATTTATTTTTTTTTTATTTCAATTATGATTTGTTAAACTTTTTTTTACTAAACGAATGGAAAAGTAAAACCACAACAATTTAATTGATTTAAGGATTAACTTTGATCAAGAAAAAACGGATTAAAAAGGATTGAACTTAAAGAATGTTTGGAGCTGATCAAAAACACGACTACTTCTTTGACATTATCTTTGATTTTTGACGTAAAAAAAAGGATTCCGACAAGGTGATGCGATTTCTTCAACTTAATACTTGTAAAAATTATAAGAAACTCGCAAGTCAATTGTAGTGGGACAATTTTTTTTTCAAGTATTTGCAATTGCTAGCATACGCTGACGACATAGACATCATTGGCAGAATTTGGCGAGCTTTCACTGGAGCGTTTGCTAGTATTGAAGCTGAAGCGGCTAAGATGGGACTACAGTCAATGAGGCCAAAACGAAGTACCTGCTGTCCACAAAAAGGGACACACAACACATGCGGATTAGACAAAACATCACAATAGACAGCTACAACTTTGAGGTAGTTAGGGACTTTGTGTACCTCGGATCCGCTATAACATCTGACAACAACATCTCGTCAGAAATAGAGCGAAGAATTACTCTTGCCAATCACTGTTTCTATGGGCTAGGAAGGCAATTGAGTAGCAAAGCCCTCTCTCGAAAGACAAAGGAGACTCTGTATAAGACCCTAATAATCCCAGTCCTGCTCTATTGCGCCGACGCATGGACTCTATCTAAAGCGGAAGATATCCTAAGTCGTTTCGAGCGTAAAATTCTTCGGAGGATTTTTGGCCCTATCTGCGTAAACGGGCTTTGGAGGAGAAGTTTCAACCAAGAACTATACGAGCTGTACAGCGATATTGACCTGTTTCAATGAGCCCCATGTTCGTCCCGAACTGTAGCGCCCCCTAAGTAATTAAGCAAGCAAGCAAATAGCAATTTTGGAAGCTGTTTCAGATACTTATGAAGGATGAATAAATGTTTTTCTTTTTTCTCCCAGACAACTTTTGACAGAATTGGATAAAATTCGTACAATAATACCAAGTTCATGAACACTTCCTGGTTATGACGAACATAATCTTCCAAAACTATTTTAACATCTTCGAGTCAGAGCAAGAGTTACAGCATCAGAAATTGTTTTCCTTGTAAAATTTCCTCTACTAAATTCACAGATGTTCCAGTTGTTCAAATTAATACCATTCATACAACCAACAACAGCGTTCAATGCAGTAACTTCATTCAGAGATTAGCACTTTGCACTGTCACAATCTAAATATCAGGCATGTATACATATCGATGACAAAAAATATCTACGTAAGCAACGCCATCCAATATTCAACACACACTCAGTTGAAAATCAATGCGAAATTAACATGCTTAATCATAATAAGCAGCGTTCATCATATTGTGAACATAAATCTACCAATGTTGACAAAATGTGGATTCAACTTCAAAATCCTAACCAATGGATTTTCGCCTTTCATCATGAAGAAGTGCTCTCTGATGCTATTCTGATATAATCAAAACGAAACTACAAGGCGTAGGACTTATTAAAATGTCAACCGACTGTGCCTTTTTTGCCGTCACCCAACTTAAGTCTATTTTTTGAAAAATTTACTATTGAACCACTTTAATATGACATCCAGAAAAGGCAGGAACTTATTATACGGGGAGAAGAAGACTTAGCATTACTGAAGAAGCAAATATCATATCATAAAACACAGCAGACCTTGCCTGGTAAAATCTCTCATCACGATATGCATCAATATACTATTGGGTACCTATCATTCTTGACTGCTTTAGTCCTAAGTATACTATTTCTGCTCAAACGAAGGAAGATGAAGACTACACGATCATCAAACAACATAGGATTTGAGCTCAAAGATCTCAACGCTGGGGAGGATGTTTAAACCAACAATAGATAAATTTATTATTTGTAAACCAACAATAGATTAATATATTATATTCAGAACTCCCTATTCAAACTAAGAACACGCTATTGCGAACAAAATACACATTCCATTCCCAATTTGTTATTCCCACCAAATTGCAATATTCACAATTTATTCAGGTGACCACTATCCTATTACAATTATTTTCCCAAAAAATTGAAGTATTATTTTGTTATTGTGCTGACTTGCATTTATGTAATTATGTTTGTATAACATTTTAAGAATAAAATCACTTTGCATTCAGAAGTCAATAATTGAGTTGTATTAGCGTTGCTTCCCCTACCCAAGGTAAGGAGCACTAATTTCAACATCAAGTCGTAACCAAAAAAGGTTTCGACTACAAATATATGGTATATTGCTACCCCCCACCAAAAGTAAGGAGCATTACAACTGGTAAAATATATAAGACGAACGATTGCAGGTCGGGACCCGAAACGTCGCCAATAAACCACTGCTATATTGCCCGAGAGTTATGTAGCCCAAAAGGCATCCAAAAAAAAGTTAAGAGTCCTCAACCCGGAACGGTAAAAGCCGTATACTTTCCTGATTCCTCCTCCATTGCTATCTGCCAGTAAGCAGAATTAATTTCCAGCGAAGACAGAAACTTTGCTTTTCGGAGCTTGTCGAAAATGGCTGAAATAAAAGGGAGAGGGTACGCATCTCTATCAGTTACCTCGTTCAATGTTCTATAGTCTACTCAGAACCGATAAGAAGCATCCTTCTTTTTGAATAATAAAATCGGGGACGCCCAAGGGTTTTTCGATTTATCGATCACCCCTGCGTCCAACATTTCTTGCCACTCTCTATCTATGTGTTGTTAAATTGCCGGTGACGCCGGGTAGTACCGTTCAGGGAAGCTCGTGAATCGAGGAATCCTAAAAATTTAATCCCATAAATGAAAACTCCATAATATGGCCTAATGTCCCTATCACTTGCCGCTATAGTAAAACCTAAATGAATGTCATCCACCAACTGGTTGCCAATAGACGACCTAACTAATTCCTCCGAGCCACTCGGCCTGTTGACCCGAGAGCCTGTTTCCCATTTCCCGAACAGCGTCTACATCTTTGCCGAAAAACACCAGAAGCCTTACAACCAAAATATTTCCTAGCAGCGGAACAATTAAAAGCGTAATGAACTTCCCGATTACAATTGAAACAACGTACCACCCATTGAGGATATCGCTCCGGAAAACCACGCTCGGACGTTAACCACATTCTGGTTCAAGAAGATTCTTCTCTTTAGTCAGCGGAGTAATAGTGTCCATATTAACTTTCAGCGTATCCAACTCCCTCCCCAGCATTGCCAGTCATTTCACGGTTGTCCGTTTTGGCACCAGCAACCTGTTGCTGTTCGATGTTCTTGTTAAGAATACAAAGCTCCTTTCCCTCGGCTTATGGCTCCGACAGCCGCCTAAACAACGTCCTCATCACCGCTAAATATGCCCCTAACGTTTCAACCTTCCTTTGGGAACGACAATTTATCTCCTCCAAGAGAAGATCATCGTAGTTCGAGGGTAGCAACTCCGCCTTCAATTAATTTGACAACTCATACCAGGTTAATAAATCTTCTCTGTCTGTACGGCCTTTCCCGTGAGGAGTTCTGTTGCTGACTTAAACAAATGTGATTACAGAACTTCATTGGCAAAACGAAGTTCCTCAAGCCTTTCCAAAAACAAGTTCAAAGAAGATTCATCCGATTCCCCTGAAAACTTCACACCCCATTTTCCAACACGATCAGTACATCTACCATTCATAATATTCACTCCGTCACTCACGTTTTGAATCATCCAACCTAATCTTTAATTATCACTGACCAAGACTGACACGGAAGAATACTAATGGGTCGGAAGTCTTAGCTAGAGCTAGCGCTCAGTTTTTTAGCCACAGGGATGATCTTAACTTTTTTCCAGCTCTCAGGAAACGAAGACGCTATACAAAAATTAACCAAGTGTGTCAAGGTATTGGATATATGTGGAAGAATTTTTTCAAAAAACTAATTGGAACACCATCTCTCCACGAGCTTCAGATTTGATGGAACGAATGCTTTCCAGCATATCATATTCAGATACAACTTTAAACTCAAAAACCGATGGAAGTTCAAAAAACATTTCGTTGTCGGGGAAAAAGTTAAGTTTTTAGACGTCACTCAAAACGAAGGTGTTGTTTAGTTCATTGGGATCAAGGAAATTTAGAGTTGCCCCTTTCTTACCAATTCCAATCCATAGTTTTCGAGAGGACTGATTAGTGTCAAATTTCGACATAAAATAGCATTTTTTAGCTCTACGAGTTATAAACATTGCTTCATTACGAGAACGGCAGAATAGTTCCCATTTGACATTTGAGGGGTTAAGCTTCCATCTAGCACTGCCATCCTTTGGCAAGCCATAGACTATAACATTACCTAAACGTTGTACTCGCTGTTGATCTTCAAGTTGTTCTTTTATGTTTTTGTTTTCGTTTTTAAGTTCGGCGATTTCGTTCTCACATTGCTGCAACCGTTCATTTAGTGTTGATATGCTAGCTGTTACATGTTCCATTAATTAAGCTTCAAAATCTTTAAACAAATTGTTAATGCTAGCCACAAGACTAGATTCAAACTCGACAAAATTTTTATTTTTGGTTTTTTCAATGTCAATTTTGTTGGCAGGTATCGATTTAGAGCTTCCATTAGAAGCTGACAATGGCAGTTTTAATTTATCTGGAGTTAGATTTTGTTTCGTAGCTTCATTTAAGTGGCGTAATTTGGAGCAAGTGTTTGAGGCAGCGGAGGTGCATTTATTTAATGATTCGGTGGTAGCCAGGGCGGCAGATTTGGTGGTTGGTCCACCGTTCGGGGTTGTAACGGCTAACTGGTGTTAGCAGTGGTAGGCAGTGTGTTTTTCATAGTGACAAAGATATATATGTATGTGTATGATCGTGATGACTTTAAAGATTTTTTTTTTTTTTTTATTTCAATTATGATTTGTTAAACTTTTTTATACTAAACGAATGGGAAAGTAAAAAACAACAATTTAATTGATTAAATGATTTACTTTGATCAAGAAAAACGGATTAAAAAGGATTGAACTTTAAGAATGTTTGGAGCTGATCAAAAACACGACTACTTCTTTGACATTCTCTTTGATTTTTGACGTAAAAAAAAGGATTCCGACAAGGTGATGCGGTTTCTTCAACTTAATACTTGTAAAAATTATAAGAAACTCGCAAGTCAATTGTAGTGGGACAATTTTTTTTTTTCAAGTATTTGCAATTGCTAGCATACGCTGACGACATAGACATCATTGGCAGAATTTGGCGAGCTTTCACTGGAGCGTTTGCTAGTATTGAAGCTGAAGCGGCTAAGATGGGACTACAGTCAATGAGGCCAAAACGAAGTACCTGCTGTCCACAAAAAGGGACACACAACACATGCGGATTAGACAAAACATCACAATAGACAGGTACAACTTTGAGGTAGTTAGGGCCTTTGTGTATCTCGGATCCGCTATAACATCTGACAACAACATCTCGTCAGAAATAGAGCGAAGAATTACTCTTGCCAATCACTGTTTCTATGGGCTAGGAAGGCAATTGAGTAGCAAAGCCCTCTCTCGAAAGACAAAAGAGGCTCTGTATAAGACCCTAATAATCCGAGTCCTGCTCTATTGCGCCGAGGCATGGACTCTATTTAAAGCGGAAGATATCCTAAGTCGTTTCGAGCGTAAAATTCTTCGGAGGATTTTTGGCCCTATCTGCGTAAACGGGCTTTGGAGGAGAAGTTTCAACCAAGAACTATACGAGCTGTACAGCGATATTGACCTGGTAAAAAAAATACGCATATCACGTTTAAGATGGCTAGGTCATGTAGAGCGAATGGACAACAATGCTCCGGCTGGCAGGATCTTCGATTCCATCCCAGAGGGTAGACGCAGTCAAGGAAGACCTCGCCTTAAGTGGCGGGCTCAAGTAAGTGGAGGACGACCTGAACCAACTTGGAGTGCGAAACTAGAGGCAGCTAGCCAAAGACCGAGCTGGCTGGAGAGGCATGTTGGTTGAGCCCCATGTTCGTCCCGAACTGTAGCGCCCCCTAAGTAATTAAGCAAGCAAGCAAATAGCAATTTTGGAAGCTGTTTCAGATACTTATCAAGGATGAATAAATGTTTATGAACACTTCCTGGATATGACGAACATAATCTTCCAAAACTATTTTAACATCTTCGAGTCAGAGCAAGAGTTACAGCATCAGCAATTGTTTTCCTTGTAAAATTTCCTCTACTAAATTCACAGATGTTCCAGTTTTTCAAATTAATACCATTACCGGTTCAGAAAGATACATCCTTCATCTTCATACAACCAACAAAAGCGTTCAATGCAGTAACTTCATTCAGAGAATAGCGCTTTGCACTGTCACTGTTTCTATGGGCTAGGAAGGCAATTGAGTAGCAAAGCCCTCTCTCGAAAGACAAAAGAGGCTCAGTATAAGACCCTAATAATCCGAGTCCTGCTCTATTGCGCCGAGGCATGGACTCTATTTAAAGCGGAAGATATCCTAAGTCGTTTCGAGCGTAAAATTCTTCGGAGGATTTTTGGCCCTATCTGCGTAAACGGGCTTTGGAGGAGAAGTTTCAACCAAGAACTATACGAGCTGTACAGCGATATTGACCTGGTAAAAAAATACGCATATCACGTTTAAGATGGCTAGGTCATGTAGAGCGAATGGACAACAATGCTCCGGCTGGCAGGATCTTCGATTCCATCCCAGAGGGTAGACGCAGTCAAGGAAGACCTCGCCTTAAGTGGCGGGCTCAAGTAAGTGGAGGACGACCTGAACCAACTTGGAGTGCTAAACTAGAGGCAGCTAGCCAAAGACCGAGCTGGCTGGAGAGGCATGTTGGTTGAGCCCCATGTTCGTCCCGAACTGTAGCGCCCCCTAAGTAATTAAGCAAGCAAGCAAATAGCAATTTTGGAAGCTGTTTCAGATACTTATCAAGGATGAATAAATGTTTATGAACACTTCCTGGATATGACGAACATAATCTTCCAAAACTATTTTAACATCTTCGAGTCAGAGCAAGAGTTACAGCATCAGCAATTGTTTTCCTTGTAAAATTTCCTCTACTAAATTCACAGATGTTCCAGTTTTTCAAATTAATACCATTACCGGTTCAGAAAGATACATCCTTCATCTTCATACAACCAACAAAAGCGTTCAATGCAGTAACTTCATTCAGAGAATAGAACTTTGCACTGTCACAATCTAAATATCAGGCATGTACACATATCGATGACAAAAAATATCTACGTAAGCAACGCCATCCAATATTAAACACACACTCAGTTGAAAATCAATGCGAAATTAACATGCTTAATCATAATAATCAGCGTTCATCATATTGTGAACATAAATCTACCAATGTTGACAAAATGTGGATTCAACTTCAAATCCTAACCAATGGATTTTCGCCTTTCATCATGAAGAAGTGCTCTCAGAAGTATGCTATTCTGATATAATCAAAACGAAACTACAAGGCGTAGGACTTATTAAAATGTCAACCGACTGTGCCTTTTTTGCCGTCACCCAACTTAAGTCTATTTTTTGAAAAATTTCCTATTGAACCACTTGAATATGACATCCAGAAAAGGCAGGAACTTATCATACGGGGAGAAGAAGACTTAGCATTACTGAAGAAGCAAATATCATATCATAAAACACAGCAGACCTTGCCTGGTAAAATCTCTCATCACGATATGCATCAATATACTATTGGGTACCTATCATTCTTGACTGCTTTTGTCCTAAGTATACTATTTCTGCTCAAACGAAGGAAGATGAAGACTACACGATCATCAAACAACATAGGATTTGAGC
The DNA here is from genome assembly GCA_963971375.1 of Platycheirus rosarum. NCBI lineage: Eukaryota > Metazoa > Arthropoda > Insecta > Diptera > Syrphidae > Platycheirus > Platycheirus rosarum. Next base: position 189,681,250 of record OZ020507.1, on the reverse strand, counting down.
TCAAAGATCTCAACGCTGGGGAGGATGTTTAAACCAACAATAGATAAATTTATTATTTGTAAACCAACAATAGATTAATATATTATATTCAGAACTCCCTATTCAAACTAAGAACACCCTATTGCGAACAAAATACACATTCCATTCCCAATTTGTTATTCCCACCAAATTGCAATATTCGCAATTTATTCAGGTGACCACTATCCTATTACAATTATTTTCCCAAAAAATTGAAGTATTATTTTGTTATTGCGCTGACTTGCATTTATGTAATTATGTTTATATAACATTTTAAGAATAAAATCACTTTGCATTCAGAAGTCAATAATTGAGTTGTATTAGCGTTGCTTCCCCTACCCAAGGTAAGGAGCACTTTTTATTTATATTTATCGATCACCCCTGCGTCCAACATTTCTTGCCACTCTCTATCTATGTGTTGTTAAATTGCGGGTGACGCCGGGTAGTACCGTTCAAGGAAGCTCGTGAATCGAGGAATCCTAAAAATTTAATCCCATAAATGAAAACTCCATAATATGGCCTAATGTCCCTATCACTTGCCGCTATAGTAAAACCTAAATGAATGTCATCCACCAACTGGTCGCCAATAGACGACCTAACTAGTTCCTCCGAGCCACTCGGCCTGTTGACCCGAGAGCCTGTTTCCCATTTCCCGAACAGCGTCTACATCTTTGCCGAAAAACACCAGAAGCCTTACAACCAAAATATTTCCTAGCAGCGGAACAATTAAAAGCGTAATGAACTTCCCGATTACAATTGAAACAACGTACCACCCATTGAGGATATCGCTCCGGAAAACCACGCTCGGACGTTAACCACATTCTGGTTCAAGAAGATTCTTCTCTTTAGTCAGCGGAGTAATAGTGTCCATATTAACTTTCAGCGTATCCAACTCCCTCCCCAGCATTGCCAGTCATTTCACGGTTGTCCGTTTTGGCACCAGCAACCTGTTGCTGTTCGATGTTCTTGTTAAGAATACAAAGCTCCTTTCCCTCGGCTTATGGCTCCGACAGCCGCCTAAACAACGTCCTCATCACCGCTAAATATGCCCCTAACGTTTCAACCTTCCTTTGGGAACGACAATTTATCTCCTCCAAGAGAAGATCATCGTAGTTCGAGGGTAGCAACTCCGCCTTCAATTAATTTGACAACTCATACCAGGTTAATAAATCTTCTCTGTCTGTACGGCCTTTCCCGTGAGGAGTTCTGTTGCTGACTTAAACAAATGTGATTACAGAACTTCATTGGCAAAACGAAGTTCTTCAAGCCTTTCCAAAAACAAGTTCAAAGAAGATTCATCCGATTCCCCTGAAAACTTCACACCCCATTTTCCAACACGATCAGTACATCTACCATTCATAATATTCACTCCGTCACTCACGTTTTGAATCATCCAACCTAATCTTTAATTATCACCGACTAAGACTGACACGGAAGAATACTAATGGGTCGGAAGTCTTAGCTAGAGCTAGCGCTCAGTTTTTTAGCCACAGGGATGATCTTAACTTTTTTCCAGCTCTCAGGAAACGATGAAGACGCTATACAAAAATTAACCAAGTGTGTCAAGGTATTGGATATATGTGGAAGAATCTTTTCAAAAAACTAATTGGAACACCATCTTCTCCACGAGCTTCAGATTTGATGGAACGAATGCTTTCCAGGATATCATATTCAGATACAACTTCAAACTCAAAAACCGATGGAGGTTCAAAAAACATTTCGTTGTCGGGGAAAAAGTTAAGTTCTTAGACGTCACTCAAAACGAAGGTGTTGTTTAGTTCATTGGGATCAAGGAAATTTAGAGTTGCCCCTTTCTTACCAATTCCAATCCATAGTTTTCGAGAGGACTGATTAGTGTCAAATTTCGACATAAAATAGCATTTTTTAGCTCTACGAGTTATAAACATTGCTTCATTACGAGAACGGCAGAATAGTTCCCATTTGATATTTGAGGGGTTAAGCTTCCATCTAGCACTGCCATCCTTTGGCAAGCCACAGACTATAACATTACCTAAACGTTGTACTCGCTGTTGATTTTCAAGTTGTTCTTTTGTATTTTTGTTTTCGTTTTTAAGTTCGGCGATTTCGTTCTCACATTGCTGAAACCGTTCATTTAGTGTTGATATGCTAGCTGTTACATGCTCCATCAATTAAGCTTTAAAATCTTTAAACAAATTGTTAATGCTAGCCACAAGACTAGATTCAAACTCGACAAAATTTTTATTTTTGGTTTTTTCAATGTCAATTTTGTTGGCAGGTGTCGATTTAGAGCTTCCATTAGAAGCTGACAATGGCAGTTTTAATTTATCTGGAGTTAGATTTTGTTTCGTAGCTTCATTTAAGTGGCGTAATTTGGAGCAAGTGTTTGAGGCAGCGGAGGTGCATTTATTTAATGATTCGGTGGTAGCCAGGGCGGCAGATTTGGTGGTTGGTCCACCGTTCGGGGTTGTAACGGCTAACTGGTGTTAGCAGTGGTAGGCAGTGTGTTTTTCATAGTGACAAAGATATATATGTATGTGTATGATCGTGATGACTTTAAAGATTTTTTTTTTTTTTTTATTTCAATTATGATTTGTTAAACTTTTTTATACTAAACGAATGGGAAAGTAAAAAACAACAATTTAATTGATTAAATGATTTACTTTGATCAAGAAAAACGGATTAAAAAGGATTGAACTTTAAGAATGTTTGGAGCTGATCAAAAACACGACTACTTCTTTGACATTCTCTTTGATTTTTGACGTAAAAAAAAGGATTCCGACAAGGTGATGCGGTTTCTTCAACTTAATACTTGTAAAAATTATAAGAAACTCGCAAGTCAATTGTAGTGGGACAATTTTTTTTTTCAAGTATTTGCAATTGCTAGCATACGCTGACGACATAGACATCATTGGCAGAATTTGGCGAGCTTTCACTGGAGCGTTTGCTAGTATTGAAGCTGAAGCGGCTAAGATGGGACTACAGTCAATGAGGCCAAAACGAAGTACCTGCTGTCCACAAAAAGGGACACACAACACATGCGGATTAGACAAAACATCACAATAGACAGGTACAACTTTGAGGTAGTTAGGGCCTTTGTGTATCTCGGATCCGCTATAACATCTGACAACAACATCTCGTCAGAAATAGAGCGAAGAATTACTCTTGCCAATCACTGTTTCTATGGGCTAGGAAGGCAATTGAGTAGCAAAGCCCTCTCTCGAAAGACAAAAGAGGCTCTGTATAAGACCCTAATAATCCGAGTCCTGCTCTATTGCGCCGAGGCATGGACTCTATTTAAAGCGGAAGATATCCTAAGTCGTTTCGAGCGTAAAATTCTTCGGAGGATTTTTGGCCCTATCTGCGTAAACGGGCTTTGGAGGAGAAGTTTCAACCAAGAACTATACGAGCTGTACAGCGATATTGACCTGGTAAAAAAAATACGCATATCACGTTTAAGATGGCTAGGTCATGTAGAGCGAATGGACAACAATGCTCCGGCTGGCAGGATCTTCGATTCCATCCCAGAGGGTAGACGCAGTCAAGGAAGACCTCGCCTTAAGTGGCGGGCTCAAGTAAGTGGAGGACGACCTGAACCAACTTGGAGTGCGAAACTAGAGGCAGCTAGCCAAAGACCGAGCTGGCTGGAGAGGCATGTTGGTTGAGCCCCATGTTCGTCCCGAACTGTAGCGCCCCCTAAGTAATTAAGCAAGCAAGCAAATAGCAATTTTGGAAGCTGTTTCAGATACTTATCAAGGATGAATAAATGTTTATGAACACTTCCTGGATATGACGAACATAATCTTCCAAAACTATTTTAACATCTTCGAGTCAGAGCAAGAGTTACAGCATCAGCAATTGTTTTCCTTGTAAAATTTCCTCTACTAAATTCACAGATGTTCCAGTTTTTCAAATTAATACCATTACCGGTTCAGAAAGATACATCCTTCATCTTCATACAACCAACAAAAGCGTTCAATGCAGTAACTTCATTCAGAAAATAGCGCTTTGCACTGTCACTGTTTCTATGGGCTAGGAAGGCAATTGAGTAGCAAAGCCCTCTCTCGAAAGACAAAAGAGGCTCTGTATAAGACCCTAATAATCCGAGTCCTGCTCTATTGCGCCGAGGCATGGACTCTATTTAAAGCGGAAGATATCCTAAGTCGTTTCGAGCGTAAAATTCTTCGGAGGATTTTTGGCCCTATCTGCGTAAACGGGCTTTGGAGGAGAAGTTTCAACCAAGAACTATACGAGCTGTACAGCGATATTGACCTGGTAAAAAAATACGCATATCACGTTTAAGATGGCTAGGTCATGTAGAGCGAATGGACAACAATGCTCCGGCTGGCAGGATCTTCGATTCCATCCCAGAGGGTAGACGCAGTCAAGGAAGACCTCGCCTTAAGTGGCGGGCTCAAGTAAGTGGAGGACGACCTGAACCAACTTGGAGTGCTAAACTAGAGGCAGCTAGCCAAAGACCGAGCTGGCTGGAGAGGCATGTTGGTTGAGCCCCATGTTCGTCCCGAACTGTAGCGCCCCCTAAGTAATTAAGCAAGCAAGCAAATAGCAATTTTGGAAGCTGTTTCAGATACTTATCAAGGATGAATAAATGTTTATGAACACTTCCTGGATATGACGAACATAATCTTCCAAAACTATTTTAACATCTTCGAGTCAGAGCAAGAGTTACAGCATCAGCAATTGTTTTCCTTGTAAAATTTCCTCTACTAAATTCACAGATGTTCCAGTTTTTCAAATTAATACCATTACCGGTTCAGAAAGATACATCCTTCATCTTCATACAACCAACAAAAGCGTTCAATGCAGTAACTTCATTCAGAGAATAGAACTTTGCACTGTCACAATCTAAATATCAGGCATGTACACATATCGATGACAAAAAATATCTACGTAAGCAACGCCATCCAATATTAAACACACACTCAGTTGAAAATCAATGCGAAATTAACATGCTTAATCATAATAATCAGCGTTCATCATATTGTGAACATAAATCTACCAATGTTGACAAAATGTGGATTCAACTTCAAATCCTAACCAATGGATTTTCGCCTTTCATCATGAAGAAGTGCTCTCAGAAGTATGCTATTCTGATATAATCAAAACGAAACTACAAGGCGTAGGACTTATTAAAATGTCAACCGACTGTGCCTTTTTTGCCGTCACCCAACTTAAGTCTATTTTTTGAAAAATTTCCTATTGAACCACTTGAATATGACATCCAGAAAAGGCAGGAACTTATCATACGGGGAGAAGAAGACTTAGCATTACTGAAGAAGCAAATATCATATCATAAAACACAGCAGACCTTGCCTGGTAAAATCTCTCATCACGATATGCATCAATATACTATTGGGTACCTATCATTCTTGACTGCTTTAGTCCTAAGTATACTATTTCTGCTCAAACGAAGGAAGATGAAGACTACACGATCATCAAACAACATAGGATTTGAGCTCAAAGATCTCAACGCTGGGGAGGATGTTTAAACCAACAATAGATAAATTTATTATTTGTAAACCAACAATAGATTAATATATTATATTCAGAACTCCCTATTCAAACTAAGAACACCCTATTGCGAACAAAATACACATTCCATTCCCAATTTGTTATTCCCACCAAATTGCAATATTCGCAATTTATTCAGGTGACCACTATCCTATTACAATTATTTTCCCAAAAAATTGAAGTATTATTTTGTTATTGCGCTGACTTGCATTTATGTAATTATGTTTATATAACATTTTAAGAATAAAATCACTTTGCATTCAGAAGTCAATAATTGAGTTGTATTAGCGTTGCTTCCCCTACCCAAGGTAAGGAGCACTTTTTATTTATATTTATCGATCACCCCTGCGTCCAACATTTCTTGCCACTCTCTATCTATGTGTTGTTAAATTGCGGGTGACGCCGGGTAGTACCGTTCAAGGAAGCTCGTGAATCGAGGAATCCTAAAAATTTAATCCCATAAATGAAAACTCCATAATATGGCCTAATGTCCCTATCACTTGCCGCTATAGTAAAACCTAAATGAATGTCATCCACCAACTGGTCGCCAATAGACGACCTAACTAGTTCCTCCGAGCCACTCGGCCTGTTGACCCGAGAGCCTGTTTCCCATTTCCCGAACAGCGTCTACATCTTTGCCGAAAAACACCAGAAGCCTTACAACCAAAATATTTCCTAGCAGCGGAACAATTAAAAGCGTAATGAACTTCCCGATTACAATTGAAACAACGTACCACCCATTGAGGATATCGCTCCGGAAAACCACGCTCGGACGTTAACCACATTCTGGTTCAAGAAGATTCTTCTCTTTAGTCAGCGGAGTAATAGTGTCCATATTAACTTTCAGCGTATCCAACTCCCTCCCCAGCATTGCCAGTCATTTCACGGTTGTCCGTTTTGGCACCAGCAACCTGTTGCTGTTCGATGTTCTTGTTAAGAATACAAAGCTCCTTTCCCTCGGCTTATGGCTCCGACAGCCGCCTAAACAACGTCCTCATCACCGCTAAATATGCCCCTAACGTTTCAACCTTCCTTTGGGAACGACAATTTATCTCCTCCAAGAGAAGATCATCGTAGTTCGAGGGTAGCAACTCCGCCTTCAATTAATTTGACAACTCATACCAGGTTAATAAATCTTCTCTGTCTGTACGGCCTTTCCCGTGAGGAGTTCTGTTGCTGACTTAAACAAATGTGATTACAGAACTTCATTGGCAAAACGAAGTTCTTCAAGCCTTTCCAAAAACAAGTTCAAAGAAGATTCATCCGATTCCCCTGAAAACTTCACACCCCATTTTCCAACACGATCAGTACATCTACCATTCATAATATTCACTCCGTCACTCACGTTTTGAATCATCCAACCTAATCTTTAATTATCACCGACTAAGACTGACACGGAAGAATACTAATGGGTCGGAAGTCTTAGCTAGAGCTAGCGCTCAGTTTTTTAGCCACAGGGATGATCTTAACTTTTTTCCAGCTCTCAGGAAACGATGAAGACGCTATACAAAAATTAACCAAGTGTGTCAAGGTATTGGATATATGTGGAAGAATCTTTTCAAAAAACTAATTGGAACACCATCTTCTCCACGAGCTTCAGATTTGATGGAACGAATGCTTTCCAGGATATCATATTCAGATACAACTTCAAACTCAAAAACCGATGGAGGTTCAAAAAACATTTCGTTGTCGGGGAAAAAGTTAAGTTCTTAGACGTCACTCAAAACGAAGGTGTTGTTTAGTTCATTGGGATCAAGGAAATTTAGAGTTGCCCCTTTCTTACCAATTCCAATCCATAGTTTTCGAGAGGACTGATTAGTGTCAAATTTCGACATAAAATAGCATTTTTTAGCTCTACGAGTTATAAACATTGCTTCATTACGAGAACGGCAGAATAGTTCCCATTTGATATTTGAGGGGTTAAGCTTCCATCTAGCACTGCCATCCTTTGGCAAGCCACAGACTATAACATTACCTAAACGTTGTACTCGCTGTTGATTTTCAAGTTGTTCTTTTGTATTTTTGTTTTCGTTTTTAAGTTCGGCGATTTCGTTCTCACATTGCTGAAACCGTTCATTTAGTGTTGATATGCTAGCTGTTACATGCTCCATCAATTAAGCTTTAAAATCTTTAAACAAATTGTTAATGCTAGCCACAAGACTAGATTCAAACTCGACAAAATTTTTATTTTTGGTTTTTTCAATGTCAATTTTGTTGGCAGGTGTCGATTTAGAGCTTCCATTAGAAGCTGACAATGGCAGTTTTAATTTATCTGGAGTTAGATTTTGTTTCGTAGCTTCATTTAAGTGGCGTAATTTGGAGCAAGTGTTTGAGGCAGCGGAGGTGCATTTATTTAATGATTCGGTGGAAGCCAGGGCGGCAGATTTGGTGGTTGGTCCACCGTTCGGGGTTGTAACGGGTAACTGGTGTTAGCAGTGGTAGGCAGTGTGTTGTTCATAGTGACAAAGATATATATGTATGTGTATGATCGTGATGACTTTAAAGATTTATTTTTTTTTTATTTCAATTATGATTTGTTAAACTTTTTTTTTACTAAACGAATGGAAAAGTAAAACCACAACAATTTAATTGATTTAAGGATTAACTTTGATCAAGAAAAAACGGATTAAAAAGGATTGAACTTAAAGAATGTTTGGAGCTGATCAAAAACACGACTACTTCTTTGACATTATCTTTGATTTTTGACGTAAAAAAAAGGATTCCGACAAGGTGATGCGATTTCTTCAACTTAATACTTGTAAAAATTATAAGAAACTCGCAAGTCAATTGTAGTGGGACAATTTTTTTTTCAAGTATTTGCAATTGCTAGCATACGCTGACGACATAGACATCATTGGCAGAATTTGGCGAGCTTTCACTGGAGCGTTTGCTAGTATTGAAGCTGAAGCGGCTAAGATGGGACTACAGTCAATGAGGCCAAAGTACCTGCTGTCCACAAAAAGGGACACACAACACATGCGGATTAGACAAAACATCACAATAGACAGGTACAACTTTGAGGTAGTTAGGGACTTTGTGTACCTCGGATCCGCTATAACATCTGACAACAACATCTCGTCAGAAATAGAGCGAAGAATTACTCTTGCCAATCACTGTTTCTATGGGCTAGGAAGGCAATTGAGTAGCAAAGCCCTCTCTCGAAAGACAAAGGAGACTCTGTATAAGACCCTAATAATCCCAGTCCTGCTCTATTGCGCCGAGGCATGGACTCTATCTAAAGCGGAAGATATCCTAAGTCGTTTCGAGCGTAAAATTCTTCGGAGGATTTTTGGCCCTATCTGCGTAAACGGGCTTTGGAGGAGAAGTTTCAACCAAGAACTATACGAGCTGTACAGCGATATTGACCTGGTCCAAAAAATACGCATATCACGTTTAAGATGGCTAGGTCATGTAGAGCGAATGGACAACAATGCTCCGGCTGGCAGGATCTTCGATTCCATCCCAGAGGGTAGACGCAGTCAAGGAAGACCTCGCCTTAGGTGGCGCGCTCAGGTGGAGGACGACCTGAACCAACTTGGAGTGCGAAACTAGAGGCAGCTAGCCAAAGACCGAGCTGGCTGGAGAGGCATGTTGGTTGAGCCCCATGTTCGTCCCGAACTGTAGCGCCCCCTAAGTAATTAAGCAAGCAAGCAAATAGCAATTTTGGAAACTGTTTCAGATACTTATGAAGGATGAATAAATGTTTTTCTTTTTTCTCCCAGACAACTTTTGACAGAATTGGATAAAATTCGTACAATAATACCAAGTTCATGAACACTTCCTGGATATGACGAACATAATCTTCCAAAACTATTTTAACATCTTCGAGTCAGAGCAAGAGTTACAGCATCAGAAATTGTTTTCCTTGTAAAATTTCCTCTACTAAATTCACAGATGTTCCAGTTGTTCAAATTAATACCATTCATACAACCAAAAACAGCGTTCAATGCAGTAACTTCATTCAGAGATTAGCACTTTGCACTGTCACAATCTAAATATCAGGCATGTATACATATCGATGACAAAAAATATCTACGTAAGCAACGCCATCCAATATTCAACACACACTCAGTTGAAAATCAATGCGAAATTAACATGCTTAATCATAATAAGCAGCGTTCATCATATTGTGAACATATTATATATATTATAGACTTATTAAAATGTCAACCGACTGTGCCTTTTTTGCCGTCACCCAACTTAAGTCTATTTTTTGAAAAATTTCCTATTGAACCACTTTAATATGACACCCAGAAAAGGCAGGAACTTATCATACGGGGAGAAGAAGACTTAGCATTACTGAAGAAGCAAATATCATATCATAAAACACAGCAGACCTTGCCTGGTAAAATCTCTCATCACGATATGCATCAATATACTATTGGGTACCTATCATTCTTGACTGCTTTAGTCCTAAGTATACTATTTCTGCTCAAACGAAGGAAGATGAAGACTACACGATCATCAAACAACATAGGATTTGAGCTCAAAGATCTCAACGCTGGGGAGGATGTTTAAACCAACAATAGATAAATTTATTATTTGTAAACCAACAATAGATTAATATATTATATTCAGAACTCCCTATTCAAACTAAGAACACCCTATTGCGAACAAAATACACATTCCATTCCCAATTTGTTATTCCCACCAAATTGCAATATTCACAATTTATTCAGGTGACCACTATCCTATTACAATTATTTTCCCAAAAAATTGAAGTATTATTTTGTTATTGTGCTGACTTGCATTTATGTAATTATGTTTGTATAACATTTTAAGAATAAAATCACTTTGCATTCAGAAGTCAATAATTGAGTTGTATTAGCGTTGCTTCCCCTACCCAAGGTAAGGAGCACTTTTTATTTATATTTATCGATCACCCCTGCGTCCAACATTTCTTGCCACTCTCTATCTATGTGTTGTTAAATTGCGGGTGACGCCGGGTAGTACCGTTCAAGGAAGCTCGTGAATCGAGGAATCCTAAAAATTTAATCCCATAAATGAAAACTCCATAATATGGCCTAATGTCCCTATCACTTGCCGCTATAGTAAAACCTAAATGAATGTCATCCACCAACTGGTCGCCAATAGACGACCTAACTAGTTCCTCCGAGCCACTCGGCCTGTTGACCCGAGAGCCTGTTTCCCATTTCCCGAACAGCGTCTACATCTTTGCCGAAAAACACCAGAAGCCTTACAACCAAAATATTTCCTAGCAGCGGAACAATTAAAAGCGTAATGAACTTCCCGATTACAATTGAAACAACGTACCACCCATTGAGGATATCGCTCCGGAAAACCACGCTCGGACGTTAACCACATTCTGGTTCAAGAAGATTCTTCTCTTTAGTCAGCGGAGTAATAGTGTCCATATTAACTTTCAGCGTATCCAACTCCCTCCCCAGCATTGCCAGTCATTTCAAGGTTGTCCGTTTTGGCACCAGCAACCTGTTGCTGGAAAAATGGATCGATGTTCTTGTTAAGAATACAAAGCTCCTTTCCCTCGGCTTATGGCTCCGACAGCCGCCTAAACAACGTCCTCATCACCGCTAAATATGCCCCTAACGTTTCAAACTTCCTTTGGGAACGACAATTTATCTCCTCCAAGAGAAGATCATCGTAGTTCGAGGGTAGGAACTCAGCCTTCAATTAATTTGACAACTCATACCAGGTTAATAAATCTTCTCTGTCTGTACGGCCTTTCCCGTGAGGAGTTCTGTTGCTGACTTAAACAAATGTGATTACAGAACTTCATTGGCAAAACGAAGTTCCTCAAGCCTTTCCAAAAACAAGTTCAAAGAAGATTCATCCGATTCCCCTGAAAACTTCACACCCCATTTTCCAACACGATCAGTACATCTACCATTCATAATATTCACTCCGTCACTCACGTTTTGAATCATCCAACCTAATCTTTAATTATCACTGACTAAGACTGACACGGAAGAGTACTAATGGGTCGGAAGTCTTAGCTAGAGCTAGCGCTCAGTTTTTTAGCCACAGGGATGATCTTAACTTTTTTCCAGCTCTCAGGAAACGATGAAGACGCTATACAAAAATTAACCAAGTGTGTCAAGGTATTGGATATATGTGGAAGAATCTTTTCAAAAAACTAATTGGAACACCATCTTCTCCACGAGCTTCAAAGTTGATGGAACGAATGCTTTCCAGGATATCATATTCAGATACAACTTCAAACTCAAAAACCGATGGAGGTTCAAAAAACATTTCGTTGTCGGGGAAAAAGTTAGGTTCTTAGACGTCACTCAAAACGAAGGTGTTGTTTAGTTCATTGGGATCAAGGAAATTTAGAGTTGCCCCTTTCTTACCAATTCCAATCCATAGTTTTCGAGAGGACTGATTAGTGTCAAATTTCGACATAAAATAGCATTTTTTAGCTCTACGAGTTATAAACATTGCTTCATTACGAGAACGGCAGAATAGTTCTCATTTGATATTTGAGGGGTTAAGCTTCCATCTAGCACTGCCATCCTTTGGCAAGCCACAGACTATAACATTACCTAAACGTTGTACTCGCTGTTGATTTTCAAGTTGTTCTTTTATGTTTTTGTTTTCGTTTTTAAGTTCGGCGATTTCGTTCTCACATTGCTGAAACCGTTCATTTAGTGTTGATATGCTAGCTGTTACATGTTCCATTAATTAAGCTTTAAAATCTTTAAACAAATTGTTAATGCTAGCCACAAGACTAGATTCAAACTCGACAAAATTTTTATTTTTGGTTTTTTCAATGTCAATTTTGTTGGCAGGTGTCGATTTAGAGCTTCCATTAGAAGCTGACAATGGCAGTTTTAATTTATCTGGAGTTAGATTTTGTTTCGTAGCTTCATTTAAGTGGCGTAATTTGGAGCAAGTGTTTGAGGCAGCGGAGGTGCATTTATTTAATGATTCGGTGGTAGCCAGGGCGGCAGATTTGGTGGTTGGTCCACCGTTCGGGGTTGTAACGGGTAACTGGTGTTAGCAGTGGTAGGCAGTGTGTTGTTCATAGTGACAAAGATATATATGTATGTGTATGATCGTGATGACTTTAAAGATTTATTTTTTTTTTATTTCAATTCTGATTTGTTAAACTTTTTTTTACTAAACGAATGGAAAAGTAAAACCACAACAATTTAATTGATTTAAGGATTTACTTTGATCAAGAAAAAACGGATTAAAAAGGATTGAACTTAAAGAATGTTTGGAGCTGATCAAAAACACGACTACTTCTTTGACATTCTCTTTGATTTTTGACGTAAAAAAAAGGATTCCGACAAGGTGATGCGATTTCTTCAACTTAATACTTGTAAAAATTATAAGAAACTCGCAAGTCAATTGTAGTGGGACAATTTTTTTTTCAAGTATTTGCAATTGCTAGCATACGCTGACGACATAGACATCATTGGCAGAATTTGGTGAGCTTTCACTGGAGCGTTTGCTAGTATTGAAGCTGAAGCGGCTAAGATGGGACTACAGTCAATGAGGCCAAAGTACCTGCTGTCCACAAAAAGGGACACACAACACATGCGGATTAGACAAAACATCACAATAGACAGGTACAACTTTGAGGTAGTTAGGGCCTTTGTGTACCTCGGATCCGCTATAACATCTGACAACAACATCTCGTCAGAAATAGAGCGAAGAATTACTCTTGCCAATCACTGTTTCTATGGGCTAGGAAGGCAATTGAGTAGCAAAGCCCTCTCTCGAAAGACAAAGGAGACTCTGTATAAGACCCTAATAATCCCAGTCCTGCTCTTTTGCGCCGAGGCATGGACTCTATCTAAAGCGGAAGATATCCTAAGTCGTTTCGAGCGTAAAATTCTTCGGAGGATTTTTGGCCCTATCTGCGTAAACGGGCTTTGGAGGAGAAGTTTCAACCAAGAACTATACGAGCTGTACAGCGATATTGACCTGGTCCAAAAAATACGCATATCACGTTTAAGATGGCTAGGTCATGTAGAGCGAATGGACAACAATGCTCCGGCTGGCAGGATCTTCGATTCCATCCCAGAGGGTAGACGCAGTCAAAGAAGACCTCGCCTTAGGTGGCGCGCTCAGGTGGAGGACGACCTGAACCAACTTGGAGTGCGAAACTAGAGGCAGCTAGCCAAAGACCGAGCTGGCTGGAGAGGCATGTTGGTTGAGCCCCATGTTCGTCCCGAACTGTAGCGCCCCCTAAGTAATTAAGCAAGCAAGCAAATAGCAATTTTGGAAGCTGTTTCAGATACTTATGAAGGATGAATAAATGTTTTTCTTTTTTCTCCCAGACAACTTTTGACAGAATTGGATAAAATTCGTACAATAATACCAAGTTCATGAACACTTCCTGGATATGACGAACATAATCTTCCAAAACTATTTTAACATCTTCGAGTCAGAGCAAGAGTTACAGCATCAGAAATTGTTTTCCTTGTAAAATTTCCTCTACTAAATTCACAGATGTTCCAGTTGTTCAAATTAATACCATTCATACAACCAACAACAGCGTTCAATGCAGTAACTTCATTCAGAGATTAGCACTTTGCACTGTCACAATCTAAATATCAGGCATGTATACATATCGATGACAAAAAATACCTACGTAAGCAACGCCATCCAATATTCAACACACACTCAGTTGAAAATCAATGCGAAATTAACATGCTTAATCATAATAAGCAGCGTTCATCATATTGTGAACATAAATCTACCAATGTTGACAAAATGTGGATTCAACTTCAAAATCCTAACCAATGGATTTTCGCCTTTCATCATGAAGAAGTGCTCTCAGAAGTATGCTATTCTGATATAATCAAAACGAAACTACAAGGCGTAGGACTTATTAAAATGTCAACCGACTGTGCCTTTTTTGCCGTCACCCAACTTAAGTCTATTTTTTGAAAAATTTACTATTGAACCACTTTAATATGACATCCAGAAAAGGCAGGAACTTATCATACGGGGAGAAGAAGACTTAGCATTACTGAAGAAGCAAATATCATATCATAAAACACAGCAGACCTTGCCTGGTAAAATCTTTCATCACGATATGCATCAATATACTATTGGGTACCTATCATTCTTGACTGCTTTAGTCCTAAGTATACTATTTCTGCTCAAACGAAGGAAGATGAAGACTACACGATCATCAAACAACATAGGATTTGAGCTCAAAGATCTCAACGCTGGGGAGGATGTTTAAACCAACAATAGATAAATTTATTATTTGTAAACCAACAATAGATTAATATATTATATTCAGAACTCCCTATTCAAACTAAGAACACCCTATTGCGAACAAAATACACATTCCATTCCCAATTTGTTATTCCCACCAAATTGCAATATTCACAATTTATTCAGGTGACCACTATCCTATTACAATTATTTTCCCAAAAAATTGAAGTATTATTTTGTTATTGTGCTGACTTGCATTTATGTAATTATGGAGGAGTGAGGAGTACTGATGCTGACTTAAACAAATGTGATTACAGAACTTCATTGGCAAAACGAAGTTCCTCGCAAGTCAATTGTAGTGGGACAATTTTTTTTTCAAGTATTTGCAATTGCTAGCATACGCTGACGACATAGACATCATTGGCAGAATTTGGCGAGCTTTCACTGGAGCGTTTGCTAGTATTGAAGCTGAAGCAGCTAAGATGGGACTACAGTCAATGAGGCCAAAACGAAGTACCTGCTGTCCACAAAAAGGGACACACAACACATGCGGATTAGACAAAACATCACAATAGACAGGTACAACTTTGAGGTAGTTAGGGACTTTGTGTACCTCGGATCCGCTATAACATCTGACAACAACATCTCGTCAGAAATAGAGCGAAGAATTACTCTTGCCAATCACTGTTTCTATGGGCTAGGAAGGCAATTGAGTAGCAAAGCCCTCTCTCGAAAGACAAAGGAGACTCTGTATAAGACCCTCATAATCGCAGTCCTGCTCTATTGCGCCGAGGCATGGACTCTATCTAAAGCGGAAGATATCCTTAGTCGTTTCGAGCGTAAAATTCTTCGGAGGATTTTTGGCCCTATCTGCGTAAACGGGCTTTGGAGGAGAAGTTTCAACCAAGAACTATACGAGCTGTACAGCGATATTGACCTGGTCCAAAAAATACGCATATCACGTTTAAGATGGCTAGGTCATGTAGAGCGAATGGACAACAATGCTCCGGCTGGCAGGATCTTCGATTCCATCCCAGAGGGTAGACGCAGTCAAGGAAGACCTCGCCTTAAGTGGCGCGCTCAAGTGAAGGACGACCTGAACCAACTTGGAGTGCGAAACTAGAGGCAGCTAGCCAAAGACCGAGCTGGCTGGAGAGGCATGTTGGTTGAGCCCCATGTTCGTCCCGAACTGTAGCGCCCCCTAAGTAATTAAGCAAGCAAGCAAATAGCAATTTTGGAAGCTGTTTCAGATACTTATCAAAGATGAATAAATGTTTTTCTTCTTTCTCCCAGACAACTTTTGACAGAATTGGATAAAATTGTACATTAATACCTAGTTCATGAACACTTCCTGGATATGACGAACATAATCTTCCAAAACTATTTTAGCATCTTTGAGTCAGAGCAAGAGTTACAGCATCAGCAATTGTTTTCTTTGTAAAATTTCCTCTAATAAATTCACAGATGTTCCAGTTGTTCAAATTAATACCATTACCGGTTCAGAAAGATACATCCTTCATCTTCATACAACCAACAACAGCGTTCAATGCAGTAACTTCATTCAGAGATTAGCACTTTGCACTGTCACAATCTAAATATCAGGCATGTATACATATCGATGACAAAAAATATCTACGTAAGCAACGCCATCCAATATTCAACACACACTCAGTTGAAAATCAATGCGAAATTAACATGCTTAATCATAATAAGCAGCGTTTATCATATTGTGAACATAAATCTGCCAATGTTGACAAAATGTGGATTCAACTTCATAATCCTTACCAATGGATTTTCGCCTTTCATCATGAAGAAGTGCTCTCAGAAGTATGCTATTCTGATATAATCAAAACGAAACTACAAGGCGTAGGACTTATTAAAATGTCAACCGACTGTGCCTTTTTTGCCGTCACCCAACTTAAGTCTATTTTTTGAAAAAATTCCTATTGAACCACTTGAATATGACATCCAGAAAAGGCAGGAACTTATCATACGGGGAGAAGAAGACTTAGCATTACTGAAGAAGCAAATATCATATCATAAAACACAGCAGACCTTGCCTGGTAAAATCTCTCATCACGATATGCATCAATATACTATTGGGTACCTATCAGTCTTGACTGCTTTAGTCCTAAGTATACTCTTTCTGCTCAAACGAAGGAAGATGAAGACTACACGATCATCAAACAACATAGGATTTGAGCTCAAAGATCTCAACGCTGGGGAGGATGTTTAAACCAAGAATAGATAAATTTATTATTTGTAAACCAACAATAGATTAATATATTATATTCAGAACTCCCTATTCAAACTAAGAACACCCTATTGCGAACAAAATACACATTCCATTCCCAGTTTGTTATTCCCACCAAATTGCAATATTCGCAATTTATTCAGGTGACCACTATCCTATTACAATTATTTTCCCAAAAAATTGAAGTATTATTTTGTTAGTGTGCTGACTTGCATTTATGTAATTATGTTTGTATAACATTTTAAGAATAAAATCACTTTGCATTCAGAAGTCAATAATTGAGTTGTATTAGCATTGCTTCCCCTACCCAAGGTAAGGAGCACTAATTTCAACATCAAGTCGTAACCAAAAGAGGTTTCGACTACAAATATATGGTGTATTGCTACCCCCCACCCGAAGTAAGGAGCATTACAACTGGTAAAATATATAAGTAAGAATCAAAAGAGATTTCGACTCTAAACAATTGTCATCTAAGTATACGAAGACGAACGATTCCAGGTCGGGACCCGAAACGTTGCCAATAAACCACTGCCATATTGCCCGAGAGTTATGTAGCCCAAAAGGCATGCAAAAAAAGTTAAGAGTCCTCTACCCGGAACGGTAAAAGCCGTATACTTTCCTGATTCTTCCTCCATTGCTATCTGCCAGTAAGCAGAATTAATTTCCAGCGAAGACAGAAACTTTGCTTTTCGGAGCTTGTCGAAAATGGCTGAAATAAAAGGGAGAGGGTAAGCATCTCTAGCAGTTACCTCGTTCAATGTTCTATAGTCTACTCAGAACCGATAAGAAGCATCTTTCTTTTTAACTAATAAAATCGGGGACGCCTAAGGGTTTTTCGATTTATCGATCACCCCTGCGTCCAACATTTCTTGCCACTCTCTATCTATGTGTTGTTAAATTGCCGGTGACGCCGGGTAGTACCGCTCAGGGAAGCTCGTGAATCGAGGAATCCTAAAAATTAACTCCATAACATGGCCTAATGTCCCTATCACTTGCCGCTATAGTAAAACCTAAATGAATGTCATCCACCAACTGGTCGCCAACAGACGACCTAACTAATTCCTCCGAGCCACTCGGCTGTTGACCCGAGAGCCTGTTTCCCATTTCCCGAACAGCGTCTACATCTTTGCCGAAAAACACCAGAAGCCTTACAACCAAAATATTTCCTAGCAGCGGAACAATTAAAAGCGTAATGAACTTCCCGATTACAATTGAAACAGCGTACCACCCGTTGAGGATATCGCTCCGGAAAACCACGCTCGGACGGTAACCACATTCTGGTTGAAGAAGATTCTTCTCTTTAGTCAGCGGAGTAATAGTGTCCATATTAACTTTCAGCGTATCCAACTCCCTCCCCAGCATTGCCAGTTATTTCACGGTTGTCCGTTTTGGCACCAGCAACCTGTTGCTGGAAAAATGGATCGATGTTCTTGTTAAGAATACAAAGCTCCTTTCCCTCGGCTAATGGCTCCGACAGCCGCCTAAACAACGTCCTTATCACCGCTAAATATGCCCCTAACGTTTCATCCTTCCTTTGGGAACGACAATTTATCTCCTCCAAGAGAAGATCATCGTAGTTCGAGGGTAGGAACTCCGCCTTCAATTAATTTGCCAACTCATACCAGGTTGATAAATCTTCTCTGTCTGTACGGCCTTTCCCGTGAGGAGTTCTGTTGCTGACTTAAACAAATGTGATTACAGAACTTCATTGGCAAAACGAAGTTCCTCAAGCCTTTCCAAAAACAAGTTCAAAGAAGATTCATCCGATTCCCCTGAAAACTTCACACCCCATTTTCCAACACGATCAGTACATCTACCATTCATAATATTCTCTCCGTCACTCACGTTTTGAATCATCCAACCTAATCTTTAATTATCACTGACTAAGACTGACACGGAAGAATACTAATAGGTCGGAAGTCTGAGCTAGAGCTAGCGCTCAGTTTTTTAGCCACAGGGATGATCTTAGCTTTTTTCCAGCTCTCAGGAAACAATGAAGACGCTATACAAAAATTAACCAAGTGTGTCAAGGTATTGGAGATATGTGGAAGAATCTTTTCAAAAAACTAATTGGAACACCATCTTCTCCACGAGCATCAGATTTGATGGAACGAATGCTTTCCAGGATATCATATTCAGATACAACTTCAAACTCAAAAACCGATGGAGGTTCAAAAAAAAATTTCGTTGTTGGGGAAAAAGTTCAGTTCTTAGACGTCACTCAAAACGAAGGTGTTGTTTAGTTCATTGGGATCAAGGAAATTTAGAATTGCCCCTTTCTTACCAATTCCAATCCATAGTTTTCGAGAGGACTGATTAGTGTCAAATTTCGACATAAAATAGCATTTTTTAGCTCTACGAGTTATAAACATTGCTTCATTACGAGAACGGCAGAATAGTTCCCATTTGACATTTGAGGGGTTAAGCTTCCATCTAGCACTGCCATCCTTTGGCAAGCCACAGACTATAACATAACCTAAACGTTGTACTCGCTGTTTATCTTCAAGTTGTTCTTTTATGTTTTTGTTTTCGTTTTTAAGTTCGGCGATTTCGTTCTCACATTGCTGCAACCGTTCATTTAGTGTTGATATGCTAGCTGTTACATGTTCCATTAATTAAGCTTCAAAATCTTTAAACAAATTGTTAATGCTAGCCACAAGACTAGATTCAAACTCGACAAAATTTTTATTTTTGGTTTTTTTCAATGTCAATTTTGTTGGCAGGTGTCGATTTAGAGCTTCCATTAGAAGCTGACAATGGCAGTTTTAACTTATCTGCAGTTAGGTTTTGTTTCGTAGCTTCATTTAAGTGGCGTAATTTGGAGCAAGTGTTTGAGGCAGCGGAGGTGCATTTATTTAATGATTCGGTGGTAGCCAGGGCGGTAGATTTGGTGGTTGGTCCACCGTTCGGGGTTGTAACGGCTAACTGGTGTTAGCAGTGGTAGGCAGTGTGTTTTTCATAGTGACAAAGATATATATGTATGTGTATGATCGTGATGACTTTAATTTATTTTTTTTTATTTCAATTATGATTTGTTAAACTTTTTTATACTAAACGAATGGAAAAGTAAAACCACAACAATAATTGATTTAATGATTTACTATGATCAAGAAAAACGGATTAAAAAGGATTGAACTTTAAGAATGTTTGGAGCTGATCAAAAACACGACTACTTCTTTGACATTCTCTTTGATTTTTGACGTAAAAAAAGGATTCCGACAAGGTGATGCGATTTCTTCAACTTAATACTTGTAAAAATTATAAGAAACTCGCAAGTCAATTGTAGTGGGACAATTTTTTTTTCAAGTATTTGCAATTGCTAGCATACGCTGACGACATAGACATCATTGGCAGAATTTGGCGAGCTTTCACTGGAGCGTTTGCTAGTATTGAAGCTGAAGCGGCTAAGATGGGACTACAGTCAATGAGGCCAAAACGAAGTACCTGCTGTCCACAAAAAGGGACACACAACACATGCGGATTAGACAAAACATCACAATAGACAGGTACAACTTTGAGGTAGTTAGGGCCTTTGTGTACCTCGGATCCGCTATAACATCTGACAATAACATCTCGTCAGAAATAGAGCGAAGAATTTCTCTTGCCAATCACTGTTTCTATGGGCTAGGAAGGCAATTGAGTAGCAAAGCCCTCTCTCGAAAGACAAAAGAGGCTCTGTATAAGACCCTAATAATCCGAGTCCTGCTCTATTGCGCCGAGGCATGGACTCTATTTAAAGCGGAAGATATCCTAAGTCGTTTCGAGCGTAAAATTCTTCGGAGGATTTTTGGCCCTATCTGCGTAAACGGGCTTTGGAGGAGAAGTTTCAACCAAGAACTATACGAGCTGTACAGCGATATTGACCTGGTCAAAAAAATACGCATATCACGTTTAAGATGGCTAGGTCATGTAGAGCGAATGGACAACAATGCTCCGGCTGGCAGGATCTTCGATTCCATCCCAGAGGGTAGACGCAGTCAAGGAAGACCTCGCCTTAAGTGGCGCGCTCAAGTGGAGGACGACCTGAACCAACTTGGAGTGCGAAACTAGAGGCAGCTAGCCAAAGACCGAGCTGGCTGGAGAGGCATGTTGGTTGAGCCCCATGTTCGTCCCGAACTGTAGCGCCCCCTAAGTAATTAAGCAAGCAAGCAAATAGCAATTTTGGAAGCTGTTTCAGATACTTATCAAGGATGAATAAATGTTCATGAACACTTCCTGGATATGACGAACATAATCTTCCAAAACTATTTTAACATCTTCGAGTCAGAGCAAGAGTTACAGCATCAGCAATTGTTTTCCTTGTAAAATTTCCTCTACTAAATTCACAGATGTTCCAGTTTTTCACATTAATACCATTACCGGTTCAGAAAGATACATCCTTCATCTTCATACAACCAACAAAAGCGTTCAATGCAGTAAGTTCATTCAG
The DNA here is from genome assembly GCA_963971375.1 of Platycheirus rosarum. NCBI lineage: Eukaryota > Metazoa > Arthropoda > Insecta > Diptera > Syrphidae > Platycheirus > Platycheirus rosarum. Next base: position 189,659,879 of record OZ020507.1, on the reverse strand, counting down.
AGAATAGCACTTTGCACTGTCACAATCTAAATATCAGGCATGTACACATATCGATGACAAAAAATATCTACGTAAGCAACGCCATCCAATATTAAACACACACTCAGTTGAAAATCAATGCGAAATTAACATGCTTAATCATAATAAGCAGCGTTCATCATATTGTGAACATAAATCTACCAATGTTGACAAAATGTGGATTCAACTTCAAATCCTAACCAATGGATTTTCGCCTTTCATCATGAAGAAGTGCTCTCAGAAGTATGCTATTCTGATATAATCAAAACGAAATTACAAGGCGTAGGACTTATTAAAATGTCAACCGACTGTGCCTTTTTTGCCGTCACCCAACTTAAGTCTATTTTTTGAAAAATTTCCTATTGAACCACTTGAATATGACATCCAGAAAAGGCAAGAACTTATCATACGGGGAGAAGAAGACTTAGCATTACTGAAGAAGCAAATATCATATCATAAAACACAGCAGACCTTGCCTGGTAAAATCTCTCATCACGATATGCATCAATATACTATTGGGTACCTATCATTCTAGACTGCTTTAGTCCTAAGTATACTATTTCTGCTCAAACGAAGGAAGATGAAGACTACACGATCATCAAACAACATAGGATTTGAGCTCAAAGATCTCAACGCTGGGGAGGATGTTTAAGCCAACAATAGATAAATTTATTATTTGTAAACCAACAATAGATTAATATATTATATTCAGAACTCCCTATTCAAACTAAGAACACCCTATTGCGAACAAAATACACATTCCATTCCCAATTTGTTATTCCCACCAAATTGCAATATTCGCAATTTATTCAGGTGACCACTATCCTATTACAATTATTTTCCCAAAAAATTTAAGTATTATTTTGTTATTGCGCTGACTTGCATTTATGTAATTATGTTTGTATAACATTTTAAGAATAAAATCACTTTGCATTCAGAAGTCAATAATTGAGTTGTATTAGCGTTGCTTCCCCTACCCAAGGTAAGGAGCACTTTTTATTTATATTTATCGATCACCCCTGCGTCCAACATTTCTTGCCACTCTCTATCTATGTGTTGTTAAATTGCGGGTGACGCCGGGTAGTACCGTTCAAGGAAGCTCGTGAATCGAGGAATCCTAAAAATTTAATCCCATAAATGAAAACTCCATAATATGGCCTAATGTCCCTATCACTTGCCGCTTTAGTAAAACCTAAATGAATGTCATCCACCAACTGGTCGCCAATAGACGACCTAACTAGTTCCTCCGAGCCACTCGGCCTGTTGACCCGAGAGCCTGTTTCCCATTTCCCGAACAGCGTCTACATCTTTGCCGAAAAACACCAGAAGCCTTACAACCAAAATATTTCCTAGCAGCGGAACAATTAAAAGCGTAATGAACTTCCCGATTACAATTGAAACAACGTACCACCCATTGAGGATATCGCTCCGGAAAACCACGCTCGGACGTTAACCACATTCTGGTTCAAGAAGATTCTTCTCTTTAGTCAGCGGAGTAATAGTGTCCATATTAACTTTCAGCGTATCCAACTCCCTCCCCAGCATTGCCAGTCATTTCACGGTTGTCCGTTTTGGCACCAGCAACCTGTTGCTGTTCGATGTTCTTGTTAAGAATACAAAGCTCCTTTCCCTCGGCTTATGGCTCCGACAGCCACCTAAACAACGTCCTCATCACCGCTAAATATGCCCCTTACGTTTCATCCTTCCTTTGGGAACGACAATTTATCTCCTCCAAGAGAAGATCATCGTAGTTCGAGGGTAGGAACTCCGCCTTCAATTAAATTGACAACTCATACCAGGTTAATAAATCTTCTCTGTCTGTACGGCCTTTCCCGTGAAGAGTTCTGTTGCTGACTTAAACAAATGTGATTACAGAACTTCATTGGCAAAACGAAGTTCCTCAAGCCTTTCCAAAAACAAGTTCAAAGAAGATTCATCCGATTCCCCTGAAAACTTCACACCCCATTTTCCAACACGATCAGTACATCTACCATTCATAATATTCACTCCGTCACTCACGTTTTGAATCATCCAACCTAATCTTTAATTATCACTGACTAAGACTGACACGGAAGAGTACTAATGGGTCGGAAGTCTTAGCTAGAGCTAGCGCTCAGTTTTTTAGCCACATGGATGATCTTAACTTTTTTCCAGCTCTCAGGAAACGATGAAGACGCTATACAAAAATTAACCAAGTGTGTCAAGGTATTGGATATATGTGGAAGAATCTTTTCAAAAAACTAATTGGAACACCATCTTCTCCACGAGCTTCAGATTTGATGGAACGAATGCTTTCCAGGATATCATATTCAGATACAACTTCAAACTCAAAAACCGATGGAGGTTCGAAAAACATTTCGTTGTCAGGGAAAAAGTTAGGTTCTTAGACGTCACTCAAAACGAAGGTGTTGTTTAGTTCATTGGGATCAAGGAAATTTAGAATTGCCCCTTTCTTACCAATTCCAATCCATAGTTTTCGAGAGGACTGATTAGTGTCAAATTTCGACATAAAATAGCATTTTTTAGCTCTACGAGTTATAAACATTGCTTCATTACGAGAACGGCAGAATAGTTCCCATTTGACATTTGAGGGGTTAAGCTTCCATCTAGCACTGCCATCCTTTGGCAAGCCACAGACTATAACATAACCTAAACGTTGTACTCGCTGTTTATCTTCAAGTTGTTCTTTTATGTTTTTGTTTTCGTTTTTAAGTTCGGCGATTTCGTTCTCACATTGCTGCAACCGTTCATTTAGTGTTGATATGCTAGCTGTTACATGTTCCATTAATTAAGCTTCAAAATCTTTAAACAAATTGTTAATGCTAGCCACAAGACTAGATTCAAACTCGACAAAATTTTTATTTTTGGTTTTTTTCAATGTCAATTTTGTTGGCAGGTGTCGATTTAGAGCTTCCATTAGAAGCTGACAATGGCAGTTTTAACTTATCTGCAGTTAGGTTTTGTTTCGTAGCTTCATTTAAGTGGCGTAATTTGGAGCAAGTGTTTGAGGCAGCGGAGGTGCATTTATTTAATGATTCGGTGGTAGCCAGGGCGGTAGATTTGGTGGTTGGTCCACCGTTCGGGGTTGTAACGGCTAACTGGTGTTAGCAGTGGTAGGCAGTGTGTTTTTCATAGTGACAAAGATATATATGTATGTGTATGATCGTGATGACTTTAATTTATTTTTTTTTATTTCAATTATGATTTGTTAAACTTTTTTATACTAAACGAATGGAAAAGTAAAACCACAACAATAATTGATTTAATGATTTACTATGATCAAGAAAAACGGATTAAAAAGGATTGAACTTTAAGAATGTTTGGAGCTGATCAAAAACACGACTACTTCTTTGACATTCTCTTTGATTTTTGACGTAAAAAAAGGATTCCGACAAGGTGATGCGATTTCTTCAACTTAATACTTGTAAAAATTATAAGAAACTCGCAAGTCAATTGTAGTGGGACAATTTTTTTTTCAAGTATTTGCAATTGCTAGCATACGCTGACGACATAGACATCATTGGCAGAATTTGGCGAGCTTTCACTGGAGCGTTTGCTAGTATTGAAGCTGAAGCGGCTAAGATGGGACTACAGTCAATGAGGCCAAAACGAAGTACCTGCTGTCCACAAAAAGGGACACACAACACATGCGGATTAGACAAAACATCACAATAGACAGGTACAACTTTGAGGTAGTTAGGGCCTTTGTGTACCTCGGATCCGCTATAACATCTGACAATAACATCTCGTCAGAAATAGAGCGAAGAATTTCTCTTGCCAATCACTGTTTCTATGGGCTAGGAAGGCAATTGAGTAGCAAAGCCCTCTCTCGAAAGACAAAAGAGGCTCTGTATAAGACCCTAATAATCCGAGTCCTGCTCTATTGCGCCGAGGCATGGACTCTATTTAAAGCGGAAGATATCCTAAGTCGTTTCGAGCGTAAAATTCTTCGGAGGATTTTTGGCCCTATCTGCGTAAACGGGCTTTGGAGGAGAAGTTTCAACCAAGAACTATACGAGCTGTACAGCGATATTGACCTGGTCAAAAAAATACGCATATCACGTTTAAGATGGCTAGGTCATGTAGAGCGAATGGACAACAATGCTCCGGCTGGCAGGATCTTCGATTCCATCCCAGAGGGTAGACGCAGTCAAGGAAGACCTCGCCTTAAGTGGCGCGCTCAAGTGGAGGACGACCTGAACCAACTTGGAGTGCGAAACTAGAGGCAGCTAGCCAAAGACCGAGCTGGCTGGAGAGGCATGTTGGTTGAGCCCCATGTTCGTCCCGAACTGTAGCGCCCCCTAAGTAATTAAGCAAGCAAGCAAATAGCAATTTTGGAAGCTGTTTCAGATACTTATCAAGGATGAATAAATGTTCATGAACACTTCCTGGATATGACGAACATAATCTTCCAAAACTATTTTAACATCTTCGAGTCAGAGCAAGAGTTACAGCATCAGCAATTGTTTTCCTTGTAAAATTTCCTCTACTAAATTCACAGATGTTCCAGTTTTTCACATTAATACCATTACCGGTTCAGAAAGATACATCCTTCATCTTCATACAACCAACAAAAGCGTTCAATGCAGTAAGTTCATTCAGAGAATAGCACTTTGCACTGTCACAATCTAAATATCAGGCATGTACACATATCGATGACAAAAAATATCTACGTAAGCAACGCCATCCAATATTAAACACACACTCAGTTGAAAATCAATGCGAAATTAACATGCTTAATCATAATAAGCAGCGTTCATCATATTGTGAACATAAATCTACCAATGTTGACAAAATGTGGATTCAACTTCAAATCCTAACCAATGGATTTTCGCCTTTCATCATGAAGAAGTGCTCTCAGAAGTATGCTATTCTGATATAATCAAAACGAAATTACAAGGCGTAGGACTTATTAAAATGTCAACCGACTGTGCCTTTTTTGCCGTCACCCAACTTAAGTCTATTTTTTGAAAAATTTCCTATTGAACCACTTGAATATGACATCCAGAAAAGGCAAGAACTTATCATACGGGGAGAAGAAGACTTAGCATTACTGAAGAAGCAAATATCATATCATAAAACACAGCAGACCTTGCCTGGTAAAATCTCTCATCACGATATGCATCAATATACTATTGGGTACCTATCATTCTAGACTGCTTTAGTCCTAAGTATACTATTTCTGCTCAAACGAAGGAAGATGAAGACTACACGATCATCAAACAACATAGGATTTGAGCTCAAAGATCTCAACGCTGGGGAGGATGTTTAAGCCAACAATAGATAAATTTATTATTTGTAAACCAACAATAGATTAATATATTATATTCAGAACTCCCTATTCAAACTAAGAACACCCTATTGCGAACAAAATACACATTCCATTCCCAATTTGTTATTCCCACCAAATTGCAATATTCGCAATTTATTCAGGTGACCACTATCCTATTACAATTATTTTCCCAAAAAATTTAAGTATTATTTTGTTATTGCGCTGACTTGCATTTATGTAATTATGTTTGTATAACATTTTAAGAATAAAATCACTTTGCATTCAGAAGTCAATAATTGAGTTGTATTAGCGTTGCTTCCCCTACCCAAGGTAAGGAGCACTTTTTATTTATATTTATCGATCACCCCTGCGTCCAACATTTCTTGCCACTCTCTATCTATGTGTTGTTAAATTGCGGGTGACGCCGGGTAGTACCGTTCAAGGAAGCTCGTGAATCGAGGAATCCTAAAAATTTAATCCCATAAATGAAAACTCCATAATATGGCCTAATGTCCCTATCACTTGCCGCTTTAGTAAAACCTAAATGAATGTCATCCACCAACTGGTCGCCAATAGACGACCTAACTAGTTCCTCCGAGCCACTCGGCCTGTTGACCCGAGAGCCTGTTTCCCATTTCCCGAACAGCGTCTACATCTTTGCCGAAAAACACCAGAAGCCTTACAACCAAAATATTTCCTAGCAGCGGAACAATTAAAAGCGTAATGAACTTCCCGATTACAATTGAAACAACGTACCACCCATTGAGGATATCGCTCCGGAAAACCACGCTCGGACGTTAACCACATTCTGGTTCAAGAAGATTCTTCTCTTTAGTCAGCGGAGTAATAGTGTCCATATTAACTTTCAGCGTATCCAACTCCCTCCCCAGCATTGCCAGTCATTTCACGGTTGTCCGTTTTGGCACCAGCAACCTGTTGCTGTTCGATGTTCTTGTTAAGAATACAAAGCTCCTTTCCCTCGGCTTATGGCTCCGACAGCCACCTAAACAACGTCCTCATCACCGCTAAATATGCCCCTTACGTTTCATCCTTCCTTTGGGAACGACAATTTATCTCCTCCAAGAGAAGATCATCGTAGTTCGAGGGTAGGAACTCCGCCTTCAATTAAATTGACAACTCATACCAGGTTAATAAATCTTCTCTGTCTGTACGGCCTTTCCCGTGAAGAGTTCTGTTGCTGACTTAAACAAATGTGATTACAGAACTTCATTGGCAAAACGAAGTTCCTCAAGCCTTTCCAAAAACAAGTTCAAAGAAGATTCATCCGATTCCCCTGAAAACTTCACACCCCATTTTCCAACACGATCAGTACATCTACCATTCATAATATTCACTCCGTCACTCACGTTTTGAATCATCCAACCTAATCTTTAATTATCACTGACTAAGACTGACACGGAAGAGTACTAATGGGTCGGAAGTCTTAGCTAGAGCTAGCGCTCAGTTTTTTAGCCACATGGATGATCTTAACTTTTTTCCAGCTCTCAGGAAACGATGAAGACGCTATACAAAAATTAACCAAGTGTGTCAAGGTATTGGATATATGTGGAAGAATCTTTTCAAAAAACTAATTGGAACACCATCTTCTCCACGAGCTTCAGATTTGATGGAACGAATGCTTTCCAGGATATCATATTCAGATACAACTTCAAACTCAAAAACCGATGGAGGTTCGAAAAACATTTCGTTGTCAGGGAAAAAGTTAGGTTCTTAGACGTCACTCAAAACGAAGGTGTTGTTTAGTTCATTGGGATCAAGGAAATTTAGAGTTGCCCCTTTCTTACCAATTCCAATCCATAGTTTTCGAGAGGACTGATTAGTGTCAAATTTCGACATAAAATAGCATTTTTTAGCTCTACGAGTTATAAACATTGCTTCATTACGAGAACGGCAGAATAGTTCCCATTTGACATTTGAGGGGTTAAGCTTCCATCTAGCACTGCCATCCTTTGGCAAGCCATAGACTATAACATTACCTAAACGTTGTACTCGCTGTTGATCTTCAAGTTGTTCTTTTATGTTTTTGTTTTCGTTTTTAAGTTCGGCGATTTCGTTCTCACATTGCTGCAACCGTTCATTTAGTGTTGATATGCTAGCTGTTACATGTTCCATTAATTAAGCTTCAAAATCTTTAAACAAATTGTTAATGCTAGCCACAAGACTAGATTCAAACTCCACAAAATTTTTATTTTTGGTTTTTTCAATGTCAATTTTGTTGGCAGGTATCGATTTAGAGCTTCCATTAGAAGCTGACAGTGGCAGTTTTAATTTATCTGGAGTTAGATTTTGTTTCGTAGCTTCATTTAAGTGGCGTAATTTGGAGCAAGTGTTTGAGGCAGCGGAGGTGCATTTATTTAATGATTCGGTGGTAGCCAGGGCGGCAGATTTGGTGGTTGGTCCACCGTTCGGGGTTGTAACGGCTAACTGGTGTTAGCAGTGGTAGGCAGTGTGTTTTTCATAGTGACAAAGATATATATGTATGTGTATGAAAAAAAAAATCTTTAAAGTCATCACTTAAAGATTTTTTTTTTTTTTATTTCAATTATGATTTGTTAAACTTTTTTATACTAAACGAATGGGAAAGTAAAACCACAACAATTTAATTGATTTAATGATTTACTTTGATCAAGAAAAACGGATTAAAAAGGATTGAACTTTAAGAATGTTTGGAGCTGATCAAAAACACGACTACTTCTTTGACATTCTCTTTGATTTTTGACGTAAAAAAAAGGATTCCGACAAGGTGATGCGATTTCTTCAACTTAATACTTGTAAAAATTATAAGAAACTCGCAAGTCAATTGTAGTGGGACAATTTTTTATTCAAGTCTTTGCAATTGCTAGCATACGCTGACGACAAAGACATCATTGGCAGAATTTGGCGAGCTTTCACTGGAGCGTTTGCTAGTATTGAAGCTGAAGCGGCTAAGATGGGACTACAGTCAATTAGGCCAAAACGAAGTACCTGCTGTCCACAAAAAGGGACACACAACACATGCGGATTAGACAAAACATCACAATAGACAGGTACAACTAGCTAGGAAGGCAATTGAGTAGCAAAGCCCTCTCTCGAAAGACAAAGGAGACTCTGTATAAGACCATAACAATCCCAGTCCTGCTCTATTGCGCCGAGGCATGGACTCTATCTAAAGCGGAAGATATCCTAAGTCGTTTCGAGCGTAAAATTCTTCGGAGGATTTTTGGCCCTATCTGCGTAAACGGGCTTTGGAGGGGAAGTTTCAACCAAGAACTATACGAGCTGTACAGCGATATTGACCTGGTCAAAAAAATACGCATATCACGTTTGAGATGGCTAGGTCATGTAGAGCGAATGGACAACAATGCTCCGGCTGGCAGGATCTTCGATTCCATCCCAGAGGGTAGACGCAGTCAAGGAAGACCTCGCCTTAAGTGGCGCGCTCAAGTGGAGGACGACCTGAACCAACTTGGAGTGCGAAACTAGAGGCAGCTAGCCAAAGACCGAGCTGGCTGGAGAGGCATGTTGGTTGAGCCCCATGTTCGTCCCGAACTGTAGCGCCCCCTAAGTAATTAAGCAAGCAAGCAAATAGCAATTTCGGAAGCTGTTTCAGATACTTATGAAGGATGAATAAGTGTTTTTCTTCTTTCTCCCAGACAACTTTTGACAGAATTGGATAAAATTCGTACAATAATACCAAGTGAACACTTCCTGGATATGACGAACATAATCTTCCAAAACTATTTTAACATCTTCGAGTCAGAGCAAGAGTTACAGCATCAGCAATTGTTTTCCTTGTAAAATTTCCTCTACTAAATTCACAGATGTTCCAGTTGTTCAAATTAATACCATTACCAGTTCAGAAAGATACATCCTTCATCTTCATACAACCAACAAAAGCGTTCATTGCAGTAACTTCATTCAGAGAATAGCACTTTGCACTGTCACAATCTAAATATCAGGCATGTACACATATCGATGACAAAAAATATCTACGTAAGCAACGCCATCCAATATTAAACACACACTCAGTTGAAAATCAATGCGAAATTAACATGCTTAATCATAATAAGCAGCGTTCATCATATTGTGAACATAAATCTACCAATGTTGACAAAATGTGGATTCAACTTCAAAATCCTAACCAATGGATCATGAAGAAGTGCTCTCAGAAGTATGCTATTCTGATATAATCAAAACGAAGCTATAAGGCGTAGGACTTATTAAAATGTCAACCGACTGTGCCTTTTTTGCCGTCACCCAACTTAAGTCTATTTTTGGAAAAATTTCTTATTGAACCACTTGAATATGACATCCAGAAAAGGCAGGAACTTATCATACGGGGAGAAGAAGACTAAACATTACTGAAGAAGCAAATATCCTATCATAACACACAGCAGACCTTGCCTGGTAAAATCTCTCATCACGATATGCATCAATATACTATTGGGTACCTATCATTCTAGACTGCTTTAGTCCTAAGTATACTATTTCTGCTCAAACGAAGGAAGATGAAGACAACACGATCATCAAACAACAAAGGATTTGAGCTCAAAGATCTCAACGCTGGGGAGGATTTTTAAACCAACAATAGTTAAATTTATTATTTGTAAACCAACAATAGATTAATATATTATATTCAGAACTCCCTATTTAAACTAAGAACACCCTATTGCGAACAAAATACACATTCCATTCCCAATTTGTTATTCCCACCAAATTGCAATATTCGCAATTTATTCAGGTGACCACTATCCTATTACAATTATTTTCCCAAAAAATTGAAGTATTATTTTGTTATTGTGCTGACTTGCATTTATGTAATTATGTTTGTATAACATTTTAAGAATAAAATCACTTTGCATTCAGAAGTCAATAATTGAGTTGTATTAGCGTTGCTTCCCCTACCCAACGTAAGGAGCACTAATTTTAACATCAAGTCGTAACCAAAAGAGGTTTCGACTACTAATATATGGTGTATTGCTACCCCCCACCCGAAGTAAGGAGCATTACAACTGGTAAAATATATAAGTAAGAATCAAAAGAGATTTCGACTCTAAACAATTGTCATCTAAGTATACGAAGACGAACGATTCCAGGTCGGGACCCGAAACGTCGCCAATAAACCACTGCCATATTGCCCGAGAGTTATGTAGCCCAAAAGGCATCCAAAAAAAAGTTAAGAGTCCTCTACCCGGAACGGTAAAAGCCGTATACTTTCCTGATTCCTCCTCCGTTGCTATCTGCCAGTAAGCAGAATTAATTTCCAGCGAAGACAGAAACTTTGCTTTTCGGAGCTTGTCGAAAATGGCTGAAATAAAAGGGAGAGGGTAAGCATCTCTATCAGTTACCTCGTTCAATGTTCTATAGTCTACTCAGAACCGATAAGAAGCATCCTTCTTTTTAACTTATAAAATCGGGGACGCCCAAGGGTTTTTCGATTTATCGATCACCCCTGCGTCCAACATTTCTTGCCACTCTCTATCTATGTGTTGTTAAATTGCCGGTGACGCCGGGTAGTACCGTTCAAGGAAGCTCGTGAATCGAGGAATCCTAAAAATTTAATCCCATAAATGAAAACTCCATAATATGGCCTAATGTCCCTATCACTTGCCGCTATAGTAAAACCTAAATGAATGTCATCCACCAACTGGTCGCCAACAGACGACCTAACTAGTTCCTCCGAGCCACTCGGCCTGTTGACCCGAGAGCCTGTTTCCCACTTCCCGAACAGCGTCTACATCTTTGCCGAAAAACACCAGAAGCCTTACAACCAAAATATTTCCTAGCAGCGGAACAATTAAAAGCGTAATGAACTTCCCGATTACAATTGAAACAACGTACCACCCGTTGAGGATATCGCTCCGGAAAACCACGCTCGGACGGTAACCATATTCTGGTTCAAGAAGATTCTTCTCTTTAGTCAGCGGAGTAATAGTGTCCATATTAACTTTCAGCGTATCCAACTCCCTCCCCAGCATTGCCAGTCATTTCACGGTTGTCCGTTTTGGCACCAGCAACCTGATGCTGGAAAAATGGATCGATGTTCTTGTTAAGAATACAAAGCTCCTTTCCCTCGGCTAATGGCTCCGACAGCCGCCTAAACAACGTCCTCATCACCGCTAAATATGCCCCTAACGTTTCATCCTTCCTTTGGGAACGACAATTTATCTCCTCCAAGAGAAGATCATCGTAGTTCGAGGGTAGGAACTCCGCCTTCAATGAATTTACCAACTCATACCAGGTTGATAAATCTTCTCTGTCTGTACGGCCTTTCCCGTGAGGAGTTCTGTTGCTGCCTTAAACAAATGTGATTACAGAACTTCATTGGCAAAACGAAGTTCCTCAACACTTTCCAAAAACAAGTTCAAAGAAGATTCATCCGATTCCCCTGAAAACTTCACACCCCATTTTCCAACACGATCAGTACATCTACCGTTCATAATATTCACTCCGTCACTCACGTTTTGAATCATCCAACCTAATTTTTAATTATCACTGACTAATTCAAACCTAACTTATAGGTTAAAGATTCAATGTGCCCTATACCAACGCTGCAATTTCCCAAAACCTGACCCTCGGAAGCTAGCTGGTCCCCGCTGGCTGATATAATTTCCAGATTCGTTGGTGTTGGAGGTACAGCCGGTTGGTTTACCTTTTTGGTTTTTTGACCTTCCAGTTCTTTTTTTTCACCGCTTTCCTCCCCATCTCCTGTCAAAATTCCCAACAAAATCAATAGATCATTCTTCGCCGCACTGCATGCATCTTCTTTCTCACACTGCGCTCTGCCTAAACTACTTATACTCCATTCAATCTTAGTTTTAATCTTAATGTACTCCGAAGACTTGAGATTCTTCTGAGTATCTTTCAACAAAAACTTAATTTCTTCAATCTTAGCCCTAACTGCCTTGATATCCTCTTCAAAACTGAAAGAATAGCTCGTACTAACGGGTGACTTTTTTGAGGTTAGGATTTTCATGCATTAGTATTTGACAGATCACGCGGGATTTAAGACATGGTGTCAAAGAGAAAGATGCTCAGTATGCTTTGACATTTCATCGTGAATAGACTTACTAACGAGTAACGCTTGCAAATCATTGAATTTTATTACCAAAATCAGTGTTCGAAATGTGTTTCGCGCTTTACGTCCGATTTATGGTCTACATAATCGACCAAGTGAGCAAACAATTAATGCGATTGTGACCAAGTTTCGCACTCAGTTTACTTTATTGGACATTAAACCAACCACACGAATGCTTATAGTGCGTACAGAAGAGAATATTGCGTCTGTTTCTGAGAGTGTTGCTGAAGACCGTGAAATGTCGATTCGTCGCCGTTCGCAGCAATTGGGTTTGTGTTATTGGACCACATGGAAGATTTTACGCAAAGATCTTGGTCTAAAACCCTATAAAATACAGCTCGTGCAAGAACTGAAGCCGAACGATCTGCCACAACGTCGAATTTTCAGTGAATGGGCCCTAGAAAAGTTGGCAGAAAATCCGCTTTTTTATCGACAAATTTTGTTCAGCGATGAGGCTCATTTCTGGTTGAATGGCTACGTAAATAAGCAAAATTGCCGCATTTGGAGTGAAGAGCAACCAGAAGCCGTTCAAGAACTGCCCATGCATCCCGAAAAATGCACTGTTTGGTGTGGTTTGTACGCTGGTGGAATCATTGGACCGTATTTTTTCAAAGATGCTGTTGGACGCAACGTTACGGTGAATGGCGATCGCTATCGTTCGATGCTAACAAACTTTTTGTTGCCAAAAATGGAAGAACTGAACTTGGTTGACATGTGGTTTCAACAAGATGGCGCTACATGCCACACAGCTCGCGATTCTATGGCCATTTTGAGGGAAAACTTCGGAGAACAATTCATCTCAAGAAATGGACCGGTAAGTTGGCCACCAAGATCATGCGATTTGACGCCTTTAGATTATTTTTTGTGGGGCTACGTCAAGTCTAAAGTCTACAGAAATAAGCCAGCAACTATTCCAGCTTTGGGAGACAACATTTCCGAAGAAATTCGGGCTATTGCGGCCGAAATGCTCGAAAAAGTTGCCCAAAATTGGACTTTCCGAATGGACCACCTAAGACGCAGCCGCGGTCAACATTTAAATGAAATTATCTCCAAAAAGTAAATGTCATGGACCAATCTAATTTTATGCGTTTTTTTTCTTAAAAAGTTCTCAAGCTCTTAAAAAATCACCCGTTAGTAGCCATCAAACCTCTTCTTTCTAACATTCTGGAAGACTTAAGCGCCTTCCGCATACTTACTTCCGCATAACTACCATATGCATAGTGAGAGCGGAATTCTATTGCGTGTGCATTTTCTCTCCTTATTCTTATCATTATCCCTTACCTGACCCACATTTACGAAATACATCTCTACAATAATTGCAATATATTAAATCCAAAGATAATAAATTTCAAACTTGTAACAATACTATGTATATATAATTAATATTAAATGGCAACACTTAATTATGTACTACTGTAAGGCATACATACTTAATAAAGTCCAGTTCATTATCATACGTCGCACATACCTCATCTTATTTCTTACCACATGGTGTCAGAAGTGGTGTTTTCATAAAATAATAATTAAGTTCGTGAAAATGGCAACTACTAATAACAATCAGATCGAATCCGGTATAAATATAAAGCCCCCGAAACCATTAGAAATAAACAACAAAAATGTTGGTCTAGCATGGAAAAAATGGCTCCAACAATATAAATGGTTTGAAACCGCGTCTCAGTTAAATAAAAGATCTGCTGAAATACAGGTTGCTACTTTTATGTCAATCTTAAGACCTGATGCTGTAGACATTTATAACTCCTTCACCCTTTCTCCAGAAGAAAGTAAAAATTTAACAATTTTAACGTCTAAATTCGAAGCACATTTCGCACCTAAAATAAGTATCACTTTTGAGAGATACGTGTTTAACAAAATGATCCAAAACGAAGATGAGCATTTTGACGATTTTTATACGCGCATAACAAATCAGGCAAAAAAATGTGAATTCGGTGCGTTGTTAGATTCCTTAATACGTGATAAAATTGTTGTCAGCATCCTTAGTGACGCGGTTCGAGAAAAATTATTAGAAAAAGCCGAGGTATCACTTGATGATACACTTAAGATTTGTAGGGCAAGTGAAATAGCGGCGAGTCAACTCAAAGAATTACATAGAAACGAAGAAACAGTACATGCAGTTACAAAATATAAAAAAAATACGAGAAACCAAGAAATCCGATAAATAAACAAGGCGAAGTAAATGAATTTTACTGTCGAAGATGTGGTACTACTCACTCTCGAAAAAACTGCCCTGCATTTAACAAAATTTGTAACAAATGTGAAAAAAATGTCATCTAGCTACTGGCTGTAAGACAAGATCAAAAAAACGTTACAGAAAAGTGCATGCTCTTACAAATAATACAACAAGCAATAGTGAAGACAGTGACAACACTTCTTTATTAGTTCTATCAGTTGACACAAACAAAGATGACCAGAATAACTACATGGAAGAGATAATGATAGAAAACCACAAAATTAATGTCAAACTAGACACGGGTGCGCAGTGCAACGTATTGCGGAAAAAAATTATCGATAAAATTAATAACGTTCAATTAAACAAATCAAACACAAAGAAACTAGTGTCATTTACAAATAATAAAATCAGTGTTCTCGGTGAAGTAAGCCTATGTTGTACGGTGCGAAATATACAACACATGTTATCGTTTAAAGTGGTTGACAAAACAGTCTGTCCAATATTAGGAAAAAGTGCATGTGAAAAACTAAAATTGATATATACTTTTTTTTTTTTTTTTTTTTTTAAATTGACGAGAACATGTTCGAAGGGCTAGGTTGTATAAAAAAATTTATCTACGACATTGATTTGGTAGAAAATCCAGTCTTTGAGAATTATGCACCCCGAAAAATACCACTCGCATTACAAGACGATGTTAAGAAAGAGATCGACAGAATGATCCAATTAGGTGTTATAGAGAAAACAGAAGGCGCTACTCCAACAACCTCTCCTATGGTAATTGTTCGCAAGAAAGGGAAAATAAGAATATGCCTCGATCCTACCGATGTAAACAAAAATATTGTAAGAAGGTTTCATCCTCTGAAATCCATGGATGAGATTGCGGCAAAGGTTCAAAACTCAAAATTTTTCACAATCTTAGATTGTAAACATGGTTTTTGGCAAATTAGAGTAACTGATCGAACCAAAGGTTATCTGACTATGGCTACCCCTTGGGGTAGAGTTTCATTTTTGCGTGTTCCATTTGGTCTTGCCTCCGCCCCAGAAATCTATCAAAAACTCATGACTGACTTATTGGAAGGCTGTGCAAATACAGAGGTCTCGATGGATGACGTATTAATTCATGCTCCTGATGTCAAAACATTAAATGTACTTACAGAGAGAGTTTTTAAAAAGCTTGATGAGGCAGGAATAAAATTGAATAAACAAAAGTGCATATTCGCAACTTCGAAAGCCAAACTCTTAGGACACATCATAACATCGAATGGCATTGAAGCTGATCCCGAGAAGATAAGATCGATACAGAACTTAAAGCAACCTACAAATGTTACGGAATTGCAGAGATTGCTTGGCATGGCTACCTACTTAGGTAAGTTTATACGTAATTTATCCGAAATTACAGATCCGATGCGACAACTTCTCAAAAAAGACACTCAATGGCAGTGGAATGCAGAACAAGAAATATCCTTCAATGAGCTTAAATCGTCACTGTCAAAAACGCCAGTACTCAGATATTATGATCCAAACCTTCCAGTAAAGCTTCAAGTAGATGCCAGTCAGTCTAGTGCAGGTGCCGTTTTGCTTCAAGATAACCAGCCGGTTGCATATACATCGAAAGCGTTAACAGACAGACAGAAGTTAGCTCCTCAGATCGAAAAAGAAGCACTTGCCATCAGATTTGCATGTGAAAAGTTTCATGACTTAATATTCGGAAAGCATCTTACTATCGAAAGCGACTATAAACCTCTAGAAACGATTTTCAAGAAGCCTATTCACAGCGCTTCTATTCGTTTACAAAAAATCATGCTCCAAGTTTTGCAATATCAACCAAAGGTAGTTTATTTAAAAGGCAAAGATATACCTGTAGCAGATACATTAAGCCGTGATTGTCAAAACCCTAAAAACACAGAAAAAGATGATGAAATAGAGGTACATGAAATTTTACAATTAACAGAAACAACGAAAAAACGACTACAAGACGCAACAAAAAACGACAAAAATATACAAGATGTTATACGATGTGTTGTTACTGAGTGGCCTAATGCAATTCAACACGTTCCAAATGAGATTAAAAATTATTGGACGTTTAGAGAATCGCTAAGCAGTAATGATGGTCTACTTTTCAAAGGGTCCAAAGTTGTAGTCCCAGATGATTTGAAGAAGGAGAAGATGCAAAAAGTACATCAAGGTCATTTTGGCATTGATCGGACACTCAACAGTGCACGTGAACAGCTTTTTTGGATCAAGATGACCACTGACATCAAAAAATTCGTTGAATCCTGCAGCGTTTGTCAGAGCCAGAAACGTTCTCAACCGAAAGAACCAATCATCATCAAAAATATTCCTGAGCTACCCGGGGAGATAGTTGCAGTCGATATATTTTATTTTTTAAATAATGAATATCTTCTCGTTGCAGATAGCTATTCCGGTTATTTTGATTGCGTACAATTAAAGCAATCATCCAGCGCAGAAGTAATATTCCAACTGAAGAAGATATTTGCCGTCCATGGTATACCGTTTGTCTTGGAATCGGATAATGGTCCCCAATTTTCTTCCAAAGAGTTTCAAGCGTTCGCCAAAAAATGGGATTTTATTCATCAGACGTCAAGCCCGAGATACCCAAAATCGAATGGTCTTGCCGAGAGGTTTGTCCAGGTAGCAAAATCTCTACTAAAAAATGCTACAAAGATCAGTCAGACGTTTATCTTGCGATACTCAACTACCGGAACACGCCTCGAAGCCCCGATTTGTTGTCACCCAATCAACGTTTGATGAGCCGAAAAACAAGAACAACAATACCATCCAGCAAAGAATCACTTAAACCTAAAGTTGTACAAAACGTACAACACAACCTTATTGAAGCTAGGAACAGAAGCAAGTTCTATGCTGACATAGGAAGTCACCATAAAAAACCATTAAAACCCGGTGAAAAAATTCGAATTCAACAACCTAATCGAAAATGGATTTCTGGAACTGTGATTAAACCAGCTAACACTCCACGTTCGTATATGATCATGATCGATCCAACAACTGACAGAACAACCTCAACAGCAAGTTCAGAAACTTACGTTGAACCAACCACAACAAACAACATAGGGTCAGGAACTAACCCTTATGTCACCAAATCCGGAAGAACAGTGAAACCAGTAGTAAGATACAACCCTTCTATTTAAATATCTAAATTAAATTGATTTTGAATTTGTTTATATTAAAACTTGAATTTAACTCGTCAACCTATATTTAGTATATTTTTTTTATAATTAACTTTCGAATAAAATAAAAATAATAATAAAAAAATAAAAAAAAAAATAAAAAAAAAATAAAAAAAGTATATATCAATATAAATACATTAATAATGAATTATTAAATTACTATGAATTATCCATTACTCGATATGTATTATATTTAATCATTTAGTTAAAATAAAAATAAAACTATAAAAGGAAGATGTAACAATACTATGTATATATATTTAAAATTAAATGGCAACACTTAATTATGTACTACTGTAAGGCATACATACTTAATAAAGTCCAGTTGATTATCATACGTCGCACATACCTCATCTTATTTCTTACCACATGGTGTCAGAAGTGGTGTTTTCATAAAATAATAAATAAGTTCGTGAAAATGGCAACTACTAATAACAATCAGATCGAATCCGGTATAAATATAAAGCCCCCGAAACCATTAGAAATAAACAACAAAAATGTTGGTCAAGCATGGAAAAAATGGCTCCAACAATATAAATGGTTTGAAACCGCGTCTCAGTTAAATAAAAGATCTGCTGAAATACAGGTTGCTACTTTTATGTCAATCTTAGGACCTGATGCTGTAGACATTTATAACTCCTTCACCCTTTCTCCAGAAGAAAGTAAAAATTTAACAATTTTAACGTCTAAATTCGAAGCACATTTCGCACCTAAAATAAGTATCACTTTTGAGAGATACGTGTTTAACAAAATGATCCAAAACGAAGATGAGCATTTTGACAATTTTTATACGCGCATAACAAATCAGGCAAAAAAATGTGAATTCGGTGCGTTGTTAGATTCCTTAATACGTGATAAAATTGTTGTCAGCATCCTTAGTGACGCGGTTCGAGAAAAATTATTAGAAAAAGCCGAGGTATCACTTGATGATACACTTAAGATTTGAAGGGCAAGTGAAATAGCGGCGAGTCAACTCAAAGAATTACATAGAAACGAAGAAACAGTACATGCAGTTACAAAATATAAAAAAAATACGAGAAACCAAGAAATCCGATAAATAAACAAGGCGAAGTAAATGAATTTTACTGTCGAAGATGTGGTACTACTCACTCTCGAAAAAACTGCCCTGCATTTAACAAAATTTGTAACAAATGTGAAAAAAAGGTCATCTAGCTACTGGTTGTAAGACAAGATCAAAAAAACGTTACAGAAAAGTGCATGCTCTTACAAATAATACAACAAGCAATAGTGACAACACTTCTTTATTAGTTCTATCAGTTGACACAAACAAAGATGACCAGAATAATTACATGGAAGAGATAATGATAGAAAACCACAAAATTAATGTCAAACTAGACACGGGTGCGCAGTGCAACGTATTGCGGAAAAAAATTATCGATAAAATTAATAACGTTCAATTAAACAAATCAAACACAAAGAAACTAGTGTCATTTACAAATAATAAAATCAGTGTTCTCGGTGAAGTAAGCCTATGTTGTACGGTGCGAAATATACAACACATGTTATCGTTTAAAGTGGTTGACAAAACAGTCTGTCCAATATTAGGAAAAAGTGCATGTGAAAAACTAAAATTGATATATACTTTTTTTTTTTTTTTTTTTTTTAAATTGACGAGAACATGTTCGAAGGGCTAGGTTGTATAAAAAAATTTATCTACGACATTGATTTGGTAGAAAATCCAGTCTTTGAGAATTATGCACCCCGAAAAATACCACTCGCATTACAAGACGATGTTAAGAAAGAGATCGACAGAATGATCCAATTAGGTGTTATAGAGAAAACAGAAGGCGCTACTCCAACAACCTCTCCTATGGTAATTGTTCGCAAGAAAGGGAAAATAAGAATATGCCTCGATCCTACCGATGTAAACAAAAATATTGTAAGAAGGTTTCATCCTCTGAAATCCATGGATGAGATTGCGGCAAAGGTTCAAAACTCAAAATTTTTCACAATCTTAGATTGTAAACATGGTTTTTGGCAAATTAGAGTAACTGATCGAACCAAAGGTTATCTGACTATGGCTACACCTTGGGGCAGAGTTTCATTTTTGCGTGTTCCATTTGGTCTTGCCTCCGCCCCAGAAATCTATCAAAAACTCATGACTGACTTATTGGAAGGCTGTGCAAATACAGAGGTCTCGATGGATGACGTATTAATTCATGCTCCTGATGTCAAAACATTAAATGTACTTACAGAGAGAGTTCTTAAAAAGCTTGATGAGGCAGGAATAAAATTGAATAAACAAAAGTGCATATTCGCAACTTCGAAAGCCAAACTCTTAGGCCACA
Source organism: Platycheirus rosarum (assembly GCA_963971375.1). Classification (NCBI taxonomy): domain Eukaryota; kingdom Metazoa; phylum Arthropoda; class Insecta; order Diptera; family Syrphidae; genus Platycheirus; species Platycheirus rosarum. The sequence goes on along the minus strand of OZ020507.1, from coordinate 189,639,805 downwards.
TCATAACATCGAATGGCATTGAAGCTGATCCCGAGAAGATAAGATCGATACAGAACTTAAAGCAACCTACAAATGTTACGGAATTGCAGAGATTGCTTGGCATGGCTACCTACTTAGGTAAGTTTATACGTAATTTATCCGAAATTACAGATCCGATGCGACAACTTCTCAAAAAAGACACTCAATGGCAGTGGAATGCAGAACAAGAAATATCCTTCAATGAGCTTAAATCGTCACTGTCAAAAACGCCAGTACTCAGATATTATGATCCAAACCTTCCAGTAAAGCTTCAAGTAGATGCCAGTCAGTCTAGTGCAGGTGCCGTTTTGCTTCAAGATAACCAGCCGGTTGCATATACATCGAAAGCGTTAACAGACAGACAGAAGTTAGCTCCTCAGATCGAAAAAGAAGCACTTGCCATCAGATTTGCATGTGAAAAGTTTCATGACTTAATATTCGGAAAGCATCTTACTATCGAAAGCGACTATAAACCTCTAGAAACGATTTTCAAGAAGCCTATTCACAGCGCTTCTATTCGTTTACAAAAAATCATGCTCCAAGTTTTGCAATATCAACCAAAGGTAGTTTATTTAAAAGGCAAAGATATACCTGTAGCAGATACATTAAGCCGTGATTGTCAAAACCCTAAAAACACAGAAAAAGAGGATGAAATAGAGGTACATGAAATTTTACAATTAACAGAAACAACGAAAAAACGACTACAAGACGCAACAAAAAACGACAAAAATATACAAGATGTTATACGATGTGTTGTTACTGAGTGGCCTAATGCAATTCAACACGTTCCAAATGAGATTAAAAATTATTGGACGTTTAGAGAATCGCTAAGCAGTAATGATGGTCTACTTTTCAAAGGGTCCAAAGTTGTAGTCCCAGATGATTTGAAGAAGGAGAAGGTGCAAAAAGTACATCAAGGTCATTTTGGCATTGATCGGACACTCAACAGTGCACGTGAACAGCTTTTTTGGATCAAGATGACCACTGACATCAAAAAATTCGTTGAATCCTGCAGCGTTTGTCAGAGCCAGAAACGTTCTCAACCGAAAGAACCAATCATCATCAAAAATATTCCTGAGCTACCCGGGGAGATAGTTGCAGTCGATATATTTTATTTTTTAAATAATGAATATCTTCTCGTTGCAGATAGCTATTCCGGTTATTTTGATTGCGTACAATTAAAGCAATCATCCAGCGCAGAAGTAATATTCCAACTGAAGAAGATATTTGCCGTCCATGGTATACCGTTTGTCTTGGAATCGGATAATGGTCCCCAATTTTCTTCCAAAGAGTTTCAAGCGTTCGCCAAAAAATGGGATTTTATTCATCAGATGTCAAGCCCGAGATACCCAAAATCGAATGGTCTTGCCGAGAGGTTTGTCCAGGTAGCAAAATCTCTACTAAAAAATGCTACAAAGATCAGTCAGACGTTTATCTTGCGATACTCAACTACCGGAACACGCCTCGAAGCCCCGATTTGTTGTCACCCAATCAACGTTTGATGAGCCGAAAAACAAGAACAACAATACCATCCAGCAAAGAATCACTTAAACCTAAAGTTGTACAAAACGTACAACACAACCTTAATGAAGCTAGGAACAGAAGCAAGTTCTATGCTGACATAGGAAGTCACCATAAAAAACCATTAAAACCCGGTGAAAAAATTCGAATTCAACAACCTAATCGAAAATGGATTTCTGGAACTGTGATTAAACCAGCTAACACTCCACGTTCGTATATGATCATGATCGATCCAACAACTGACAGAACAACCTCAACAGCAAGTTCAGAAACTTACGTTGAACCAACCACAACAAACAACATAGGGTCAGGAACTAACCCTTATGTCACCAAATCCGGAAGAACAGTGAAACCAGTAGTAAGATACAACCCTTCTATTTAAATATCTAAATTAAATTGATTTTGAATTTGTTTATATTAAAACTTGAATTTAACTCGTCAACCTATATTTATTATATTTTTTTTTATAATTAACTTTCGAATAAAATAAAAATAATAATAAAAAAATAAAAAAAAAAAAATAAAAAAAAAATAGAAAAAGTATATATCAATATAAATACATTAATAATGAATTATTAAATTACTATGAATTATCCATTACTCGATATGTATTATATTTAATCATTTAGTTAAAATAAAAATAAAACTATAAAAGGAAGATGTAACAATACTATGTATATATATTTAATATTAAATGGCAACACTTAATTATGTACTACTGTAAGGCATACATACTTAATAAAGTCCAGTTGATTATCATACGTCGCACATACCTCATCTTATTTCTTACCACAAAACTCAGGCGTGAAACTAAATTCAGTGCCTGTGCAAAATCAAAACATACATATTTCCACACGAAAATTCAATAGAATCACCAAAATAAAAATTAAAAACTACTAAAATACCCAGCAACGAAAAAATACACGCAGGAAGCATTCCTTCAACTTTTCCTTTCCTTTATCTCACCCACACACGATTTGATTTGAAAATTGCGGTAAATCCGAATGAACAAGTCAAATTGTTATCGGATAGATAAATCAATGCTCTCGAAGTAATCAGGGGCGGATCAAATCCATCTTATTCTCAAGGTATCTTAATAATATGTATTGTGAAGCTCAAATTGGGATTTAGTGGAGTATTGAATATACTTAATTGTTCGTCTTAGTTTTTTTTTTAGTTCTGGGTTTTAGGATGGTAGATAATTTAATAGTCAACTATGTAAACATTCGTGGACTTGGGAAAAATTTCTATGCTGCGTATGTCAACCCTGTGATGAACAGACCAGCTGTATTGGCGCTTAGTGAAAAACAAATTAGGGAGAACACTGATCATTCGCAATTTTCCTTGCATGGGATCCTGATAAATGCACAATTCGTGTATTACAGTCTCTAGGCAAATCGGACAATTGTGTCATCTCTGAAAATTTCTCGTGTCACATTAATCTAGTTAAAGAAAAAACACCTAGGATAACCGTCTGGCAATACGAGAAAGCCAACTGGGAGGGTATTAATAACTTTTTCAGGGTTCTTTAACTAGCCACTATGCTTCCTCGATAGTGGCATCGATTCCAGCGCAGACATGATTACAAATTTAATTCTTTTAGGAATGAGAAATTTTATCCCGAATAGATCAAAGAGTATCAAATCAAAGAAAACTCATGGTTTTATTCGAGCTGTACAGAGGCTATCAGTTTAAGAAATGTAAGTTTCCGTTGTTATAAAGCCAACACCACCAAGGAAAACCGGAAAAAGTTTATGCAAGCTAGAAAGGCCTGAAATGGTCATATTCGTCAAACTAAATTTTTACATGAACAAATAATTCGGCAAAAAATACTGCAATGTCCCAAAGGCAGTACAATTTTTGGTCATTTGTAAAAAATATAAAGAATTCTTCGTCCTCATCGGTTCCTACGCTCGTCTTCAATGATACTCCAGTTGTTAGTTCTCAGAAAAAAGCAGATCTGCTTGCAGCGCAATTCGGAACAAACTCAACTCTGTCAGCAGGTATTAGAACTCCTCCTGTGCTTGAGAGTGTAAATGATTTTATGAGACCAATCTTCTTTCGCACTCGTTCAGTCGAAAGAGTTCTGAAAGATCTTAATAAACACAAATCCGCTGGCCCCGAATAGTATCCCCGCTATTGTTCTGAAGAGGTGTTCTTCAACGCTGGCAAGACTTCTGCCTAAGCTTTTCCATCGATCCTACTCCTATAGACCAATTGCACTGACGTTTCTTTTTTCTAAGGTCATAAAAATGCTGATTAATTTCAGCTTAAGAAATATCTCGAAGAAATAAAGCTTCTTAATGACCGTCACTACGGCTTTCGTAGCAACAGGTCCACTGGTGATCTGATGGTTTATCTCAACGAAAAGTGGAACCAATCTCTTCATCGTTTTGGTGAAAGCAAAATTATTGCACTTGATATTTCTAAGGCATTTGATAGATTTTGGCATCAAGCCGTTCCATCGAAAATGCGTGCATTTGGACTCGATGAATCTCTTCTGCATTGGATTAGTAATTACCTTTCGAACCGTTTAATATATGTATTTTTAGATGGATTCAAGTCTGATATTCATAAAATAAATACTGGTGTGCCCCAGGGCTCTGTTTTATCTCCGTCTCTTTTCCTTATATTTACTAACGGCTTACTATCTGAAACAACTAATCCAATAAATTATTTTGCTGAAGATAGTACTCTCAGATTTTCATATTCGTTTCCAGGTCTACATCCATGTTCTTCGGATGTGGAACTGCACCGGCCTATACCTTACTTGAGTTTTCTAGATAGAATTCAAAAAAGAGCTTTGAAAATGATAAGCGACTGAACAATAACAGAAACATTTACATCTCTTGAACATAGACGTAATGTTTCTTGTCTTGCGAAGTAGCCAGTTGCATTCCTTCCCTGAAATAATTCAACCATAACACTCGCACTGCAAGGAATTCCAATCAGCTTACCCTTGAACCCAACTTCGGACACCACACGAATGTAGAATCCTTTGCCAAGCACTGTTTTTCCACCCATTTTGATATCCAGAACTTCAAAATTAATGTGCATCGGTATCTCCTCTTTCACCCCTCCGCTTTTCCCTAATAATCGTACGGTGTTCAAATTTTTTAAGGGTATACAAAAGCCCCTGTCGTTATAAAAAAAATAAGTAAATAAAACACCTAATTGTAAAGTATACCTTGTATGGTATACTTATCACACTTTCCACTGCTTCCACAATATTTTCCTTTCCCTTTTTCGATACCTAAACTGGAAAATTCCAATGTGCCGGTATCACAATTTGTTTCCCATCTTAATCAATATAAAAAAAACACAAGTAAATAGTCGCTAATATTTTTAAATATTTAACAATAACACTTATCTGATTTTCAATCAGATTTAAACGACACCAACAAACCACAGACTTCAGATTTCACGTAAGAGAAGGGGAAAAAAACAATTACACAGGCCACACACGTTGGGTGCCACTTGTTTGACTTTTGTTTCCTTCCACTGGGGCTTATATTTTTTTTCTTTATAAAATACTCAATTATTTTCTTAAAGATAAATCAGGGAGACGAGACGAACTTAAACGCCGCGTACTCTATAAAAAAGCTAAAAGAAAAAAAGAACAATTATTTATTATTTATTTATTTTATTATTTATTTATTCGATAAATTCAAATCTCTTACATAGACTTTACAATCCTTTATAATTGTTCGAGTATATTTAGTTTAATTTTAGTTTTAACTGAATCTGACAATATTCTCAAAGTTTTAGTTAAAAACAGTATCCTATTAAAAAAAAAAAGTTTAAAATAACTAAATTAGTTTTCATTTGGAGCCATATACTTAAACAAGACAGTCTCAAAATTAGGCGTGTCAATAAGTCTCCTGATGCTCTGTGGCAGTGAGTTAAACAATCTAATGGTATGGACGAAAAACTGCATTTCAGTTGTGCGGCATGTAAAGCGAGGTTGTATTAAGATAATAGAACGCGATGATCTTGCAAAAGACAGACAATTGTATAAATACGAGGGTTCTTTAATGGTTATAAGCTTGCACAAAAAAAATAAGTGATCGGTAGTTAATGTAAGTGTGTATTGTGCATCCCAATATAGTTTTGGAAAACCTACTGACATGATCACGCCTCTTGAGATTATACACGTATCTTGCAATATTATTATAGGCAACGACCAATCTACGCTTAGTTTCAGCACTATGGTTACAAAAAAATTTCACAACCATAGGTTATGATAGGAACGATAAGTGATTTAGCCATTAATAGTTTAGTATTGAGAGGTGTGAATTGTTGCCACAAAGAAAGATTTCTGAGAATCCCGTATATTCTGCCAATGATTTGTTGAATGTGGTCATCCCATCTAAGGGTTTTATTAAAACATAAACCTAAGTTTTTACTACTTTCAACGTATTTTATTTGGCTATTACCAAGAAGTATTGGAGAGAAATAGCTATAATCCAAACATTTTTTGTAAATAATAAGGCAGTTAGATTTAGTAGGATTTATTTTAAATTCATTTTCTATGGAGCAACTGCTTACATTTTCAAGATCTTCATTTATTTTGCATATACCGTCTTCAATCAATCCCAGTTTGCAACTTAAGTAAAGCTGGTAGTCGTCGGCATATAAATGTTTGTAAGAATTAAAAGTGCAAAGAGGTAGATCATTTATAAACATTGAAAATAAAAGGGGGCCCAAAATTGATCCTTGTGGAACACCCTTTTGTATTGGCAAGTAATTCGAGGTCTTATTGTTTACAAAAACAGCTTGAGATTTTCCACACAGATATGAATTTATGAGCTTGCAAGCAAATGAGGAGAAATTGAATATATTTTTCAATTTATGTAATAAGATATTGTGATTGATTGTGTCGAACGCTTTCGAGAAATCTAGTAAAACTAAGAAAGTTACTTGATCCTTATCAATTGCATTCCTTATATCCTCTGTTACCTTGACCAATGAAGTCACGCAGCTGTGTTTTGCCCGAAAGCCAGACTGGATGCTATTAATTAAGTTATTACTTTGTATATACTCCGTTTTTTGTTGATGCAATAATTTTTCCATTACCTTAGACAAGAATGGTAAGATCGAAATTGGTCTGTATTCTGCAGCTGTGCTACGGGTAGCTTTTTTCTTGACTAATGGCAATACTTTGGCTATTTTCCATAAAACAGGAAAAGAAGACGTAGTTATAACGGTGTTGAAAAGATAAGTTATAAACGGTAAGATGTATGGTAAAATTATTTTGATGAAAGAGGGATGAATCTTTGTAAATTCAATATTTAATTCATCAGGATTTACATTTTCGGGTATCACAGATTTTTTTCGTCTACAACCAAGCTCACGTATGTTTTTCCAAAGCGCATTCCCGGGAAGGTTTATATTTAGCCGCTTAGAATAATATATTCGTTTCGATTCTTTAATTTTTGAATTTGTTTTATTCCTCAGAGTGCGATAAATATCAAACAATTCTGGAAGTTTGTATCTTTTCCACCTCGCATAAGCGGAGTCTCTATTTTGTATTAAGTTTTTTATTTCGAAAGTGAACCATGGAATAGACTTGTTGAGAATTCGTTTTGTTCTAACCAGGACATGTGCATTAAATAGCTTTCTAATTTTTTCTTGGAGAAAGGCTACTTGTGAGTTGGCAGATGGAATTGTATAAATCATATGCCAATCAGTAAAAGCTACATCTCTTTCAAGCCCCTCCATATCAATATTTTTGAAATCTCTAAAAAGTATAAGTTCGTTTTCATTTTCTACTGAGTCTGCTTTAAACGTAGCAAAAATTAGATCATGTTGAGAAAAACATGGTGCCGATACTTGATTGTAAAACAGAACGTTTTCTAACTGATTGACGATAAAAAGATCAAGTAAGGTACTGCTAGTGCTCGTGTAATGGGTTGGGTTTGTTTTATTTATTGGTTCTAATGATAAGCTGTTAAGAGTTTCAGTGAAGGATTTTGACATTTCATTGCACAACAAATTGCAGTTAAAATCACCACACACAATAATGTCCTCATACAAAGATGAGTACTCTTCTAAAATGTTATAAAAACTAGATAAGCTTGTAGAGCTATCTGGTCGATAAACGCAACCGAGTAGCCTCTTTACTGTTCCATTGGAAGTTTCAATAAAACAAAATTCTATCGGATTATTTGCGGGTGACTCGACCACAATTCGACAATTTATACATTGTTTGACATACATTGCAACACCTCCACCTTTGGATTTTCTATCGACTCGAAAAAGTTTATAACCGCTTAAACTGTAGATTTCTTCGTTTACTCCTTCCCTAAACCATGTTTCGGAGATACATATTGCATCCACATTTGAGCCCACAAAAATATTACGAAACTCATCTAATTTCTTGTACAAGCTTTGTGCATTAAAGTGACAAACACGAAATCCCCTTTCTAGATTACAAAAACTACTTATATTTGATCGGAGGCTTAAGTCCCTACCAGTAGATTGCAAAATTGTATCAATTGCGTTCATTAAAACTTAATGAATACGATCACTAGACTTTCACACAAGGAATGTAAAAACTCTTAATATTACAACTTAGTTTATTGAAAAAAGTGAAATATGAACAACACACGGTTGAGCTTTGTTTAGACAAGAATTTTGTGCACTTTTATTATTTTTGGTAAAGTATTTTTGGTGAAATATTAAAATTTAAGCTGCGATACTTGTAACACACGAATAACTTGTCAGATTCATGTTGACAGACATGACAATTTGCACAATTCTTCCTATTCTTCTCGCAATCTATTTCAAATTTAGTCCTTTTTCGATTTATTCTCCTCAATCTTCCAGGCTGCTACTATATTTAATTTTTTTATTCAAACACCACTTGTTTTTGGCTTTTTTTTAATTTTTCTTTTCAGTATTTCTACAAATTCCAAGTATCTTCTCACTCTATTGCTAGCTAAACAAAAAGTGTCTCCGACTTTAATTCTAGCTCCTTGTCTGGACTAAATCCCGTTCTCGTTCACACATATATTCATACTCTCAGCCAATCACTTTCGAGGATTCAGTATTACGACATCAACCAACAATGGTTTTTTGTGACATCGCAGTTGAATTCCATGGAATTCCTCTCTCAAATCACACAGTTCAACAAGTTGTGCGTATCGTCCAAAACTTGCCGATCTTAATAGGTGAGTCTAGTCCTTCAAAAATCCAATATCAGAACCTTTTGACAAAACATCGAAAATTATCTAAACCGGAAACAAGTTTATCTCTGGGCATTCCCCCATTGAATTTACAATGCTCGGAAAGTGAATTCAGTGCGTTCTAAAATTAATACGTCCTATATTTTCAAAACCAACATTTGTTTCTTTGAGAAGAACTAGGAGGAGGAAATCTTAAATTAATGAGAATCCCTAACCTGCGCTGGTGGACTTTTTTGCAGATTTGGGAGTAAGGGGCCAGTTATAGCTATCATTGAAATGCATCATTGAAAAACTTTAAACCGATTTTTTTATATGTTTTCCTTTGATAAGTAACACAAATGATATACCAATCGGTAGCAAATGATACGAAGAATTTTTTTCGATAAGAACAAATCAATTTGCACAAATATATTTTACTAAAAATGTATTTATCTGTTTTCCTGATGCAATTTCGTTTTACGTGTCAGCTGATTGTTTTTTGACAGAATATGGAACAACTCGTTCCACTGATTTGAGTACCAATTTTGTTCAGTTCCAATGACAGATTTGTATCCGAAAAAAAATTTCGTGTGTATTTCAACCAGGAAAATTTGTCCAATGACAGAAAATTTCAATGATTGCTATAACTGATTTCTCAAAAAAAATTCCAATGATTTGTTTCAATGATGCTTTTCAATGATAGCTATAACTGGCCCCTAAGGGAAGAACTTTTAATGTTCCAACCTTTTGATACCTTGTTTTTATTTAGGTTGGGCTCCAATCCCTAAGAAAAGTTAGATTGGGCTGAAGCCGTATGTACGATTTATTAATGTTTTGTGTTTTCGTTGTGTACTTGTCATTGATGTTTATAATATGGTTATTGAGTGTGTGATGTTGTTGTTATGTGTGTTAGACAGATTTCTTTCTGTCGTTTTTCCAACCGTTTGTTGAGTGCGAGTCGTGCGAGAACGTTTGGAAAATTTAGCAAAATCATTTTTCCAAGCAATTTCGTTAGGGAAATTTATCCAATTTGTGCTAATGATTTCTCAAACAAATTTTGACAAATCATTAACGAAATGGTAAACTTACGAAAATGGTAAACTTATCTAGTGTTTTACTTCATTTTATGAATATCCCTATTGAGATCTTATGAAATATATTGTTTAATTTGATGATTCGTACAATTGGAATATAGCTGAATGTGAATGCAGCAAAGTGTTAACTCTTCCCTCCATTAAAATATACATTTTTTTTAATACCTGTTAGTTTCTTAAGTGCAATGAATGGATATTCTGATTTAATTTTAATATTTTTCAACGTAAGGTGGGCTTGTTAAATAAGCACACGCTTCTATGCTGGAGCAAAGGTTAGGTTAGATTTGTGGGCTGATAGATGAGGTGGTGCCAATCACATTTAGATCAATAGAAATCCATTGTGATACCCAATAAGCATGGGGCCTATAAAAACCAATACATTCTCAAGCCATTTTGAGTTATTAACTAATCTGAGCAGGTTTGTACCCGTTTGTTCAGATAGTTCTTCTAAGTCCTGGAAGAAATGACTCATATTATGCTGCGCACTAAGAACTTTTAGCTCTTCGCGACAGCAAGCTAAAGCTATTTCAATGGCAGAAATTGCTTTAATTGCTGCTTGGCTGTCAATGAAAAAGGTGATATCAGCATGTGGTATTGCCTTCACTGCAGTCTCTTTAGCAGCTGCCGTCACTGCCAATACTTTAGCCTGAAAGACGCGGCTGTAATCGGCGAGCCTAATTGATCCGGTCAATTCGAGTGTTTCTGAGTAGAAACCTGCACCAACAACAATTTCTATTTTAGACTCATCTGAGTAGATTTCAATGGCTGATTTGTATGGTGTGAATGGTCTTTTGAAATCTAAACGTGGTGTTGTGTAGTCTGTGCATACATTGTAGCCCGTAAATATCTATAGAATCTGTGCATAGCCTGTCAGACTCGATCTCCAGTTATGAGTTTGGCTTAACCGGAGGGCGCTATTTGCTGCAGATTCTTGCACAAAGAGGTCTAAGGGTTTTAGATTGAGAATAACTTCCAGTAGTAATAGTAGTAGTTCTCATAGCCCCGGTGGTGCCTATACCAGCCATTATTTGTATTCTTGTAATGGTTCTTAGGTTGGAAGCAATTTTCGTAGCCTGCCACCAGACCAGATTACCAAATGTCAGTATTGGTCTTACTATAGCCGTACACATCCACATTGTAATCTTGGGACTAGGTCCACAGGTCTTTCCAAATATTCTGTTACAGGCATAAAATGCTATCATTGCCTTTTTGGCTTATATTGAGATTCCAATTCAATTGTCTGCCTAGAATCACACCAAGGTATTTGTCCTGATTGGGCAGGATCAATGGAACAGTATCAATTGAACCCCTTCTATTGAAGATTAAAAACTGATATTTTTCTTTTGTTCGTAAGGAGAACCAGTTCTGTTTTTTGCGGATTGACCACTAGCCCACATTTCCTTTTCCAGGTATTTACCAAGAATGAGGCTCCTTCTATCTGTTCACTAATAGTGGAGAGAAATTTTCCAGTCGCTAGCAGAGCTATATCATCTGCATAAGCTACTACTTTGACTCCATTATTTTCAAGACTTATAAGAATCTCGTTGACCACAAGTGCCCAGAGGAGGGGAGAGAGAACACCACCTTGTGAAGTGCCTCTCGATGTTGATACTTTAATCAAAGCTCCTCCCAGCTCTTAGTTAATCTGTCGATTTCTTTACATGCACATTATCCACCTGATAATGGTATCGTTCACATTAAGGTTCACAAGGGCTCTTTTCACTGCGTCATTTTTCACATTGTTGAAGGCTCCTTTAATGTCTAGGAAAGCAGCAAGAGTATACTCCTTGTGTTTCAGTGTGTTTTTCACAGTGCGTACAACGCTGTGAAGTGCTGTTTCCACACTTTTACCTGTGGTAAAAGCATGCTGAGCTGGAAATATAACTTCCGAACTCATTGTGTTGCGAATATAGATATCTATTAGTCTTTCTTTTAAAGAATGGTTGGGCTTACCAGCTTTCGGTATAAAGACCACTTTCACTTCACGCTATGCTTTAGGTACATATCCCCATTTGAGGCTATTTAGGAATATGTTTTTTGGGTGTGGTGTTATTGTTTGTTCCCTTTTTATTACATCATGGTAAAGATGCCATCTATACCCGGAGATTTATATGGAGATAAGGAACTAATAGCCCATTTTATTCTTTCTTTCGTTATAATATCCGGTGGTGCTACTCGTTCATGATAATCATTTTCTGGATTGTTACTCTCATCGTTTCTATTCAGGGAAATGAGTTTTGACAAGGAGATTCAGTGTCTCAGTACAAGACCCTGTCCAGTCTTCATTGGGATCCTTGAGAGATCCTAGAGCAATAGATTCTTTGGCAAGGATCTTTCAGAGTCTAGCTGATTCAGCGGTATTTTCTACTTCGCTGCAAAAAGTTTTCCACGAAGTTCGCTTGGCACACTGTGTCTCAGCTTTGAATTTTCTTTGACTAGATCTATAGGTTTCCCAATCATTGTCTGTTCCCGTGCGTTTGGCAACGTTGAACAGTTTTCTTGTTTCCTTTCTGATGCTTCCTAGCTCAGTTGTCCACCATGGTGGTGTTAAATCATTTGTGGTCTTTTCTATACACTCAGGTTACTGCATTTGTTCTGAGTGTCTTAATTCTGGTTCCAACCTCCACATTAAAAATATTCCAGTTGGTTTTTCTGTGATTTCTAATGTGGGGTTTAAGGAATTCAATGATTCTGTGATCAGAGAATGATTCTTCCTTGAATACCCTCCATTGGTGAATCTCAAGGATATCTGCGTTACTTGTGAGAGTAACGTCTAGTACCTCTTTTCTATTTTTGGTAACAAATGTTTGATCATTACCCCTATTCGCTACAAGAATGTTATTTTCAATAATAAATTCAAAAAGTAACTCACCTCTAGTGTTAATTTCCGTGCTTCCCCATTGAAAGTGATGTGAGTTAGTATCACATCCCATTACTAGGTCCAATTTTTCTAAATAGACACGTTGGACAATTAAGCTGGTGAGCTCCGCTGGTGGTGCATGTAGCATGATGCGAAAATTAACGGTGGGAGTCCATGCCTTTCTAATTTGACGGTTGTTTGGTCAAGGTTTTCTAGCTATTATACAAGTTCTAAAATTACTGTTTGTGCCAACATGTGTGGTCTTATACAGCGTAAGTTCCTTTGAATTGAAGCCCTTAATTTTGACATCTGCTTTCCAGGGTTCTTGTGTAAGGGCTAGGTCCATTTGTCTGGCCTCCATGAGGTAGATTAAGTTGGCGCTGGCAGCTTTACTATGATGGAGATTGATTTGTATTAACTTCAACATTATTATTAAATTAGCTACCTCTTTCTTACTTTTCTGGCTAAGAAGTCTTAGTTTGCATCGATTTGTACCGATGCGGACTTTGAAGCCGATCTTTTTCAGAAGTGGTATTGATTTGTGACTGATAACCCTGAGAAATTATCGAGCTAGTGATGTTGTGCCTTGCTCTTTTGGACGTGCTCGCAATACGCCCGATGTCAGTCAAGTCGGGTCTTCTCAGTTTAGCCGCTATTGGGATCGAGAGCTGTCGGCTTTCCTTTCCCATCTCAGGCAATTAATCGTCGTCTGATTTCGGCTTTGTATTTGCCCTTGTCCGTTGTGGTTTTGTAGTTGTTTCTGGTATCGTCAGTGGCGTTTGCTTAGCTTTGTCCATCGCTTATTTTTTCTTTTTCCGTGAGTGAATTCGAGTCCTTAGCACTGAGTTGCCGTATAGTTCTGACTGCGTTTAGTTGTTGTCTCCGCAGGATTTGTTTCTCATTAAGAGGTCTTTTTTCTTTACTTTGTATGGACCTCCAGTTCGGTGCAGTTGCTTTCAATTGTCGACAAGTCACATTCAATACACCTGAGAGAAGTAGATGCATCCAGATTGCATGTGGAGCTGAGGCTCTGGATGTTCTCCGGAGGCATCTCCTTCTCTTCGTCCACCCCTTGAAGCATTTTCCATCCTTTCAGACCCGTAAGAGCTAAATCACCTGGTTGGTGAGTGAGACGGTCCAGTGGTTTGTCTGTCTTGTCCATCGTCCGTTTTTAGTTGATTTAGACTGTTCAAGGGTTTTTTCCGTAGAGTCCGTTGTATTTGTGCCTTTTTGAAAAGGTTTTGATGACACACGCCCGTGCTTTGGATTGTCTTGCCAATCCACCTAGCAGGTGGTCACATCAAAAAACGAGCGCACATTCCATCCCAGAGGCAGCTGCTGTCGGTGTACTAGCAGTAGGATGGTTCTTCATTAGCTGCTGTTCCTGAAGATATGCATGCGCGCTATGTAGTCTTTTGCGCTCCGTTTCATTCAGTTCGTCCCATTTTTTTGTGCCAAGTCGTTTGATTGTCGTCCTGCAGTTCTTAATCCTGCTGCATCTGGATGAGGTTGACAATCTGGAGAGATTGGAGCTCGCGATGAAGCCGCTGTCGCTGACACTTAGAATACTCTCCATGTCATCATCAACGGGACCAACGCTAACTCTATCATCAACTCCAAGATTGGCGAAGGGATTGAGGAGAAGGTTCTCTTCCTCGTCAGTGATAATGCGTATTTTTGAATCGGCAATAGCAGAGTCTGAGGTGCCCAATACATGCATCTTAATCTCTGTGTTTTTGTTGTCACCATTTGTGTTGTTTGTTTTTGGTATTTTTTTTTTGTTGTTTTCATGTTTGGTCCCACGAGTAATGATGGAAATAAAGTCCATCTGCAACACCCCCTGTAGCATATAAGGCTTTTACTTTTTGATTTTGCCTGTTTCAAAGAGGTTCCGTTAAAATACAGCCGTTATACCACCTGGCTGCAAACCATCCAATAGACACGGGTCACATGACACCCTGGATTAGGGGTGCAAAATGGATTGAATTAGGATAGATTTGTGAATATTGGATACGATGGGAAGGAAGGATTTGAGGGGGATGGGGAGAGAACACCCTTTGGTTTTCGGGGCTCATCTATTGACACAGCGCTCCCAGAATCTTTGACCCTGCTTAAGCCTCTACAACTCGTCAAGTTCGGCGTTCAGGTAGAGGTCTGCTGGAGCAAACTGTATCGTTTATTTTAATGGTTTCGTTGATATAGTTGATCAGTTATCAGCAACATAAACATCTCAAGGTTGAAACGTTTTAGGTTTTTTTCATTTTGATGTTTTCCAGAATAAGTTTTTTTCATTCTGATGACACTTAACTTGTTCACTAAGATCCGCGTTTAGTTTTGTTCTGAAATCATCAAATTTTGATAATTGATTCGCTAACTTCTTCCAAAAAAAACATTACAAGGTTTTAATATCCATAACTAAGAGCTTGGTACGGTGAAATACTGTGAAGGACGGTTCGATCTTTGATCTTAAAAAATTTTGAAAATTTCGAAAACTTATCGAGGAAAGTAATGAATTTTTTGTCCTTAATGTCAATTATGTCGATATGCAAGATTTCTGACGGATATGTAGGTACTGGAGTTGTTGTGTGCTGTCGTATAGGTCGTTGTCCATTCTGTTACACAGTAAAAGCTTTTTGAATAAAAAAAAAAACTTATGTGTACCACCACTAAGTTCATAGACTGGAGTTATAGGTATTTCACGGGCTAACCCGATCATTAGAGTCCTTTAGTGGTGCTTTATCGCTTTTTTTTAATAATAATAATAATATTTTTAACTAAGTGTCTGTAAGGCACATTGCCTTTTAGAATGCAACATGATGTTGACACTAGTTAAAAGAATTAGAAAGATAGGAAAGAATTTTAGTCGGCGCAGTAGATCGAGAATTAGGTGACTATTTTCTCACTTAAAATTCTTCTCAACCTGAGTATCGAACTGACGATCTCCGGGTAAGAAGCAAACATCTTATCTACTGCACCAATGCCGCCCGCTTTATGTTCAATTTTATCGAAAAACCTTTTTGGGTCCGAGCTTGGTCTGAACAAGCAATATAGCATTTGCGTAAGCCGACGTCCTACACATCACACCATCGCAGCCATTTTAATGAACAAAACTTAAAATTTGGATACATTTTTGATTCACACTTATTTATAGATGTTAAATTGAGATTAAGGCATATTAACAAAAAGGTGTGCATTAAGTTACATACTGTGCAATTAGGATAAAATTAATAATTAGGTTAAATGTTCAATAAACTTCGATTAAGTTATACATTGAGAAACAATAAAATATTTTGATGATGGTCCTTTAAATGTCAAAGAGTAAACGTCAAAGCGTTTGGATAATTTTACAAAATCATTTTCCCAAAGAAATTCGTTAGTTCATAAACGAAATGGTAAACTTACGCAAAGGGTAAACTTATCTAGTGTTGTACATCGTTGCATGAATATCTCTATTGAGATCTTATAAAATATATTGTTGCATTTGATGATTCATGCAATTGGAATATAGCTGAATCGCAGTGACGTTCACCCGAAGGTGCGCAGGTGTTCAACGCACACTCTACTAAAATCTTAATTTTTCAGTTGAACTAAGTGAAAATACCTTTTTCTTCTTATTTATTTTGTTTTTGATATTTTATCTACAAGAGAAAAAAATAATTTAGAACTACTTATACAAAAAGTTCTAACTTCCATTCAAAGTATCGACAAATTAACTTTAAGATAGGTTCGTTCGGTTTGCCGTTGCAATTGATTTTGTAGATAACGTCCGTTTGTTTGTCTTTGTCTGGTTTTGTTTTCAGTTTGGTCTACAGATGGTTAAGCGTTTTGTTTGATTTGAAAGCTAAACGAACATCTTTTACACTTTTGTTGATAACTTGTTTGAAGTTTTCAGTGAGTTTTGGAACGTACACTTTACTTTTGTAGAGACCATTGTTTGGATCCTCTGTTCTTGTAGCTTGTGTTTTATATTTGCATTTGAAGATTAAACCACGAATTATTGCAGGAGGATAGCCATTATCTTTGAGCATTCTGATTATTCTTTTTTCGTTATTCTTTTGTTTTCTTAAATACACAAAAACAAAATCTTAAATTTCTACTAAGATGTCGACAGTCAGGATTCATTCCCAACCATTTAAAAAACTACACTAACAACACAAAACAACTACATTCAAACAAAGAATCTATCCACATCTATGAAAAAATTGAACTTAAATTTCATCAAAAAGTTCTAAACATTGAAATATCAGAAATGCACCACAAAATAAAACGCACTAACAATTCGCTTCGTCTCTATGACCAACGCATCAAAGAAGATATATGTCTAAATGAGTACAAACAATTTACAACAAAACAGAAACAAGTCTTTAAAAATATATACTACAAAAATGAACAACAAAATACAGACAAAATAGACCGACTCAAATCCTCACGTTGGAAAGAATTTAACATAGAAATTGTAACGAAACCATGATGTTTATCGACCTCTCCCTCCTATACCACCATTGCAACCCCCTGTCTACAGGCACAAGAGGCTGGTCCTGGCAGCAAAAGGGAGAGGGTGTCCAGGCCATGACCACTCGGCATGCTTGCAAGTGCACAAACTAGCTCGTCGGCGGTGTGGGTTCTTGCAGTCGCGTTCATGGACAAGTGTTACGAAATTGTTATGCCGTAAAAAAAAAATAAAAAAAAAGTTCAAAAAAGCAGCATTGTTGTCCATTCGCTCTACATGACCTAGCCATCTTAAACGTGATATGCGTATTTTTTTGACCAGGTCAATGTCGCTGTACAGTTCGTATAGTTCTTGGTTGAACCTTCTCCTCCAAAGCCCGTTAACGCAGATAGGGCCAAAAATCTTCCGAAGAATCTTACGCTCGAAACGACTAAGGATATCTTCATCCGCTTTAGATAGAGTTCATGCCTCGGCGCCATAGAGCAGGACTGGGATGATTAGGGTCTGATACAGATTCTCCTTTTTCTTTCGAGAGAGGGCTTTGCTACTCAATTGCCTTCCTAGCCCATAGAAACAGCGATTAGCAAGTGTAATTCTTCGCTTTATTTCTGACGAGATGTTGTTGTCAGATGTTTTAGCGGATCCGAGGTACACAAAGTCCCTAACTACCTCAAAGTTGTACCTGTCTATTGTGATGTTTTGTCCAATCCGCCGGTGTTGTGTGGCCCTTTTTGTGGATAGCAGGTACTTCGTTTTTGCCTCATTGACTGCTAGTCCCATCTTAGCCGCTTCAGTTTCAATGCCAGCAAACGTTCCACTGACAGCTCGCCGAGTTCTGTCAATGATGTATATGTCGTCAGCGTATGCTAGCAATTGCACAGACTTGAAAAAAATTGTCCCACTACAATTGACTTGCGAGTTTCTTATAATTTTTTTAAGTATTAAGTTGAAGAAATCGCACGATAGCGCATCACCTTGTCGGAATCCTTTTTTGACGTCAAAAGCTTCTGTGAGGTCAGAAACAACCTTGACGGACCAGCGAGAGTTCTCCATCGTCATCCTGCACAGTCGGACGAGTTTTGTGGGAATGCCAAAACCTGGCATGGCTCTGTATAGCTCGTCTCTATAAATGCTATCGTACGCGGCCTTAAAATCGATAAAGAGGTGGTGGGTATCGATTTGGAATTCTTGGGTCGTTTCCAGGATCTGCCGTAGAGTGAACATTTGATCGATTGTGGACTTTCCTGGTCTGAAACCACACTGATAGGGGCCAATCAGGTTGCTGACGAAAGGTTTCAGGCGTTCACATAGTACGGCAGAGAGGATCTTGTAGGCGGTATTCAGGAGACTTATTCCTCTATAGTTGGCGCAGTTTAGAGGGTCTCCTTTCTTGTGGATCGGGCAAACGATGCTGAGGTTCCATTCATCAGGCATACTTTCTTCTGACCAAACTTTAGAGATGAGTTAGTATATGCACTCCACCAGGTCATCTCCGGCCGCTCTAAAAAGTTCGGCGGGTAGTCCATCGGGTCCAGCAGCTTTGTTGTTTTTGAGTTTAGATATTGCTATCCTTACTTCATTTTGGTCAGGTGGACGGAAGTTTGGTCTGTCATCATCCATGTTGAATGGTTCATTCTGCCTGACAGTGGAATTTTGGCCTTCATCGCCGTTTAACAGTCTGCAGAAATGGTCCTTCCATGTACTCAGCACCGACTGTGACTCTACTAGGAGGTTCCATTCCTATCTCTACAGGCTTCTGTAAGGGATTTTTTTCCTTGGCATGTTCTTTTTACCTGTTGGTAAAACTTCCGCACGTTGTTCCTGGAGTAGCATCTCTCAATATCTTCGATCGCGCGCTTCTCATGCTCTCTCTTTTTCTTTTGGAGAAGCCGGTGTTCTTCCCGTCTTTTCTGCTCGTAAAGCTCGCGAGCAGCTTTCGTCTTTCTTTGCAGCGTCGCTTTATATGCCTCTTGTTTGGCTGCATGGGCCTGTCTGCATTCGTCATCAAACCAGAGGTTTCGTGGTGGTGGTCTGGTGAAACCTAGCACATCAGTTGCGGCATCTCTGATGGCTTGTTGGCAGTGTTGCCACTGATCTTCGGCACTTGATGCTGGCGGTACTGGATTTCTTGAGAGGTTACGGGATATTCCATCGGCATAGGTTCTGGCGGTTTCTTGCAATTGCAGCTTTCCGACGTCATACTTCCTCACAGTATTACTCCGTTGTTGTGGAGTTCGGGTTATTCGCATTCTTACCTTTGTTGCAACAAGGTAGTGATCCGAGTCGATGTTAGCTGCTCGGAAGGTGTGAACATCCAAGATACTGGAGGCGTGTCTTGCATCGATCGCAACGTGATCAATCTGATTGACGGTTCTTTGATCTGGGTGTCGCCAAGTCCCTTTGTGTATATCGAGATGAGGGAACCGTGTGCTTGCAATGTTGACGTTATGTGCCGCTGCGAAGTCAATTAGCCTAAGTCCGTTTTCAGACGTTGTGTCGTGTAGGCTATGTTTTCCGACAGTCCTACCAAAGATTTCCTCTTTACCTATTTCGGCACTTAAATCGCCTAGTACGATCTTTACGTCGTATTTAGGGCATTTATCATATGTTTTGTCAAGGAGCTCATAGAAGTCATCCTTGGTGGCGTCATCTTTTTCCTCTGTGAGGGCATGAGCGCATATTAGGGTAATGTTGGCGAATGTAGCCTTGATACGGATTGTCACAAGTCGCTCACTTACGTGTCGAAAGCCCAAGACTTCTTGCCTTAGTCTACCGCTTATGACGAATCCGCACCCAAATAAACGCTGTGGTCTTCTTGCGCATTCACCGTAGTACACGTCACAGTTTGTCATCCTCCTTTTGCCCGGCCCATTCCATCGCACTTCCTGGATGGCAGTAATTCCTGCTCTGTAGCAGTCTAGGGCCTCCGCTAGTTGTTTGGATGCACGTGGTCTGTTAAGAGTTCTAACATTCCACGTTCAGATCCGAAGGTCGTTGTCCTTGATTCGTTTTTCCGGGTCGTCAACAGTAAATTCGTCCTTTTCCGAGGCTATTGGTCGCTTCGCAACTTTTTCTTTTTTCCGTGGCAGGGTTGTTAACCCCACGCACAACCCCCAACCTGGAGGGCCAGGTCCTTTGTTGGTTTCCTTGGACAAAAGGAACCGGAGAATCCGGAGTCAGTAACCCACTTCGGGGATAAGAGCGCTGCCGTTGGCCCATTAAGGGTTCATCAGCCACCATCTCTATTTCAATGCCCTGACTTGCATTGAATTGTCCTAATGACCTTATCTCCAAATACGTCGAAGTAGCTCATTAAGGCGTCTGCTTCTTTGACTGTTGACGCCACCGTTGGTCCAATTGGTTGGGCTCATCCGCCGTACGTCCTCTTTCTGAGGGGCTCGTGCAAGACTTCTGCGAATCGATCAGAACAG
>OZ020507.1:189609840-189611565 GCA_963971375.1 Platycheirus rosarum | reverse complement strand
ATAATTATTATTATTATTATTATTATTATTATTATTATTATTATTATTATTATTATTATTATTATTATTATTATTATTATTATTATTATTATTATTATTATTATTATTATTATTATTATTATTATTATTATTATTATTATTATTATTATTATTATATTATTATTATTATTATTATTATTATTATTATTATTATTATTATTATTATTATTATTATTATTATTATTATTATTATTATTATTATTATTATTATTATTATTATTATTATTATTATTATTATTATTATTATTATTATTATTATTATTATTATTATTATTATTATTATTATTATTATTATTATTATTATTATTATTATTATTATTATTATTATTATTATTATTATTATTATTATTATTATTATTATTATTATTATTATTATTATTATTATTATTATTATTATTATTATTATTATTATTATTATTATTATTATTATTATTATTATTATTATTATTATTATTATTATTATTATTATTATTATTATTATTATTATTATTATTATTATTATTATTATTATTATTATTATTATTATTATTATTATTATTATTATTATTATTATTATTATTATTATTATTATTATTATTATTATTATTATTATTATTATTATTATTATTATTATTATTATTATTATTATTATTATTATTATTATTATTATTATTATTATTATTATTATTATTATTATTATTATTATTATTATTATTATTATTATTATTATTATTATTATTATTATTATTATTATTATTATTATTATTATTATTATTATTATTATTATTATTATTATTATTATTATTATTATTATTATTATTATTATTATTATTATTATTATTATTATTATTATTATTATTATTATTATTATTATTATTATTATTATTATTATTATTATTATTATTATTATTATTATTATTATTATTATTATTATTATTATTATTATTATTATTATTATTATTATTATTATTATTATTATTATTATTATTATTATTATTATTATTATTATTATTATTATTATTATTATTATTATTATTATTATTATTATTATTATTATTATTATTATTATTATTATTATTATTATTATTATTATTATTATTATTATTATTATTATTATTATTATTATTATTATTATTATTATTATTATTATTATTATTATTATTATTATTATTATTATTATTATTATTATTATTATTATTATTATTATTATTATTATTATTATTATTATTATTATTATTAATTATTATTATTATTATTATTATTATTATTATTATTATTATTATTATTATTATTATTATTATTATTATTATTATTATTATTATTATTATTATTATTATATTATTATTATTATTATTATTATTATTATTATTATTATTATTATTATTATTATTATTATTATTATTATTATTATTATTATTATTATTATTATTATTATTATTATTATTATTATTATTATTATTATTATTATTATTATTATTATTATTATTATTATTATTATTATTATTATTATTATTATTATTATTATTATTATTATTATTATTATTATTATTATTATTATTATTATTATTATTATTATTATTATTATTATTATTATTATTATTATTATTATTATTATTATTATTATTATTATTATTATTATTATTATTATTATTATTATTATTATTATTATTATTATTATTATTATTATTATTATTATTATTATTATTA